>JAVKLF010000038.1:25158996-25172582 GCA_034783495.1 Millerichthys robustus
TTCAGTTTAATCTTACTGAATACATATATGCCGGACAGGACAGGTTAAAAAAATAAATAAAATAAAATAAAATAAAAAATCAACCCTGGAAGATTTTCACAAGCCACGACTGAATTTCTAAGCCATCAAACGTTCTGGATCTGTTATTGTGGCTTTTTATTTATTTATTTTTACTCAGAGGTGCAGTTTAGTTTCTTTAGATTTCCTCATATTAACTTTTATAAGTTTTACAATTTTATTTTATTTACTATTACATATAGATCAAGTGTCTGAAGAACCAGAAACAACAAAATTACTTTTTAAACTACCGTAATAAATTATATTTCTAAAATATGAGCTCAACATGTTTTTTCCTCAGAGAAAACCACCATCTTCAGTAAAAAAACAATAAAAACGTGTGGAAGGTTTTATTTCCAGCACTTTTCCTTCTATAGTTTAATTGCAGAACATAAAGAAATCACCACATATTATTTTAAGTCAAAACTGTCTGATCAGAAACATTCATCTGTTATTAAAAAGACAACTTTGCATTTTTATTTTTTAAAATCCATGTATTTTTATTTAAATGAAATAAATGAGTTGAGCAGACTCACCTTTCTCTGTGACTCCTGTTGTCTTTGTTTCTGTTTCTGAGAGGGGGGAGGGGGTGTGGGCTGATTTAAAGACCACTGAACAAGAATCAGGTCACATGACAAGCTGGGTTGTTGTCTCTGCAACCTGGACTCTGTGGGACAAATGGTCATCTGTCCTGTTCTGCTTAAATTAACTTTGCTGCAAAGCTCTTCCTGCCTCAGTAATTATGGTAACCACAGTAATAAACTCATAATAAAGTAGAAATATTTATAGGAAAAAAGGACGTAGCACGTAAAATATGTGTTTTGCAAAAATGCAGTGTGAGTGCAGGGTGCTGGAAAGTTTTTCTGAAATTTGTTAAGGTAGCTGAGAAACCTTTGAAGCAAAACTGTAGCTAAAAACTTAACCATGTTTTTATTATACATGTGAAGTAGACACCAAAATCTCATCTCATCTGCCCTCAGTATTGGAGCAGGTTTCAAGCTGCTTTACCAAAGTGAAGACAGGAAGTGAAATGGAGTTCTGAAGAAGTTTGATAGAAATGTTGCTGAGGTGAAAAGTGTCAGAGAGGGTGACGTGTCTGAAGGTCTGATGTTGAATGTTTTAAGCGGTTGGATGTGAGGAGAAAGGGAAGTTCTGGAAGGATTGAAGAACACTAATTTAAAGCTGAAACAAGCAAAACCATAGCTCCAAGTTAAAACGATCACAACAGCAACTAAAACCTAAAATTATTTAAAGAATAAAAAGGGAAAAAACTGCAGTTAAAGGCTAAAATAAGCAAAACCATAGTATACCTGTTGGATATTTTACCTTAGTTTCAGATATAACAAGTATTGGTTTAGTTGATGGGAAATGTTACTTTAAGAGAATGTATTTCCTTGTTTATGGTGTCATCATTACAATGCTGACATTAAAGAGACCCAATGGGTGGGACAAAGATTTTCTATGAGGATTTGTAGGTTACATGACATTGAAGACCAGTTTGTTTAGGTTTTCCTGAAGCAACTCCAGCTCTGGGGAGAGAAATGGTGTCTTCCCATGAAATGAAGCTTTAAAAGATTACAGAATGGGTTCTCTGCACATGATTCCGGATTCCAATGAGAACATTTATCCTTCACTATATCAGGGTTTCTGTCTTTCTGTGTAGTCTTGTCTTCTGTTTGCCTCCCCCTTCTCAGTCTGTTCATGGCACTTACCTGTTGTTTGTTAGCAATCAGTCTCTATCCCAGGTGTTGTTCATTTTCTCTCCACTTCCTTGTGGATCATTTTTTGTGGTTCTCCCGTGTTATGCTCTGCTTTGCATTTCTATTCGCTGCCCTGTCAGCTTTGTGCTATTTAATTAGGATGTTTACTTTAAGTTCTTCGTGTCCGCCTGCATCTGAATCTGCCTTGCTTCCACCTGATAGAATGATTCGACTAAGCCAAGACCACGTTCTGGAGGACCTCGCCTGGGACAAGTTCTAGAAAAGCCAGAGAAAAAACCTCGGCTTACATTGACACAGCGGACTCAGCTCCGGACTGGTGGGTGCAGTTGGTCGTGACCAACGACTTTGTGGACTTGTTTCTCCATTATCCTGAACTGGTCAATTCCCCAGGTACGTGGGAGTTTTATCAGTGTGGAAACACCAATGGGGCCTTTGTGCCATTCTTCTGACTCTTACCTCCTCACTTCCCGGTGAGTCCCACATCTTGCCCTACTACAGAGAGACAGCAGTTCCTCCAGGGCCAATCCTAGAATTATCAGGGACCCAATCTATGGAGACATTAAGGTCCTGCTTTCCAGATTTGTTGGGGTCCCACTCTCCCGAGTCTCCTGCCTCCGCTGCTCCCATGAGGGTCGACACCTCCGCCGCAACCGAGGTAAGCCTGATCACTGTCTCAGCACCTCATGAGCCCCGCAGCCGTCGGCATAAGAAATTCGCGGCTCCAGGCCCAGTCCACTTGAGATTCTGCTAGATCCTCTCTCCTGCATCTCCGAGGGGGTCTCCGACTGCCCTCTCTCCCACACCATCCACCATCCTCTTCATTGCCCGGTCTCTCGCCATCCTCTTCATTGCCTGGTCTCTTGCCAACGTCTTCATCATCTGGTCTGTCGCCATCCTTGCCAGAATCCCCAGCTCCAGCCCATAAACCAGAGTCCCCTGTTTCAGCCCACATGTCTGAACCTGTGCTGACGGTTTATGCACTTAAACCTGTGCCGATTGTTCACATGCTCGAACCTGTGCCGACTGTTAACGAGCTGTCAGCACCATCTCCCAAGCTATCCTCATTGTCTGGATCCCCCTTCGTCTCCAGTTCCTGTCTCAATGTTTCTGTTTCCTGAGTCCACTGTTCATATGTCACCAGTTCCTGTTCCTGAGTCGTCTACATCTCCAGAGTCATCTTCATCAGCCTCTGAGTCATGTTCATTTCCTTCAGCCTCAGAGTTATCTTCATCTCCTTCAGCTATAGAATCACCATCTCAAGTTCCTGTTCCTGCTCCAGAGTTTTCTTAGTCTTCAACGCCAGCTCCAGCTGTATTATCATCTGTTCATGTATCTGCAATGCCTCCAGCTATTACTTCAATGCTTCTAGCTCCAGTATCACCATTGGTACTTGTTCCAGAACCATCCATTTCCGTGTCCGAGCCTGCATTTCCTGTTCCACTGTTCCAGTGGCCACGTCTCTGTTTCCTGAGTCATTGTCGTCACCCCCCAGTTCAGATCCATCATCTTCAGCATCAGTCTCCTGGTCTGTTTCACTACCATCTCCTGGGCAGTCTTCTTCAATATCTCAATCCTCCTTGTCTAGGAGTTCTACGTTTACAATTCCCAAGTCATCAGTTCTGTGTCAACATTTCCTGCTCCAGATACTTCATCATTGTCTTCAGCCTCAGAGTTGCCTTCATCATCTACGGCTTCAGAATCTTTGTCAGTATCTCCTACTGCTTCAGAGTCTCCGCCAGCATTTCCTTTTATGGCTTCAGAGTCTTCAGCTCCAGTATCTTCAGTTCCAGTGTCCAAACCATCCACTCTAGCTACTGCTGCGAGGGTTTCTACAGTGTCTGAGTCGACTGTCTCTAGTGTTTTTGGGATGTTGGTTCC
Source organism: Millerichthys robustus (assembly GCA_034783495.1). Taxonomy (NCBI): domain Eukaryota; kingdom Metazoa; phylum Chordata; class Actinopteri; order Cyprinodontiformes; family Rivulidae; genus Millerichthys; species Millerichthys robustus. The sequence continues at coordinate 25,162,653 of JAVKLF010000038.1, forward strand.
TTAACCCTAACCTCCTGAACTCTTGCTTCGCTGTGGTCTATCCCCGGGTCGCCCACCTGAACTCTTGTTTTTCCTTTCTCTCTCGAATTTCTTTCTGTCTTCTTTCAAGTTATGTCCTCCTGTGATTCTTGTTTTGTGCTCTCCATTCTGTTCTTTACCCCTCCTCATGCCTGACTTTTGTATTCTTGTGTTATTTTTTGTCTCGTGCGCTGTCGGGTGCCATTTTTTTAGAGGGGGTAGGGGGTACTGTCAGGGTCCATGTTTTTTTGTGTAGTCTTGTCTCTTGTCCCTCCTCCTTCTCAGTCTGTTCATTGCACTCACCTGTTGCTTGTTAGCAATCTGTCTCTGTCCCAGGTGTTGTTCATTTTCTCTCCCCTTCTTTGTATGTTTAACCACTCCGTGTTCACTATGTCTCTGTTGGATCATTGTTTGTGGCTCCCCCATGTTAAGCACTGCTTTGTATTCCTAGTTGCTGCCCTGTCAGCTTTGTGTTATTAAGGTATTTTCCAGACTATTAGGTGCACCAGATTATAAGGCGCAGTATCAATAAACTGATCTATTTTCCGTTTTTTTTTTCATAAAGCGCCTCCTATTATAAAGGCACATTAAGCGAAACAAAACAGTCATTTAAATCAAACTTTATTTAACTACAGTAATTCACAATAACTCTCAACATTGTTCAGTTGTAACACATAAAATACAAAACAATACACTCACATTTTCAGTTCATAACGCTTCCATAAATCCATCAGAGTCTTCCTCCTCCGTGTCGGAGTTAAACTGCTGGGCGATTTCAGCATCAAGTGTACCTGGATCCTTCCCGTCATCATCCGAATTGGTCTCTTTGCTGTTGTTCTGTGATTATTCCAGCCTTCGTATAAGTTCGGACGACACTTGAGACCGGTACCTGAGCCCAAACATCCACGATCCGTTGGCAGATAGTGGCGTAACTCACCCGGCGTTGCCTTCCTGTCTTGGTGAATGTGTCTCAGCCGCTTCTACTGTGGGACTCATAGCCTTGAGTTTGAAATCCGCTTCGTAAGCATATCTCCTAACAGGCGCCATTTTAGGGTCTTATTTCATGCAATAATAATACCGGAATGTTGAAGCACGTCTTACTCCACGAGCCCCACCCCTCTTGACTATGATAGCCGTAATGCTCCAAAAAGCAACCAAGCGGTGGTGCGGCTTCGTAGTTTTCAAAACTCTTATGAAAACATTTTGATCGTATTGATTTTTAAACGCTGTGTACCACATAAAATGTGTTCAAGGTCAGTGAGCACAATCAAAATTCATATATAAGGCTCACTGGATTATAAGGTGCAGTGCTGATTTTAAAAAAAACACAAAACGACTTTTTGTGCACCTTATAGTCCAGAAAATACAGCAATAAAATGGTTTACTTTAAGTTCCTCATGTCCGCCTGTATCTGGGTCTGCCTGTCTTTCACCTGATACAGTAGCTAAAACTTTAAATTTGTTTTTATTGCTGCTGTACATGTGAAGTTATCCCTTCACACAGGATCAACTGAAAGAATTTAAAAACAAGTGAGAAAATCTGACACAAGAATCACAACTATTAATGACTATAAACAAACCAATTAAAGACCCGGAACCTGACTTCATCAGACTCCAGGCCTAGGATCAAAACAAAACCACGGCATGAGATCCAAAATGTGAAAACAGACTGATTTAATCCATTTTCTGTTTGCTTGTTAGTTACAAAAATAAGGAAAAAGGGATTTAAAAACAAGATGACTCTGAAGTAAAAGCTCATCTTCCTTCTGAACAATGGCAGATTTGTTTGGTTGTGAGGACAATGAGTCATGTGTTGTACAGTCAGCTGATCTTTCCGTCCTGACCGAGAGCTCATTAGAGCTCAGTAATGAGCCTCTCTGTCCCTCTGATTGGAGAACATTAAGTCAGCTGCTCCCTTCACGTTTCTTCTATTACTGGCAATCTGCTCCTCATCCTCCGCTTGCAAACATGGCGCTACATCCCTGAAGAGTGAGGCGCTGATGACATCACCGCTGCACTCAACACAAACGAGATAGGCCGCGGCTGCAGCTGCAGCTAACACGGCGTTGATACAACAACTCATCACCACCAATCAGCCAGAAAGCAGCTTAATGAACATGTTTACTCAGCACAAACTTCCTGCTACAGGTTGAACTGTCACCGTGGTAACGGCCAGGTTCGAACAGGTGAGCATTAGATCAAGGTTAGAGTGACGTGACATCATTCTTCAGTGAAAAAAATCGTGCACACGTGGAAAACATTTACCACAGCTGCCGGCACCCTGAAGGTCAGACTGGGCAATGCTCAGAGGAATGAGCTTCACATCAGACCCTACAGGCCTCAGTTAGTACATTAAAGGTCAAAGGTCACGAAACAACATCTAGAAAAAGACAGAACAAGTGTGGCTTGTTTAAACGAGCTGCAGGAGAAAACCTCTTCTGTCTAAAAACAACATGTCAGCAGGACTTAGGAATAAAGTGTCATCTGAACGAACCACAAGACTTCTGGACCAGGAGACCAAAGGACAGACATTTACCCACAATGCACTGCAGCACATTCAGAGAAATTAAAAGACTATCAACTCAAACATTTTATACAGTCAGCATAGTGGTGGAGGGCTGATGGTTTGGGCTTCTTGTGTTCTCTGAATGGACCATGAACCTCCTGCAGGAAGCTGCTGTTACACCATATTATATATTTAACTTAAACTTTAAAATAATTCTGTTATTTAAGAAATTCTGACATAATTATAACTGCAACAGAGCTCAGGTAACATTAAACACAGTTTTCCTTTTATGAAATGGTTTAGAAAAAAGGCCCTCCCTCTGTTTGAGTCACTCTCATCTGACTGATCTTTACACACACGCGCACACGCACTCGCAGACAGTAATATTCGATCCCGGACTTAAAGGATCAACTGAACCGGAACGCAGGTGCCGAAAGTCCGTGACCCTCAACGGGTCCAAACCGGAGCCTTTAGTCATGGTCTTCGAGTCTCTGGTCAGTGACCTGCTGAACAGGTTCATTGGGGACTACGTGGAGAATCTGGACAAGTCTCAGTTGAAGATCGGGATCTGGGGAGGTGAGCTGCTGCTAGCTTGCAGCCTCCGCTGGAAGACAGGCCAGACTTCCTTCAAAAGTCTCTCACTTTAAATACAATGTCTTCTATTACTAATATGCAAACCATTATAATTATGCTGTGATTATATTGCTGGGCATCCGGACAATATCAATATATCGGTATAAATTTTACCCACAAGTTTTTGTCATTGTTGTTAAAATGCCAACTTTTGTCTCTGTTTTGCCGCCTCAACTCTGAGACATTAACGGAAGTGGTCGATTGATGTAGTAAAAAAGGTGTCAAGTTTTCATAATAAAAATGACTGTCAGTAAATGTAATGACCCCCGAATTTAAGACCAACTTACAATAACTACAATAGCAGTCCACAACTCGGTTTAATCGTATTTAATTTCCTTAAGCAGCACGTTTATTAAAAGTCGACATATTTACATGGGTGATCTGAATAGACGCGTCAGTGACAGGACCAGCAGCGGGTGAACAACAACAACAACCGAACCCAGCTCCCCTGTCACTGGGCACAGACTGCCCAGCGTGCACCTGCGGTGGAGGGTAACTGGTCCTGGATAAGGTCAACCCCACCACTGAGTGGAAAGTGTTAAAAACAGTTCAGGTAAAACATTAAGGTCATCTCCGTGCGCATGCGCGTTCAGTCGGCGCTGTCAGTATTATTTTGATCAAACCGAACACATTATCATAATAACGTCCTGTGTGTGAGGAAGGAGTAATACCACAATAATTTAAGGCCTGCTGAGCAGGAGATTGTTGTCATCATATTCTTTAACATGATCCCAGAGAATTTTCTTTTAAAAACTTGACAACATTTCAGTAACGTGGACGTGTGGATTTAGATCCTGCTCCTCCCTGTTTGACTGCATTCCTCTGCTGTGGTTCTTCTCACCTGAGGAGGTGGAGACTCCCCTCCATTGATGGAAAAGCCACCTGGAAGAGCTCTTGCACGTGCTGTGCTCTGCTCCTGGTCAGGTTCATCAGTAACCCGGATAAATCGAGTTGCAAGTTCAGCAAAGAAGGACTTCTCTCTTTAGCTGAACTTGATAAAACCTGAAGCTCCCCCTAACAATTTACAGGTGCTGTTCAGTGTTCAGTTTTAGTCTTTGTGCTTTCACATAAAAAGATGTGTCGTTTGATGCTTTTTGTTCAAAATACACTGATTCATGAGATAAACACAAAGGTCCACTCACTAAAGAAAAAGATAAAGAACAGCCTGTTCTAATTATGGAAAGTGTAGAACAATCACAACAATAAAACACAGTCTGAACTTTACAGTGAGGAGGTTTATTTATGGTTGACTCTGTCCTATAATGTGTAAATTACATAATTCATCAAATAAAATCTGTTATTTATTACTGCTGTTCAGAGGTTGAAACAAAGTAAATCTGATTATAGTTGTTTAAACCAAATGGTTCAGCAACTCCAGATAAAATCTAAAACAACATTTGCAGCATTTTGTAAACCATCCAGTTGATAAAGATCTGACCTTGTGATGCACAATCCAGTTAGTTCAGTTTAGTTTTTTCTTTTTGTCATTATTTCTTCTGCAGTCTGCAGCTTCTTGGTGTCACACAGCAGAAAATACAAGATTTGAGTTTCCAATAGTGTTTTTCAGCTGTTTCTTATGCTTAAAGTCATGGAGTTACTTGAAAAATAGGATAACTTTTAAATCAAAGCAAATAGAGCACACAGGATAAAAAGTAATTTAACACACAAAAAAATATAGCAACAATGAATCAGTAAGATTCATTCACCCTACTGAAACATTAAGAAGTGCAAAATTGTGTCAATTGTTTTTTATTTCTTCCAGTTTTCAAAGTTAATGTGACTATTTAATTTATGGAAATTTTTGAAAACATGTCATGTCAGAGATCCGTGCAGACAACCAGTGCTGCAGTGAAAAAAGAAACTGAGCAAGAACTAAAAGTCATATTTGTCTTTCAAAACTAAGTTCAGTTTTGTTGTTTCTCTGTATGAAGATGGGGCGACAATCCAGCGTCTCTCAAATGTGAAAGCTGTTCTATAAAATGAAAAAGGATTAGAGATAAAAAAAAACTGTAGCTGAAAGGAATGCATTATTTTATGACATGATATATGGCAAAAAAGGCATTAAGTGAGGAGACAGTGTGGTTATGGGAGTGTTTGAAGTGATTCTGACAAAGTTAAAATTAAAATAAATTAAATACATGTTTTTTTTTTCTCCCAAAAGACCACCGAAAGGTTTAATGTAGCAATGCCATAAAACTGTTTTTAAAATCTAATTTTTCTGCTGGGGTAACTTTTTATTGACAGGTAACTCAAACTAACCATCCTCTGTTACCATGGAAACCTGGTTAAACAGATGCTTGTTTTTTTCCTCAGATTGTTCTCCTAGATTTCCAGTCTTATTGGCTGCTGATGGGGTGCGGGTCTTGAGAATGGTGAACTGAAACAGAACCATGTTCAGACTCTGTTGACTGTTTTTTTGTGTGTTTCTGCAGGAAATGTTGTTCTGGAGAACCTTAGGGTGAAGGAAAACGCTTTCGTAAGTTCTGAATATCACAATTGGTCCTCCATCTCTTTGAAACCGAGTCTGGTCTGGTTTCAGGTCTTGCCTGTTACAGATCCGCCCCTCTGCTTTCATTATCGCTCGCTGGTCATGTCTCATGAACCTCTGGACAAGCGGTAATGAAACTCAGACAGTTTTCTCTGAATGCTCGTCTACAGCTGATTCACACAATTCAAGATGACCACCAAAGCCAACTGACCCTGAAGAGCCCACCAATGGTTTTAATTTACTCAGTCTTAAAGATTTTCTACTAAAGCTTGGATTGGTAATGGCTGAGACCAATCAGATTGGACAAGATGTTTGCTTAAAACATTTCTATGAACTGCTGGACTCAACTTTGTTGGTCTATTAGCAAAATATTTCATGAATGACTGGATGAATTTTAATTTAACTTTCAGAAAACAATGACAAGATGTGCATCTACGACCAACTAACTGTCAGAGTCGGTCCGATATAAGATGGCTGACACAGCTATTTGACAACTCAGAACCTTTCTACAGTCTGATGGTAGTAGCTGAGAGTTATTCCTAACAGAGCCTCAGAGGGTGACATTTGCTTACATTGCATAAGATATTGCATAAAGTTAAATTGAAGTTTTGACCAAAATGGCTACAACGCCATAATTTCTCTTCATAATATGATCTCAGTGTAAATCTCTGGCATGAAAGGTGGCGGGCGACATGCATTCCATCAGCGGCTGTTTAGCCAGGATGATGGTGTGAAGCCTCGGGCCTTGTTGCGCTCACTATCACCACAGGTGGTAAATCTCCTCAGGATTCCAGCAGGTCTTGTTACCCGCTGATGGCTCGGTGATGCAGAAACCACAATTCCTTTCAGAGCAGAAGGAAACTGCTGGATCAAACAGGGTCACGGTGGATTCTGAGGGGCTGTGGCGCCCCCCTCAGGTTAGGCCTTAGACCATGGCAGGACGCTGACTTTGTGTTTGTGTTTCAGGGCGAGTTTGATGTTCCCTTCAAAATAAAGGCGGGACAGATTGGTGAGTACTGAGACTCAGTGTTCTTGATCATCTAGTGTCTTAGGGTTGGTTTTTATTTATTTAGACTTAAGCTGGTGAACACATAAAACACAAAGGGGTCACAGAATTGCACACGATACCATTTTGCCCAACCCTAATCACCATGGCAACCTGTGGCTCAACGGATTCTGGGTTCCTGATTCTGTTTCTGGCCGCCCTCATAGATCTGTTCAGACTTCATGTCTTCTTTAATCTTTGACCTAGAGCTTTGATGGTCAGGAAGATCGGGTCAGAGGGACGACATGATTCAGGATTTAAAGTCAGAGAAACATAAACAGGAAGAGTTTCAAAATAAAGCTCATATTTTCAAATAGGAGTCTGTCTTTGTCATGTCCCAAATTTCCACTGGGCTTTTAGTTGATGGAGTTTGAGGCAGGAACGCTTTAACAGCTGTTGTGTCAGACCATAGAACCTGTTGTGTCATGTGACATGATGTTATCTCAGGTCTTTAAACACATAACCAGAACCAGCAAAGTCACAGTCTCTTCTGCTGATCCAGTCTGTTTTAAGACTTCCTGCACATGTCTGTATTTCAGGCAAGCTAACTCTGAAGATTCCCTGGAAGAACCTTTATAGCGACGCCGTGGTTGCCACGTTGGAGGGTCTGTACCTGCTGGTTGTTCCTGGAGCCAGTAAGTGACTTTTGTTTCTGATAAATAAATATTACATGTTATTTTATCGTTAACTCAGTAAAAGTGCCTCCAGAACCCTCAGCTCCAGAAATAATAAATAAAGGAAACATTTTTTAAAAGGACATTTTGAGATATTTTTGAGAGGAAAAACCATGGTGCAGTTCTGGGTTTGGCTCATTTCCTGCAGCATGAACTGGTTTCCGGTCTGATTTCCTTTGCATGCTTGAACCGGACCCTAAATTCTGGGACTGGGAGATGTTTTAAAGCTTTACTTGATTCAGTTCTTTATAAATTTGATTTGAACAGCACTGGGAATTCTTGCTGGGAATTCAAATCACCTGATGTGAACTGGATTAAGAGGATATCAAACAAGTTGAATCCATGTATTGTTCATTCTTTGGGTATTTTTAATCAAAATAAATTGAGAGGAAATGAACAATATGGTGTTTTTTAGTATTTGTTTTACAACTAAATTAGAAAAACTACAATTGCAATTGGGACCTTATGGTGGAAAGTTGATTATGTTACTGTGAACAAAAGTGCTTTAATATTCTAACTTGTGCAGAACAGGGTTCGAGTGCAGCCATTACCAATATGTTTAGGAATGATTTTTGTTTTAATCAGTCTTCCAGCCAATATAAACTCTTCTTCTTTGGCAACTTCCATAATTTCTGGTATCGCTACATATTAAGATAACATCTGTATATTTGATTTGACAAACGAACTGGACTTCTGTTCTGTAGCTGAAGACGTTTCTCCTCTCATACGGGGAATTTCCTCTTTTCTAAACTGGTGGGTGGAGTTCTAAACTCAGTTACGTAACTTCAGTTTACATGCAAATGAAGTTACACACAATAGATCACACAATAGATAGTCATCACAGCTTCACAACTGTGAGAGACTTATTTAATCTGCATCTAAATTTAGGTTGCATAACTGATTAGTGAGTAGGCTCCCCAGATGAGAGGTGAAACGTCTTCAGCTACAGAAATAAAGCCCAGTTGTTGTTTTGTTTTTACTTTTTGGGATTGACCATGTCCTGTATGATGAAGGATGAATTAGCATCTTCACCAGCATCCTGACCAAAACACTGTGGTTTTATCAAGGAAACAGTCTAACACCATCCTTCTCAGCTGCTGTAGCTTTCACTCTTGTTTCCTGGAGCTGTCATTTAGTAATTAGAACAAAGAGGAACTAGTTGCGTGAGTTTTTGTTAACCTGAAAGAACAGAGCAAACGTGTCTTTGATGAGTGATTCAGTCATTTTAAGCAGCTGCAATAAATACAGACAACTTTTTGAAAGAAAATCTGTTTCAGTCCTGCAGAGAATCAGGGCTGGGATGGAAGTTCAGCTTTAAACTTTAAATACTGTAAAGACACTGAGTTGTTGAGATTAGAACCAGGTCTGACTGAGAGTTTGAGACTTGAAGATGGTTGGTTTGATTCCTTAGTATTAAGTGGGGAAATTTATGCTCAAAGCGTTTTCATCACTTCAGAATCAGAGCTGAGATTTATTCTGGTGTTTGTGGTTTCTTCATTTCTCCGTCGACTCGTCATCCATCTGCAGTTTCACAGGGAGAACAGGTGTATGTATAAGTCCTCATTTCTTACAATGCTGTTTGTCTTTCTCTCAGATATAAAGTATGATGCATCAAAGGAGGCGCGTTACCAGCAGGAGGCGAAGCAAAGAGAGCTGCAGCGCATCGAGGAGGCGCTACAGACGACTGCACGTAGAGGTAAGACGAGCTGACCTGCAGCTCCTGTCAGGTGTCTGTGTTTCCTGCTTCCTCGCCTCTTTTTCCTCATTTCTGCGCTGCCTTCTTAACTTCTGACTGATGCTTGAAACTTCCTGATTTTAACTTACCCATCTCATCGAGCAGACTTACAGTCATAAAGAAAGTCCTGCTTTTGAGGTTTTCTAAAGCAAGACTTAATAAAACTGATCTGATTTTTACCAGCTGCTAATTTTTTTTTCATATCTAACCTCAAGTGAACATAAACATTCAACAGATTCCATCGTGTCGTTATTTACCAAACTGAACCAAAATGTTAAGACTGTGTGAAAAACTGGTTCCCACCTTGCTGCTTCCACAGGATCTCAGAGGTTCAGAATCAGCCAGGAGCTGCTGATCAAATATAATAATTAACTGATCATCATCAGTTAATTAATAGAAAATCAGTGCCCATATTCACAAAGATTCTCAGAGTCCTCTCAGAGAGCTCCTATCTTAGCCTAAACATTTCTCGCTAGGAGAAGCTGGTAAAAAACAGATCAGTTTTCCTGTTACCTGAGATGGAAAAAGGTGTAACGGAATAAAAAGGTTGGACTTTCCTTTGACCCTTTGGTCACAGTTCTTCTGTCTGCTGTTCACCAGAACAAAACCCTGCAGGTGAATTTACTAACATGCTGTCTGTCCTGTTCATGCTGCGTTCGCTGTCAGCATCTCAGACCGAAGATTTGCTGTTTGATCTGGAGAGTGTAGTTTACAAGGAACCACACAGTGGTAACACACTGAAACACACACACACACACACTGAAACACACACACACACACACACACACACACACACACACACACACACACACACACACACACACACACACAC
>JAVKLF010000038.1:25172682-25182897 GCA_034783495.1 Millerichthys robustus
CACACACACACACACACACACACACACACACACACACACACACACACACACACACACACACACACACACACATACACTGTAATGTCTGACACACAAAGAGGCAGCCTCTAACAATTTCTGCACCTCAGCTGATTGCTTTATTTGACAGTCATGTCAAATTTATACAGACTCAAATATCTAATATCTATAGGTCAATGTGTGAGTATTGGTCTGATGGTGAGTGTGTGAGTGTTGGTTTTAAGGTGAATGTGTGAGTGTTGGTCTGATGGTGAGTGTTGGTCTTTGGTTGGAAGGTGAATGTGTGAGTGCTGCTGCTTCCCTTTTGTCTCTTTGCGTTTCGGGCTTTCTGTCTCTAACGGCTTTCTCTTTCTTTAATGCTGACAAAGTCCCAAAAGGCCGTAAAAAACATAAAAAGTCAAAAAAATCTTTAAAGAAGCTCAAACGACATGAAAAAGCAAAAACAGGTGAGTTTTTTTTTATCTCTCTCCATGGTCTAGAATCTAATACAAACCCAATTTTTAAAAAGCGGGTAGTCCTGTAAAATGTCAATAAAACAGATTGCAATGGATTATTAACCTCATAAATCTATGTTTTATTTACAATAGAACTCAGTTAAAATACTAAATGTTTAATTTAAACAAAATGCTGCTATGTGCTATGATGATTGTACAGACCCATGTAATGTAAAATTTGTTCTCTGCATTCAACAAACACCTTTATTAGTGGCGCAGTAGGCAGCTATTAAATCAGCCAGGGAGCAGCAAATAAGAAACAGCTGGAGGAGCATTTTTTAACTACCATAATTAGGTTAAATAGAAGCAGGTTAGTAAGATGTGCAGAGGTTCATCAGTCAAAAAAAATGTTTAAAAATCAAAATTTACATTTTTGTTTGGAAACCACAAACTCTAAATCCTCTGTACTAAAGGAGAAGGACCGCTGAGGCTGTCATCCGTGCACAACTCAAAAGCCTGCCTCTCTGATGGTAGGGGGGTGCATTAGTGCCTCACACATCATTTCATGGCAGTATATACAGGGTTAAGGACCACTCCCATCCAGGATGCATATTTCAGGGAAGGTTTTTTATATTTCATCCTGCCTTCAGTTCAGATCTCGCACCAACTGAAAAAAATGGTTTTATCATAAAACAAAACATCCATCAAAAATGACTCAAGACTATTGAACAGCTAGAATCCTCCATCAGATCAGACTGGGACAACATTCCTTTCAAAACCTCCAGAACTGGTCCCAGTTCCTGAACATTTACAGACTGACTCACAGAGGGGAAATTTAAAAATGCAAATTTAAAATTCAAAATGAATTTTTATTTTACTATATATTGTACTATTTTTTAAGTAGTTGATATATTTAGTTGGTTCCACTGTGAATAAGAAATATATAACGGTGGTGAAATTTGCAAATCATTGCATTTTACCTAAATGACATTTTACAAAATGTCCCAACTTTTCACTGAATTGAGCATTGTTGTGTTTAATCCAAGTTGATGATCTGAAGAAGTTAGTCATGAGGACAGCAGAAACTGATTTTTCTTTGTGAAACAGATTTTGTCATTTAGGCCTGCATTTTTTTTCTGAAGGAAACTCAGTACAGAATTCAGTACAGGTCCTGGTCTCAGTTGTGCAATAGATCCAGTCTCAGGTGTAACTGGCCATGGGCTTTCTGGTTTCTGGTGGTTCCAGACAACCCTCAAGAGGAGAAGAAGGACACTTTTGTGGAGAAACTGGCTACACAGGTGATCAAAAACCTGCAGGTGAAGATCAGCAGCATCCACCTGCGTTACGAGGATGATGTGAGTACTCACCCAGGTTTAAATCTTAATTCTGTCACACGAAGACCGTTCGGATTCTCAGCTGCTTTAATGTTTGTTTCAGCTGTCGGACCCACGGTGCCCCCTGTCTGTGGGAGTGACCCTATCAGAGCTCAGTCTGCAGGTACACACACACACACACACACACACACACACACACACACACATTCATCTACTTATGTAGTTGTTAATAACAAGTTTATTTTCTTCCATTTATTTTTCAGACCACAGATGAAAACTGGAAGCCGTGTATTCTGAATGAAGCTGCAAAGATCTTCTATAAGGTGACAGATGCTCTGCTTGCTCTCACCTGAGGAATCTGCTTGTGTGGAACGTTCTCCCCTTTTTCCGTTGTTCTCAGGGCACATCAGTACAAGAGACTCCTCCAAACGTTCTTTGGTTACGTTCAAACTCGTATCTGATTGCACATCAGAATTGACTAACACTGACATCTGCAGGATCTGTATGTACTTTTGTAAAACAGCATGCTGCGTGTGATGTTGAATCTTCTTCGGTGCTGACGGGTCACGTTAGGGCCGTGGAGTGTTGACTTCAGATAGTGGTTACATTTAATTTAAAATGTGAAAAATCCCACAAAAAATTGGATTGGATGAAAAAATTGGAAGTGAGCATTAATTTACAGTTCAGATAAAAAATGTGTTGTGATGTGTGCTGCTCTGTGTTTCTCTGTTTACTTTGATGGCGCTGAATTAATTTACAGTCCTTAGAAACAATGTTCTGTTCTCCATAAATTAAATTGTGTGCCAACATAAAGGAAACTCCTGAATCTGTCAGAAACTCTGTGCTTATTTGAGAGACGCAGACATTGTTGGAGTCAGTTTATTTGCTGTTTTACTGTTCTTGTTTTTGCGACCCATGTGTATTTTGGGAAAACGGTGTTGAGTGCGTTCCTTGAGCGTGTTTTAACTCCGACTGCTAACATAGCAGAGGCACGGTGACAGAGAGGAGCCCGTTTTTTGGGTTTGGCTCTAAGAAAATATAGTGTTGTGAAATAAAGACAACTCCTGGTGTCTTATAGCTGCAACACTTACCAGTGGAGAGTCTTCTCATGCTCAAGTGCTAAAGAAGCTAAAGTGGACGTGCACTTGCCTTCAGAATAAAAGTACTGCAATAACTTACTGCAAAAGATGTCCATGTGTGTTACAGCCAAACCAGAACATAATTATTCTTTGACCTTTTAAGTACTTCAAATGTTTACCTAATCTAGCGGTTCTCCATTATTTTACATGCTATTGAGTACCTGATAATATTTAATTATTTATCAACACAAACGACTGGAACCAGCATTCTGCATATAACCACCTGATAATGGTAGGAGAACACATGATGTGAAAGAACAAAAAAAATATTTTTTTACCTTTTTAAATATGTTTATTTAAATCCATAATTTTAAATTTAAAATTTATTTCAAATCTGTTTGTAGGATAAAAAATAGTTTTTATGTTGTGTTTTACTTCAGGATGTGTGATGGATCTTGATTTCTGTGGTGCTCCTTCAAGGCCAATGAATTCTTAAAGAAAAAAATATATATTGAGCTCAACTGAGTGAGGTTTAGTTAAACTAGATAATGTTACTACAGTCTGAACGCATTGAAGCTGCTTTGGAGATCTGTCTACAGATTTCTTTTGTTCCTGTTTTGGTGTTGGTCAAATGGAAGAATGTGTTCAGTGTTCCCCACGTTAAAGATCTGACGTTTGACTCTGGCTTTGTTCAGTTTGGGGCCAGGATGAATTTGCTGCTGTTGATCGGACTGTTTACTTGTTTGTGTTTGTGTTTCTGTCAGCTTGGCCGCCTGGAGAGTCTTGGTGCCTACTGGAACGTCAACAGTCCAATGTACTACAAACAATCATGGCAGGACATCGTGGTGAGCTGATTAACTTCGTCTGGTGTCTTTTGTTCCTCATTGTGAAGCGACAGGGTCAGTATTGGAAATTACTTTGCTACGTCAAAATCCAAGATGGCCACCGATGTTCATCTTAAAAACTGCAAACATTCACTATTCAAATCCTTCAACGATGGGGGGACATTTGTTTGCTGCTTGTTTAATTCATTTTAACAAAGAATTTTAGCTTTGAAACATTTTCTAGATGCTTTTTATGGAAATAATGATGAATTCCATACACCACTCCTCCTCTTCTTCTCTTTCAGGCTCAGCTGAAGTCTGGGATCAGTGGAACAGTCCGGGAGTTGTCACACTATCAGTACAGTGAGTCCAACTCTTTAGTTAAACCATAATCAGTAGTGTTTGTTCACATAAAGTGTCAAAACGGAACCCACGGATGTCTCTTCTATCCTAAGTGGATTTAAGTGGATCATGAAGGGTCACAGTGGGCGATTCTCAAAGTGAACGCAAACAGGACATTAACTACTGTTTTAAAACTTAATAGGTTGAAACATTTAGAAAATTACGACCAAGCATTTCTTAAACAAACTCACAAACACACACAGGCAAAAACTCTTGTTTATGACCCTTTTTTTGTCTTTGAAATTTGTTCCTCTCTTAAGTTTTCAAGCCGATTTTCGCTTCTGCTAAAATTTGCATCAACCCCACCGCTGAGGTGCAACTGAAATCTCCGAAGGCAGACTGTCAGCTGGAGGTCCAGAACATTGCCATAGAGATGACAAAGCCACAGGTAATGAAGGCGCAGATGGTGAGATGAAGAACAGGTGGAGACAGGTGAAGTCAGCCATTTTCTTGTCTGTGTACTCTGCAGTACCTGAGCATGGTAGATCTGCTGGAGTCCATTGATTTGATGACCAAGAATAGCCCCTACAGGAAGTTCAGGCCCAACGTTCCCGTCCACAGAAATGCCAGACTCTGGTCAGTTTAATCTGTTTGTCAAATTGGACAGTCTGTCTGTTGTCCTCAGTTCTTAACGTTGTTTTTGAATCCAACCATTAAGACTTTGTCACAGCTTTAGATTTGAGCAATAAGTGTAACCAGATTGGGATATTTTGCTAAACTTTCAAAAAGTTTACTGACATTTGACAAAACAAGAAACAGAAAGATTACGGAAATGGATTCCTATGAAGGTGAGACCAGAACAGGATCTGAAAAGATAAGCAGGTTATGATCCTGACTAGTTTTGATTCTGGTCCTGATCCATGCAGGAAGTCAGCAGCAGCTCAGACCCAAACAGCAGAGTGTGATGTCTGGTTGTGTTCTTCAGGTGGAGGTACGGTTTTCATAGCATCGTGGAGGTCCACATCCGACGCATCAGTCAAATGTGGACCTGGTCCAACATCAGACGCCACAGGGAGAACCTGAAGGCCTACAGGAACGTTTACAAGACCAAACTGCTCAGCCAGAGTAAATCGGGGTCAGACATCGAGCAACAGGTCCAAGTGAGTGACCTGCGAGGTCCGGTCCAACTGAATTCAACAAACATAGTTCTAACCAGATCTTTGAACATCTACGGTTCAGTTGACATGGGAAGACCTGATTAAGACTTACAAACAAAGATAATTTAATTGGTGCTCTTTTGTTAAAAGCAAAACAAACAACAAACAAAACAAAAAAACACAAAGTTCATAGAAACAACCGAAACTGATGAAAATAATAAAGAGAGAAAAAAAGTCTGAAAATCAACCAATGAAAATCAAATGTTGTGGTTTAAAAGAATTAGAAGCAAATTTATCTATATATGTGAAGGTGAGATCTCTAGGTATGAAGACAAGCCTCAGCTGCTGGTGTCCCAAAGCATAGAGAGACCAGAGAGGATCTCTAAGTCCTCCAGTGAGTTCTGGGTCTGAGTCAGGGTCTCCTCCCAGTTGGATGAGCTCAGAAAGTTTCCACGGGGAGCCACCCAGGAAAAATCCTAATCAGATGCCTGAACCACCCCAGGTCTACTCTGAGCTCCGCCCAGATGATGGAGCTCCTCACCTCGTCTCCAAGTCTGAACACAACCCCCCTACGGAGGAAGCTAATTTCAGCCGCTTGGATCCAGGCTCTTGTTCTTTCAGTCACAGTTCAAACCTCGTAACCATAGGTGAGAACCAGAGCATATACAGATGGATAAATTGGGAGTTTTTTTCTCTCAGCTCATCTCCTTGACCACAGCAGATCAAAGCAACGTCCTCATGACTGCAGACCAAAGCCCAGTTCTTCATCCCATCTCCCTCTTCATCCTCCAGTCATTCAAGAGGAAGACTCACAACTTGAGACAAAGACTCACCCCCAACCTGGAGGGAACATTTCACTTTTTATCAGTTCAGCCTATAGAAACTCCCACACCATTTGTGGAATTGAGAAAGTCACATTCCCAAACCGTTTAGTTTTGATTTTGAATTTGATGCACACAGAATGAACTTTTTTAGGGTTTGTTTCAACCTAATTTCATTTTTAAAATATCCATCCATTCTTGTGTTTTAAACCTCCAACCTGTTGGAGTTTTTTTTCCACTTTGAATTGTTTCCATTCCTCTTTCCAGCACCTAAAAACATTCAGACTGTGAGTATGCTAAGTGACGAAGAGTTTCAGGTGTTATTTTGTTCAATCTTTTTCAGCAAACATGACTAACAGTGTCCAAAAGTACAAAATCAACCTCATCACAGGTTTGCTTTTTCTGTCAGGGACGGTCAGGACTGGAGGCAGGCCATTTGTTTTTATAAATTTTTAATTTTTCCTAATCCATTACGCTTATCAACTCTTGAGTCGCTGACTGAAGCTTGTATTTCCGTCCATCCAGGATCTGGAGAAGCTCCTAGATGTGTTCAACATCACTTTGGCCCGACAACAGGCCCAGATGGAGGTAATTACAGCAAAGTTCGTTCACTCTGCGTGTTCAGTCTGAGTCCACCTCCACTGCAGACGTTCTGCTTGACATCTTCTGCAGGTGATCCGATCGGGGCAGAAGGTGGCTGGGAGGAAGGCAGGAGGCCAGAAACAAGAAGCAGGTTTCTTCAGTGGCTGGTTTGGACGAAAGGCAAAGAAGGAGGAACAGGAGCTGGAGGAGAGCAAGGAGTCGGAGAGTAGGTGACGCTCTGATCCAATCACCCAGACGCTTTTCTCTCGCTTGGGTTTCTGACCGTGTCTGTTGTAATTCAGGTTTAGGTCTGGACCAGCTCATGACGGCCGAGGAGAAAGAAAAACTTTACACTGCTATTGGCTACAGTGGCAGCTCCCACAACCTGACTCTGCCCAAACAGGTAGACACACCTGCAACCTGAACATTATTGTTGTAATTTAAAGCAGGCCGAGTGGCACCACTGCCATCACGGAAGCCATCGTACGCATCAGCTGAAAAAATGTCCCCGTAGAAACCGAGCAGGGCAGAGGTAAAACTCGACACTACAGGGAGCACATTTCCAACTTGATATCTCCTGGAAAAAACTGCTGACTCAGCACACTTTTTCTGGAAAAATAGTGTTCCTTTGTTTGATTCTAACCCAACATTCCCTCTTAACAATACTGAACTAACCTGTCTGCTTCAGTATGTAGCTGTGATCGTCACCTTCCAGTTGCTGAGAACTTCAGTGACGATCAAAGAGCAACCCAACGTACCAGAGATCTTGAACATCCTGATGCTCAACCTCAGCACCAAAATATCCCAGAGACCTGGAGCTCAAGCTGTCAGGTGGCTACATTCACTCTAATTAGCATGAACCAAACTTGCCTCAAAAAATTAAAATAATGTGTATTACAGTGGTGACTAAGACAAAAACTGGGACACACAAAACTTAATCTAGAATTAATTTTGTTTTAATTTCTATGAATGCTGCAACAGCATACATTGTTCTATTTTTTATACATAATTTAAAAAACAAACAAATAAGAAATGTGTTTTAATCTCTTTAATTCCTCCAAAAACATTCAACTTCGGCATACTTCCTCTTTTTTGTCCTTTGTTCTTTTTATCTTTTTCTGCTGCCTATCTAGTTTTAACTTTTAGCTAAAGTTTTGTCAATTTTAATTATTACTGTGATCTTGCTACATTTAGCTTCTAGCTACTGTTAATTATAGATTGTGATTATTTTGTGTTTTTATATTTTTGGCTACAGTTTTTGTTTTATGTTTTATTTTGTGATTGTGCAGCATACTTTATTTTTATATTCTTTGTTAATTTTAGTTATCATTCAGTTAATTTTAGCATCTGTTTTGAAATTTTTATTCTCTATTTGTGTTCAGCTCACTTCAGCCTCTTTTTTGATTGTTTTAGCTTGTGTTGTGCTTGCTTTAACTTGAACACTTTAGTTTTTGCTTCTTCAGTAAATTTCATTCACTTATTTCTCAAGATTCATATAAGATTTTCACTCCTGCATACACACCACATTTTCAGATAACTCTTTTGTTTAGTCGTGCCGAGTCTCGGTTTGATTGGGGTCGTTTGTTGCACTGCAGGGTAGAGGCGGCGTTGGAGCACTGGTATGTTACCGGTCTGCAGCAGAAAGGAACGGTCCCCTCTCTCATCGCCTCAGTGGGAGACTCCTCATCGTCTCTGCTCAGTGTCGTGTTCGAACTGAACCCAGAGGAAAGTTCCTGTGACCAAATGCTCAGAGTCCGCTCTCAGCCTGTGGAGATCATCTATGATGCGGTAAGACCTCGGATCAGTTTTCTGCCTGTCCTCCGTGCCGTTCTTGAGCTTTAAAGGATAACAACTCTGAGCCGCCTGGTCCTGATGGTCTTCTGTCCTCCAGGTGACAGTCAACAGTATGGTGGACTTCTTTAAGATGGGGAAAAGTGTGGATCTGGAGGTCCTGACCTCTGCCACGCTGTCTAAACTGGAGGAAATTAAGGAGAAAACAGCATCAGGTGAGTTGCGGCGGTTCACTCCTCTATGAAGCTGAATTTCAGAAACCATTCAGATCAAGGAGCTGAGCGGACTCTGACTCTGGTTCACAGATGGTTTCATGTCCAGCTGGAGTCTCAGGAGGCCCACAAACTGAATGCCAAACTAGTTTAGCTTTGTTGAATGTTTTAACTATTGGATCCATGTCAGGCTTCTGAGGGGTTTTGGTTTCTGCAGGTTTGTCTCACATCATTGAGACCAGGAAGGTCTTCGACTTGACGATTGACCTGAAACCTTCGTACCTGCTGATACCAAAGTCGGGCTTCTACAGCGACATGTCGGATCTCATAATTGTGGACTTTGGTAGCTTCCAGGTATTTTTCTCTTTATTACTTCTCTCTTTTCATCTAGTAACTGCTCTGCGTGTTTCTTTTTTTTAACGTAAAAACTTTCTTGAGTTTGTTTCAGAAGTTGGATTTTAAGGGTTAGTTTCTAGTGTGGTACCAACATTCTCCCACTTGGTGTGTTTTTATGGAGACTTGAGCCATGTCGAGTCCTGCACCAGACCAACTACTGTTATTTCTTTAGGGATGCACCAATAACACATTTTTCCAAATCAGTACAAGTACTTATATTTAAGTACTTGCCAAGTCATGTGAAGCAACCTATCAATCAAGCAAAGAGTGGACCACAAATATAATGATATAAACCCCCTCAAAATATCAGGTTTGCAGACTTTCAAGAGCATCTTAGAATTAGATTTAAACTGCTGGCCGAGGCGGGTTGGGGGGTTAGTATGCAAAAAAACAAACATATGGGATGTTCCCCATGTTGCTTAATATTACATTCGTTTATCTTTTCATGCATTATTCTATTAATCTTTTGCAGGGAAATGGGTAGCTAGTGCTGATTACCAGCAGTCAACAAGTGAGAAGCAACCAGACATATCTGCAGGACGTCACCGAGGAAAAACAATCCACCAGCCACAGACTCACACCTAGGGTCAATTTGGAAATCAGCAATAAATTCAACGTGTAGCAGGTTTTAGCTGTTTCCCTGCTTTAACACAACTGACTGAAATGAATAAATGATCAACAGGCTTCTGCTAAACTTGATGACATTCTGGGTAGGTCATTTAATTATTTGAATCAAGTGTGCTGAAGCAGGGAAACAGCTAAAACACAGTGGGCATCCAAGAACAGCTTAAAGATTATGATCCCATTCATAGTGTGAGAGAAAGCCGAAGTACCCAAAAAATACCACCCGTACATGGAAAGAACATCAACACTTTTCTTTGCAGACTGTAGGTATTTGTTTTAATTAAGTAAATAGACTAATGTAGAAATAAAGAAACCCTTTATCAGTTCTAGGGGTTTAATTATCAGAACATAACAAAATGTTCTGTTTTTACTCTGTTAAACAAAACCAAATCCAAAATGAGAAAGCTGTCCAGTCTCGCTGCTTCCACAGGATTTCCGATCAAACATATTGATGAACTGATCATCATAAGTGGTAATTGTGCGGCAAACTAATGTTGTTGTAGAGGGCCGCACTGGGTTAACGCGGTGATTTTAAACTGTCCGACGCGCGCTTCATTGAACTCCAGGCCGCTTCTGTAGTTGTTGCAATCATCATTTTATT
>JAVKLF010000038.1:25260703-25271204 GCA_034783495.1 Millerichthys robustus
TAGTCTTCGAGGGACAGGCTCATATATGATGTGAAGTCGGGGGGAAGAAAAAACTTTCCCATTCAGTAATTTTACAGAAGCTGAAATTGCACAAACTGATGCTTTGATATCAGAAGCGGCTCAATATTAACCCAGAAACATCTGAAAATTTGAGTCTGGAAAAGTCCAAATTCTTACAAAGCACAATGTGTAGAAAACCCTGAATGTTATTTATGTCCAACTACAGATCACACACAAATACATGTTCTTTTTATGCATAATTATAATTAGAATGAAGAATAGTCAGTCCAATAACAAATCATTGAATTAGGTCAAATCCTAAGCTGACAGATCTATAGATTTTCTGTTTGTCTCGTCTGCTGAAACGTGTGTCTATGTTCCTTCAGAGGTCATCAGATGACTCACTGAGTCAGGAAGAGGAGTCTGCTCCTGGATTCGGGAAAACCGGTGAGCTCCAGGAAGTGGTGGACCGACAGACAGCCGATCTGGGCCAGCTGAAGGAGAACATGGCTGCCATGGTGTCCCAAATCGGTGAGCTGGAGGAGGACCTGGACACGGCCCGAAAGGATCTCATCAAGTCTGAAGACATGAACACAAGGCTTCAGAGAGACCTCAGGGAGGTGAGAAGAGCAGATGTTCTTTAAATGACCTGGATTGACTCCAGCGGCGGTCCCTCTGAGACTGTGTGTTTGTGAACAGTCTATGGCCCAGAAGGAAGACATGGAGGAGAGGATCACCACCCTGGAGAAACGCTACCTCGCCGCTCAGCGGGAGGCCACTTCAGTCCACGACCTGAACGACAAGCTGGAGAACGAAGTGGCCAATAAGGAGTCCCTCTACAGACAAGTAGGTCCCCGCTTTTCAGACTGACGTGATGTGATGTTTCTGTCAGACACACGTCTGCTGGTATTTAATGTAATTTATTTAAACCAGATCCATGTGAAAGTAGTCTCCTCTGTAGATCTTTGTTTTCCATAAAAATAAGGGCTTGTTGTCCCGTCAGTAAAAACAGGGTTTACAATCGTCCCCTCAGTCCCCTTTGTCTATGTGCTGCAAGGTATTTGTTTTGTTTTTAGTGTGGACACAGAAACCTAAGGCACTAAGTTCTGAGAGTTTATGTCAGTGATGTAGCTCCTGGAATTTTGGGATTTACTCAGGGAAATCTGAGGGAATTTTGTTTTGGGGAGCTGCTGGGAACTAGGTCTGTGTGCATAGTTTAATAAAATAATGAGACAGATTCCCCCGTTGTGCCCTGTAGTTTTCAGACTGCTGTCAGTGAATTCTTGCTGTGTTCAAACTGAACAAAAAGCCTTGAAAACACTGGCTGGGTTCTTTTCATGCAGTCAGTGCAGATGGAGACATCTTCCTCCTGCTTTTCTTTGAGTTTTTGTCTGTCTCTGTGTTATATTTGAATGGTGGTCTCTTCACTTCCTGCCCACCCATCACCGCTTTGTCTTCTCCCCCAGCCTGCCATTTCTTTCTTTTCACCTTGTTGATCTGAATGTGTGCTAATGACTCTGTTCTTTGTAGTGCGAGGAAAGAAACCGTCAGCTCCAGGAGAAGCTGGAACTGGCCGAGCAGAAGCTGCAGCAGACCATCCGTAAAGCGGAGACTCTTCCTGAGGTGGAAGCTGAGCTGGCTCAGAGGGTCGCTGCCCTCACAAAGGTACAAAAACCTGCCTGCTGCCGAGTCTTCCCCATCGAAACATCACTGTTAGCAAAATATCATTAACCACTGGGTGAATTTTAATAAAACTTATTAAATCTTTATAACTAATTAAGGTTTTTTGGGTCAGCCTGATTCAAGATGGCTGAAAGAAAATGATATCAGTCAGTTCACTTCTGACGTCGTCCTGAAGACGTGTATCTGGTTTTAGCAGAGTCTGAAAAAATCAGTTCTAATCAGCATTTTTGACATTCTAGCTTTTGTTTGAAGACAGACAGACAGACAAATCTTCCTCCAAACCTTTGATTTCCTCACTCCCCATCAAACTGGGTGTATTCGGGAAGTTCATCTGTGAGTTCTGCAGCTGCAAACAAGGAGAAAAATGGGTCAGATGTTCCTTCCACCACTGAGACACTACAACACCTGTGCTTCAGGAGGTCTACATTGCAGTAAAGAAAACAAGTTTAATTTGTTCCTTGAGTTGTTCTTTTTTATTAACAAAAGTAAGAAACCTTTTTTCCTACATCTCAGGTAGTGGTGTCAGTTGTGTTGGGAAACTAAGGCTCAAAAATCTATGTTCTTCACTAGCGCCAAGGCTTGGTAATTCCAGAGCATTACGTTCAGGAACCCATTCTGTGATCTATGAAAATGTAAATTGACAGTAATCTTTTTCCAGCCATTTCACACCTGAGTATATTTACCATCCAAGTAATTTTCTCAGTGCATTTTAATGAGTTAGCTGATTCATTTCTGTTTTGGCTGCTGCCTAATTTGCTCTCATATAGAAAATGGCTCCAAACAGCTGACTAATGTGTAAAAATGTGATTTAATCAACATCGCTTACAAAGATCAGCACTTCTTTATTTTGTTGTTAAATACAGCCACATTGCATTTTCCAATCAATAATATCCATCTTTTTACTCCTCCCAGCCACAACAATGATTAGTATTAAAGTTAAATAAACACATATATTTTTATTGTTTGTGTTTTTGTTGTCCTGTTTCGTTTTCATGCTGCTCCTCCAGCCTCTGTGTTCAAACACTCAGTCTAATACTCTGATAAAGGTAGACTCATTTTAACATTGGGAAGTTCAGCTTTTTAGCTTTTTTTATTGAACTTAACCAGGTTGTGTTTGCAGAATACTTCATGTCCTTGTTGTTACAAAACATTACAAATAAACATATTCCTGGTTAAGTGCTGTTTCAAACTGGGAAAATTAAAGCAGAAATCTGGGTGTCTGGAGTGTCTGGTGCGTTTGTTCTTTATGAACCTCATGGAAATCGTTGT
Source organism: Millerichthys robustus (assembly GCA_034783495.1). Classification (NCBI taxonomy): domain Eukaryota; kingdom Metazoa; phylum Chordata; class Actinopteri; order Cyprinodontiformes; family Rivulidae; genus Millerichthys; species Millerichthys robustus. Next base: position 25,263,656 of record JAVKLF010000038.1, read on the forward strand.
AAAAACGTCATCATCCTTTCATATGGGTGTCTAACACACAGCAGGGACTGATTATTTCTTTCTTTCTTTTTAAAATTGCTCATTAAATCAGATGCTGCAGGAGTTTTTCCACCCATTGTACACTAATAAACTTCAGTTTTTCTTATCTTTAATGTTTCTGCTGTTTTATCAAGTAGAACTTTGTAAATCTTGCCCTTAGTTAGCGACATTTTTATGGTGAATCTGCATTATGGGAGAGATTAGCTGTGAGTTGAGCTGCTTTGCTGTTTTCATTTAGCTGGTGCATGGTATTTAGCTTGTAGCTGAATGTCCTTTAGAAGGACTTAAGCCTTTTCTGAACAAGGTCTTTCTCCAGGATTGGTGGTAAATCATGGCAGCTATTTAAAAAAAATAATAAAAATATATATAGATATAGATATATGTCACTTTCACAATAAACTCCTGAAACTTTCATTGATTTTGATCACTGTCTTCTAATTCCAGGCAGAAGAACGCCATGGTAATGTGGAGGAGAGACTGAGGCAACTGGAGGCTCAACTGGAGGAGAAGAACCAGGAACTGCTCAGGGTGAAAAAACCTTCAGTTTTTTACTGTATTGTTGTGTTTTACACATCAGTGCCTGAAACAAAACATTTATGGATGGCAAATCTAATTCTCAAAGCCCTAACAAAGTCACATTTGCATATAAATTTATAGATGTGTGTGTCTTTATAGATTCAGTGTTTTGAGTCTGTTTTGAACAGTTGTAGTTGCATGGTTGTACGTTGTGTTGTTGTAAATTTATTCTCTTTCTTTTCGTAGGCACGGCAGCGAGAGAAGATGAATGAGGAGCACAACAGGCGTCTTTCTGAGACCGTTGATAAGCTTCTGTCTGAGTCCAACGAGAGGCTGCAGCTTCACCTTAAAGAGAGGATGTCTGCACTGGAAGATAAGGTGACTCAAACAGTCTTAAAGTTAGTGGGCTGATAAAAGAAATACATTTAATGAGGATAGGTATTACATAAAACTGGTTCATTTATTGAGATTCATTTGTGTTTCTGATTGTTAGCAAAATACCTCAGGAACCACTTGACAGGTTTTTCATGAAGCTTGCAGGAAATAATTATTGGATGTACCTCTACAACCGATTTACTTTTGGCCATCACAGCCAGCTGACTGCTGAAACATACTGCACTGACAGAAAGGTGGAGTATGATGATGGTTGAAGCCTCAGTTGAGCACCCCGTGCAGGCTTGCTGCAGCACAGTGTTTTATGTCAACAACAGACCTTTTCCTGACTAAAACATTTTGATGTTTTAGTACACGACGCATGCCATTTTAAAAAACTTGTTTAGAGTCCATTACTTTTTGGAGACTTTAGGTTAGTGTCATGTTACTCCGTGATTGACAGTGTCACAGCCTGTTAGGTGAGTTGGGAGGAAGTGTAGGCGAGAATTTGTATTGAGGTTATAGCCTCTTGTGCCACGATGAAGCCTCTGGCTCTAAAAATTCAATGTGGCAAACATTTTGGCTTCAGTTTATAGCAACGAGAGGAGGCAAAGATGGTTTGTCCATCTCTCGTAACGTCAACACAACTGACCAGAAAAAAGACAAAAAAGTTTACAACTCAGTCAATTTTCCAGATGGTCATTAGACACTTTTACAAAACATTTGAACTATCTTGGTAAGATTTCTGAATGGAGGCAGGAGGGTTAAAGCCAACCCACTCCTTATGCCCCTTTGTGTGGTGAGGCGAGGTAGCACCAGAGCTGAAATGGTCCTTATGTGAAAGATATGCGGACTTGTAATGGCTGTCCGTATATGTTGTAATGTGATGAAGTGATGACACCTGGTTGTGGGATTAAACAGGACATCCATCACTCTCTACGTCAGTCCAGCTGAGTTCTGCTCCACACCTTTCGGTTCTGAGATGCTCACTTCATTTTTGAAAGCTCACGTATTGTTTTGATGTGAAACGTGATGTCAGTAGTGTATGTTTCTGTTTCCAGAATGCTCTGATTAGAGAACTGGAACACACAAAGAAACTGATTGAAGAATCTCATCACGAGAAGGTAAAGAAGAGCTTCTAGCTGTTTCCTTCCTGTCTGTGTGGTTTGGAGCATTTTATTGTTTTTAGCCTACCTGTGATGTTTTCTCTTTTTAAAATTTATTTAAGGTAGAAACTTAATTATTTCTGCAACATGAAAATATCTGTACATATATATTTCTGTAGGAACAGCTCTTAATCCAGATTGAGACAATGAGGGCAGAAAATGAGCAAGACAGGAGCCGAAGTAACTCCCTACTGCACGGGTAAGCTTTTTATCATTTGTTTTTCAGCTGTTCCCTCTTCAGAGGTCTCCAACGCAAGTCCTTCTCCTCCACCTCACTCAGTCCTCTTCTTCACCTCCTTACTCCCTGTTCTCTTGGACAGAGGACTCTCAGTCCTTGATGTTCTGAACCTTTATGAACTCTGCTTCTTGTAGCCTTACTGTTCCACCTGCCTCCCTCTCATTCACACACAGCTGATTACTTTCTATGTGTTCTAATGGTTGTGTTTTTCCAGATGTTCTCAGCTGGGAAGCACTCCAGATTTCAGATACCCGGTCTCAGCTTCCTCCATGATGGACACTAACTCAGACCATTACGGTGGAGCTCTGGTCCTCAGACGGCCTCAGAAAGGACGCATGGCGGCCATCCGGGATGAACCTTCTAAGGTGATCATAGTTCATTTCTTGTTGTGTGAATGCTGAGTCAGCAATAACATAATTGTTTTCTTGTTTGTAAAAATAATATTTGAAAAGAAAATATTTGAAAAACTCAGGTAGCAGAGGTCTGGTTATACGAACACGTAAAGTACCTGAATAGTTAAAGTGCAGTTCTGATTTGGTTTGAAAGATAACGGCACTTTGTCCATTCTGGGTTTTATCCCTAATAAGGCTGACCGGACCTATTAGTCTTGTCTTTTTTATTTTCACATTATAAATGATATTATGTTTGATATTGTGAAACTAAGTCAAATAAGGATTATTCTGAATGAATATGGACTGACGACACAACGTACAGCATGCACAAGACCTTAACTATGTGTAGCTGAACAGTACTGCGTGATCCACATAACGCTTAATGAGATGGCCACTAAAAAGCTCGCCTAGTGCCGTCAGTGTCCATTCCAGTGTTTCTGTAGTTCAGTGTTGTCAGCGTCTTTCTGACATCAGAGTTTGTATTGAGGACAGCAGAGGAGTGGTTAGAGCTGTTCGCCTTCCTTTATTCACACCTGATTTTCTCTGGGTGCTCAGGTTTCTTTCCATAGACCAAAAACATGTATGCTAACTAGTTTACCTGGTAATTCTGAATTGTCCCTAGGTGTTTTGCAGGCCTATGTTATGCTGACACAGTATTGATATTATGCTCACTAGTATATAGATGACAATAAACGTCTATTATCAGATAAACCATCAACTAATAATGTTTAAAATAACAACACACGTGAAGTTCAGGCGAGTCCCAGCAGTGTGTAGCTCCTGTTGTGTTCGTTTGTCTTTCCTCTGTCCCTGTGGCTCCAGTGTTTGAGCTCTTTTTTGATGATTTTTCTCTTTACTGTTTCCTTTCATTTGCTTTCGCACTGGACATCAGCGACATGTAAGTGAGGGTCATAACTGAGCATGAGTGAAAAAAATTCTAACCATGTTTCTGTTTCCTGCATGTATTATAGTAGACCACGTGTCCCTGCCTCGTTTATTTTTCCTTGTTCTGATGATGTGAGGCTTTAAGCACTGCCTACTCAAGTTCCAACTTTAAAATTATTGATTACAGCTTAACTTCTTAGAAAAATAAATATTTGAACATGCAGCAGCAAGGTAACAACTGTGAGAATAAATAAGAGTTAACACCTGAAGGTGTGTTTTTTATTGTTATATGTATTTTTTAACCTGTGCACATCCGTATAGGTGCAGACTCTAAACGAGCAGGAGTGGGAGCGCATGCAGCAGGCTAATGTGTTAGCTAATGTGGCCCACGCCTTTGAGAGCGACATGGATGTCTCAGACCTGGAGGAGGACCGGGAGACGATCTTCAGCTCGGTGGACCTGCTGTCCCCTGCTGGTCAGGCCGACGCACAAACCCTTGCCTTAATGCTGCAAGAGCAGCTGGACGCCATCAACAATGAAATCAGGTACAAGCTGCTGCATCAAACAATCTATGGAACAAACACACAGCAGAACTACTCAGTTATGGACTAAATTATGCCATGACTGGACAGAAAACGGTTAAAATCACAATGCATTTATTAAACCTCATTGTTTTCGTTTGATTAAAGTAAATCACCATTTGTATTATTATTAGGGTTAAAATGTAACTTTTGCTGCAGTCCTTCTCCTGGAAGACTCCGTTTCACCGTCTTGTCTTCGTAGGATGATCCAAGAGGAGAAGGAGAACACCGCCATCCGTGCAGAAGAGATCGAGTGCAGAGTCGGTGGTGATGATGGCCTCGGAGGACGTTTTCACTCTTTGAGCTCCATCCCTCCGTCACTTTGTGCGGGCTCGTCTTTAAGGGGTTCACCACCTAGCTCGGGCCACTCCACCCCCAGACGCATCCCTCGAAGCCCCAACAGAGAACTGGACCGGATGGGGGTCATGACCCTGGTAACGTGTTTTTAATGTTCTTCTTTTAATTCTGAGCAGTAAATTAATCTTACTTAACAAATTAAAGATTGTTTTACAGAAATTCAGTCATTTTTGACATTGGTTTAGTTTGTATGTTAGTGTTTTTGATAATTATGTGCATTAATAGCTACTCATTAGTGTACTATTTGTTTGTATACCATTCTGTATATGCCACTGCTCCGTGCCCATAGCAGTATTGCTATGACCCGTACATCATCCAGAGCTCCCTCTCCCAGCAGACATTAACTTACCTGCCTTTTGGTGCTGCTGGCTTCAGTCCTCCCCCCCAGACTTGTAGCTATGCACCTTGTTTCCAGGTACCTGCAGACCTTTACCCCAAACCAGATTTTTCCTTTTTTTTTCAAAGACTGTTTATATTATGGACCAAGTGTCCTCGTCTTCTCTTGTTAAAATTTAATGTCAGCAGGATCCAGTTTACTAAAGCTGAATAATAAAAAGGTAAAACATTCAAGGGGGTGAATCATTATTTCAAAGGCACTACACCCTGCGTAGAATCAAGTACTTTTATTAAAATATAAAAACTAATTACATATAAATGTATTAAAGAAGATACAGCGCTATGATAAGAACAAAGTGAATCAACAACATATGAAAAAAATGTATCTGAGGTTTCCTAAAAGGTTGCAGGAGTTAAAACCGTGAAGCTGGTCTCATTCCAGCCTCAACCTCTGTGTTGGTCTTGATATAAACAGTCTGTGAATCTTTCCTGAGTGGGTGCAGTCTTCCACTTCCTTCCTTCTTCTTTTCATGACTTCAGATTCAGATTCAAGGAGAACATTTGTTCTTTGTTGTCTTTCTTTTTTTTGGTTACACACGTTTAGATGTAGTTGTTGCTTCATCTAAACAGGGTTTACTCAGTAAAGTTATCGGCTTACTGCTTGTTTTACAGGATGACAAACACTAGAATTCTCAGTCCAGATTCATTTTAGGTGCCTCTAACAGTGGATGAATCTGGTTTTGGTCAGTTTGTACATCCATCAAGCTCACCTCATATTCAGAGGTGCCATTTTGTACGCAGTATTTGCTGTTTTATACCAGTGGGCTATTACATTTTGCACTTGGGTACTCTTGTACACATTGCTACTGGCTTGGGATAATGAAGTTTTCTTTCTAAAATCCTTCAGCTGGATGGTCAGTTAGATTGGATGTCATCACGACATCAGATTGTTGAATCTCTAAGCTGATTTACCTTTTCACATGTCCTCTGTTACCACCATCTGCAGTGGACTGACTTCACATCTTCATGTCCCTGATTTGGTGACACTCTCAGAAGTCTGCAGACTTTGTGACCATTAAAAGAGAGGCACAGCTCTGTCATGTGCCTGCTGGGGAGTACGGGTTGGGTCCAGTCTCTATGCCGAGCCCGAATCACAACCATGTCAAAATATATGTCCCCTCTTAACAACCCCCCCCCCCCCCCCCCAAAAAAAAAAAAAAAAAAAAAAAAAAAAACATTACAGTAGTTGGTACTGCCACTCCAGTGGGTTTCAAAACCACAGTTCTACAGTATTTTTTTTTCTAAAGAAAATAGAACCTGTTAAAGTGACACTTCAGGTTTTAAGAGCTTTGACACAACAGGAGTCTGTGAGCACTGAGAGAAAACGTTAAGCCTTATAGATGTCAGAGATACACTGTGGGGAAAAAAAAGACTAAATATCTGCATTTTGAAGTACAAGCTGTATAAGAAGTATAAAATAAAAGGCATTTTTAGTGATTAGATTAATTTTGGGCTCAATTCTTGATTTCCTTTTTTCCTTTTATACTTCAGTAATCTCTCCTGTGGCCTGGCCCTGCTGTTAGCTGAGTGAAGGAAATGAGTGATTAGATATTTTCCTCCTGGGGGCAGAGAAACTCCCAGAAAAATGTGGCACGCTTGTGCTTTATTTGTTCTGCTGCTGCTAGGTTTGTGAGCAACGTGGAAGGTGAAGAGATCATCCTTTTTCTTTTGTGAAATATATAACCAAGACATTAATGCTTGTAGATTCTGGTGTGACTGTTTCAGTTGGTGTTACTCAAATGCAAATCACTTCACTAACGTTTATACCAGATTTGTTATTTTAGATCAAAGCAGGCTGCGCCCATCTAATTAGTTCTGATCCAGTCTCCTGTGTGGTTTTGTTGTGACTTTTAACTGTGTGGTGCTGTTTCTGCAAACTTTCTTCTCTCAAGAGCTGAGCATCTTTACAGCATAATCAAACATTTTGTTTAACCGTGTGCATAGGTCTAAATACACACATCTTCTGATTTCCTGCTCTTGTTTGTATGTGCACAGCCTGGGTCTACCGCTGATCTGCATCTCACTAACTGCTTTTCTCCTCTCCTTTTTTGCCATGCTTCAGCCTAGTGACCTGCGCAAGCATCGCAGGAAGGTAAACTTCTAGTTTCCTGCTTTACTGGGCTCTGAGTAAAACATGTCTGACATGTGAAAACTCTCTTATCAAACCTAAAACTAAATGTTTAACATCCTGTTTAATTCAGCACCAGCCTGAAGAGTCATTCTGTTTTTAAAATGAGTGTGTGTGCACAGTCACGAGGAAAGGAAAGTCCTCGTTCTTTTATTTTTGTGTTTTAGACATCAGAACAATGACAACGCAACAGAAGAGCTGCTATTAGCAATTGTTTATCACTGATCATTTATACACATATCACATACCTTTATGTTTTTGTAACTATTACTTTAGGGTTTGGTGGAGAAATATGTGAAAACTGCACCACACACAAGCTACTCTGCTGACCTCTCTAATGCTTTTCACCTAAAAGCTGATTTTTCCCTCCCACCCACAGAAGCTTCTCAAATATAACTTTTTATATACAGGTCCTTCTCAAAATATTAGCATATTGTGATAAAGTTCATTATTTTCCATAATGTAATGATAAAAATTGA
>JAVKLF010000038.1:25379588-25391799 GCA_034783495.1 Millerichthys robustus
TGGAGGACGAGGACAGGCTTTGGATCTTCTAAAGGAGGACCAGATAGTGTGTTCTAAAAACCAATAAATCCCACATTGGTTGGTCCATCAATCAACCAATGACTGGTGACATTTTGAGACATGTCTTTTTTTCTTTTTGGAGGAGGAGCGACCGGACGGTCCGATTTTCTGTAGAGCTGTGGAGATAGGTTGTTCGATGAAGGAACTGGTTTTTGTGGATCTTTTTTAAAAAATGCCTCATTTACATTTTCAAGTCTTTTTTTGGGAAGCCAGATAGAGATTAATAATTTGATCCAGTAAATAATCACTGGGAGGAGATTAGGATCAGAATAATTCAAACATAAACAACCCACCAAAATATATTCTGTTGGTGGAATAACTGAGTTTGGATTATTGTGAAACACTGATTATAATTTCTGTTTGACATGTTTGGACTAGATTTTAACGTCTGACCTACATTCACTGCGAACATTTCAAAATGTGACGCTACATCCTTCTGCTTTGACCGTTGTTCTTTCAGCTGCTCTTGTTTTCAGGGGTCACCAGTCTTTTAGATCCAGTCAGGTGTGATGATTCCTCAGGTCAACCAGGTGAAGACACTGATGCCTGGTCAGAAACAGCTGAGTAAAGTTATGAGTAAACGTGGAACATTAGTAGTTTTGGAGCAGCTGGAGGACCTCATGTTTTCAGAATCATCCCAGCCTGCTGATAAGGATGTCTGGATTATTGGATTTAGATTCCCAGGTCCCTTTTTTGGACTATTGGCCCCGGTGGTACAGAGAGAAACTAGGAGGAGCCTCTGCTGGTGCCAGTTCAAGTCCTCAACACACTGGGTTCTATAAAACCGGAGCCATTCTGCGGGATCTGCTGACAGGTTTGGTATTCTAGTTCTTCCTGGACCAAACCATGCCAGCTCTTACCATGCAGCGAAACTTTGTATCGTGCTATTAATGAATACACACACCGACCGTCACATCGACACTGGAACCATTTGCAGTCCGTGTCTGGGATGGAGATTCTGGACATTTATTTTGGGATGCAGTCAGCTCACGGAGATGAGAAAGGCCTCCCACTGAGGCTGCCTGTACGGGTTCACTGCACAACTGACAGTCCAACGTCATGTTGCAGTCCTCAGAGAGAAGCAGGAGTGCACGCACGCACGCACGCACGCACACACACACACACACACACACACACACACACACACACACACACACGCACACGCACACGCACACGCACACGCACGCACACGCACGCACACACTTTAAGGCAGAAAAGCATCTGTACGGTACAACAGTCACACGTTTCTTTCCCTCTCTGGTCAAAGTTGTGTGTTATATAAGAGGGTAAGTGCTACCATCTACCTACACACACACACATACATACACACTTTCTCTCAGTTGGGTGCACAAATAGAAACCCCATGTGTGTGTGCAGTTTAGCATCTTCATGCACGTTTTGTCCTGCAGCCAGAACTTTAATGTACTTTAAAGCATCTGTATACAAACCGTCAGTGTTTCTACAGCTGCTGTAATTAAATGTTTACTCACCGCTGAAGTTTGAAGTTTAAAACACTACAGAGTGAACAGAGAGCTCTTATAGTTTACTGAAACATCTTACCAGATGTTCAGACCTAACTAAAGATGTTAATGCAGAACAATCTTTTTATTTGTACTCCACAACATGAAACTTAAAGTATTTTAGACAGATTGAATTGTGTTGTGATGAGAAGAGACAGAATGGAGCTGTTGTAGTCAAATCTTATATTTATTAACATTTATTGAACTAGAAATGATGACTCTCAGCTACTACCACACCTTATTGTAGCTCTCTTTAGAACTGACCATGTCACAGTTTCTCCTGATGTCAGCTGGATGTCACAACTATCTTCAGTTGGGTTGACTTTAGAAATAACTCAGCTGTTGTTCTATTCATCCAATGATAACTTTCTGAGTTTCATTAAACTCAGTTTTTGTTCTCCTGTGAAACACACCAAACGTCCTCTTCTGTTGTGTTTGCTGAGTCAAACTCAACAATATGCTCAGCTAAATACCTTGTTCTGCTCCAACACAAACAGCTCTCATCCTAACGACTTCCACATATTTGGTTTGAATAATCTGAGCACAGACACACGTGAGCATGAAGGACCCAAGCTGCATGAGGCGATGAAAGATTGATGTTCAACTAATCCCTAAATCATGCATGTAGCTGGAAATGTTCTGCTGATGTACAGGAGAAACTAGCAGAGCAGAACTGAAACAGACATTTGAACTCAGAGCTCTTTAAGCACTGCTCACTTCAAAAAGCATCGTTGTGCTTGTTGTGTTTTACTGCGGTTCCGCAGATGAAGCGGAAGTCTTTCGTTGCTTTAAACACAGATGCTTTAAAGAAAACTCAAGACTCACGTGGGGAACACGTGAAGATGAAGAGTTCACCTGCAGACTCCTCTTCATAGAAAACACCAGCAGCAGCTGAAAACTGATGGTCATCTGCCGAGAGCTGACAGGTTACCATGGTAACTGCATCTCTATGATGTCCTGACTACTACAGAGCTGCACTGTGATTACAGTTGTCTTCAGTTTTCCGAGACCTTTGATTCCTCTTGAACTTCATTATTGGTCAGTAAAGCCAGATGACTTTCACAGTGGTCCTGACGTGTAGGTTGGTGAACAGAAACAAACTAATCTTCTCAAATTAAATAATATTCCCATAGCAGGGAAGACCCATTTCCTCTTTTTCTGTCTTGAACTGTTACAGTTTAAACTTTTCATTGATATCTTGAAGTTAATCTGTCTCTTGAAAGTATTTGTTAGGTACTTTTATTGGGAGGCATTGAAAGTAGTACAGCATCCGAGGGAGAACATTCATTTTGATCGATTCTATCCTGGAGCTTAAAGTCAAAAAAGGATTACATTCCATCTTTGAAGGTCTGTCTTTATATTGAAAAGTAGGAGCTCATAATTAACATCAAACATATTCCTTATGCAGGGTAATCCCCAAGTATTTAATAGATTTGTTATCCCACTTCCATTTATGTTTACTTTTAAAGCTATTTAGATGGATTAAGGTTGAATGCTAACACTATTATTAATATTAATTTATACCCTTGTGTCAGTTGTGTTAAAGCTATCCACATGCAGGTCATCAGCAACCAGTTAACATTTTTGGTTGTTACTCAAGAAAATAACCGCTAATTTGATAGATATTGAGCAACATTTTGAAGTAGTTGTAGCAGAGACTCATCCACAGTACGGATATTTCATAATGTTATTTTCAAGCTTTGATCAAAAAAATTACAACTCCTTTCTCAACATTCTGTAAATGATCTCAGTCTGAAACTCTGGCATGAAATGTGGTGGGTGATATACAAAGTGGATGCTGGGATTTTAATTTATGAACTGAAATCCTTTTGACTCTGACCTGAGTTAAAGCGTTGCTGCAGTTTGATTGGCTGGACCAAATGAACGTCTGCCTGCTGAGAGTCATTCTAACAGCAGCTCCAGGCGGTGCAGCTGTGGACCTGTCAGACCTTCTCAGGCCTGCTGATGCAGACATTAATCCTGCAACATATCTGCAGTTTGGACTGAAGCTGATACATCATGTGTCTAAAGACATGACCCACAGCCTGCTTGAAACTTTCTTACGTTGAGAAATGACAGAGTTGTAAAAGAATTTCTGAACAGTTCTGACTGATTGTCTGATCTGTTGGATTAGGGCCATCTTGAATTAGGGTGCTTTCAAACTTTAAGAAAGTTGTAGATTTATGTCCAATCATTTGTTCTGAGTTTCATTAAAATTTTCCATAGGTAATGTCTCACACACATTGCTTTTCTATGTTCACTGGAACGTTCCATTGACTTTCATTCATTTTTATAGCCTAACCTGAACCAACCTGATACATACAAAATCCAAAAACAGCATTTGAACTTATAGGTCCCAAGGTTTGGACCCTGTAGGAAGCAGCAGTTCCTCACAATGGGCCTCAATGGGTAAGTAAAAAAAAAAAACTGGCCTTACAAGATAACAAATACAAAGACACACATATACGAGTTTGTATTTCTGTCCTTATGAGGACCGTGTATTGACTTCCAGTCATTTCTGTAGCCTAAACAGAACCTAACCCTAAACTCAATTCATACTTTAGTCTTAAACCAAACTTCTAACCCAGACATGGTGTTCCACCAGATTAGGACTGGTCTTTGGTCCCCAAAAGAACTTCTGGTTCTGACAAGGTAGATGTTTATACCAGAAAAGTTTCCAAAAAGAGTAATAAAAACCAGGTTCACACCCACATAAATTTACATCACATCTACAACTGATTAATATTTGGAGTCAACCCAATTCAAAATGACCACCAGAGCCAACTGATCTTAAAAAAACACAGGAGCTGCCATAACTCAGTGAATCCTACAGGAACTGAGCCGAAGCTTAATGTGTCGTAGCTGAAACTTTGTTCAAATCCTTGTCATTAACAGTTAGTCAACATTGTCTGTTAGCAATTTGTTTCACAAACAACTGGGCCCTGACCCCAACACCTTCAGGAACAAAAGCACCATCGCCCTTCTCTGTTAGCGGCCATCGATCATAAACGTGAGCAGAAATCATCCTGAGAACGAGCTGCAGATACAAAAACAGCCTGCATCTCATTTGATGCTCCATTTAGCAGAAGCACAAAATAAACCATCTGTACTTTACTGCTGCTTACAGAACATCAAAAAAAAAAATAGAAAAAGACAATGTGATTTTCCCCGGACTAACGGAGCAGCTGTGATCCAATCCGTCAGGCTGAAACATTCTGTGCACCGAAGGAAGAAACGCTGCAAAGATTACTTGAAGTCATTTTAATCAACATAAATCCTTCTTCCAGAAGCACTTAGAGGATAAAAAGCCCAAACAGATCAAAGCTGCTTACATGGCACTGCGCTCCACACAGATCACTACTGAAGTGTTTCAAAAAAGACTCACTACAATCTGACCAAACCTCCAACAGAACAGTGTCTGAAATCGAAACTTTTCACCTAACAGCACATTTCTGCTGAATCATAAAATAAAGTTTCAGCATTTCCCTCGGAGCAGAAGCGCAGAGTTATCTACGTTAAACTAGATAAATCTGCATTTTCTCTTTAAATACAGTTTGAAGAATAATAATGTAAACTGAGTGTTGTAAAGATGCGGGTTGTAACCCCCCTGCTGCCCTTGGGTCACATGACCCCACCAGGCCTTAGTCTCAACGCTGAAGCCTGGTGGGATCATTATGACACCAGGGAAGTGGGAGGGTTACAGATGCCTTAAAGAAACAAAACAGAAGCTAAAATCAGCTGAACCAATGCTGAAAGCTATAATCAGCAAAACCCTTGGTAAAACGTAGCTATGTGCTAAGAAGAGCTAAACTTTGACTGAAGGGTTAATGTCACACAGGAAGACAGAAGTAGAGAAAATATGCTGAGGTAAATAAAATGATCTCAAAGCTGCATCATAGAAACAAACTCTGCATTTTTTTTTCTTTTCACCTGGACAGCATTACTTTGGTCTCAGTTCTAATGTACAGAACCTTGGTGTTATTTTTTGAACAGGATGTCATTTAACCTTCAACTAATGTTACCAGGACCATATTCCACCTGAACAATATCACCAAAACCTGAAACATCTAGTCCCAAAATGATGTAGAAACCAAGAAAGATAAGAGTCTGATAAAATGAGACATGAGCATTTAGATTGAGATCACTTTGAAAAATATCAGATACAGATCTGATTTAGGACCACATATGAAAACAAAAATAAAAAAATAGATTTGTAACACTCGTACTGTCAAAAAAATAATCAGGTATACATCAGATGTGGGCAGAAAAACTTGTATTTGGGCCATTTTAGCTGCAGTGTGAACGAAGCCTATGACTCTGACATGAAAGGAAAAAATGGTAATCCTCAATTCATTTAGCAGAGTTTTAACTCGATAAACAGAAACAATTGTAAAAAAAAGTATTTGTGTGTCGCAGCAATATTGGAAAACACATTTATAGAACAAACAGGGGAGCAGGTCCCCAAGGTTTTACACAACAGCATGTTTATATTTTCCTTCATTTTTCCAAGAACATCTCAAATTAAAGCCCCAAACTTGAACAATTAAAAACAGAAAGCATCATTTTATCATGTTGTTTTACAACAGGACTATTTTACACCAATACCAACACACCTCAACAGACTGGAAGTCAGATTCTCACCAGATGACCTGACAATCAGAAAGTTTAAAATCTTCCTCTCTGTCCACAAATCAACTTAATCCAAGCAGCCCGAGTGCATGGCTGTATGCTCAGGAAGTGGCAGTCAAAGGGCTTGACTGGATCTTGTTCCAAAGATCCAAACAATCACATCAAAACCTCTTTCAAATTAAATTTTTTTTAATGGAAGAATCTCAAGGCGATCTCCTGAGCCCAGTCAACACACAGCATCTATCAGGGTTTAAACACAAAGCTCTTAGAAATAAAACCGGACCTACAGGGTAGAGCAAAAATAACCCCCCCGATCATGTCAAATAAAAAAGAAGCAGCTCTTACCTCGATGAGGAAGTCCCCCGTCCTGAGCCCTGCCTGCCACGCCACACCACCCTCATCCACCGACTCCAGGTACTGCAGCGCTGGGAAGGCCGCGGTGGGCGTGAACTCCTCGATGGGCGTGTCGGCTGGAGAGCACAGGTGGGAAACATTTTATTGTTCAAAAAATAATACATAATAATGTCTGTGCAGAACACAACAAAGATCTGATCACCTACATTTGAGTTGATGTGTGATCGATGTGAACAGGCTGCAGCAAAGTACGCTAAATTGTTCGACCTGCTTCACCTCATTTCTGCTAAACGGACCTAACAGGAAGAGGTGGCTGATCCGGTCCACTTCCATTAAACCCTCCTTGTACCTTCACTTCGATGGTTCCAGCATGTTCCCAGGTCATATTAAACAACATTTTCACTTCCTGTCACTGACACAACCTGGCAGGGAATTCTGACAACCTTTTGTAAAGCATCAAATGGTGAGAAAAGTGTGATACTCATATTAACGAATGGTAAACCTTTCAACTTTTTAACCATTCAATTGAAAATGTTTTTTTTCCTGAATTATGTCTGATTTTCAGCTGAAAAACAACTAAATAATTTAATTCTAAAAAAACTACTTTTGTTATTTTAAGTCGTAAGGCAGGTTTTTTTTTTTATGCATTTATTCTTAAAAAATTTTACCATGACACACATACTGGAAAATGAATTAAAAGATGCTAATACAATTCTATGTGTAGATGTATAAATAAAGTAACTTTAATCTGTTAAACTTATCAAACATTTACACAGAGAAGTATAAAATAGTTCTTACAACCATTAAATAGTATAAAGTACAAAATAATAAATAATTATTTCAGGTCTTAATTCTGACCTTTCTACAAAAAAGCATAGTAGACTTAACACAAATAGTTTAAACATAAAAAAAGTTATTATTTTTAATACCATTTAGTTGTGTTTCTTGTTTATTCATTCATTCATTCATTCATTAAAGGATCTTAGTCTCCACCATAGCAGAGACTATTCTCTGATGATCTCCTCAGATCCTTTAAACCCTCCAGATCTGGTCTCTTCAGATTTACAGACGGTCAAAGAAAAGGAAATCCTTCACAGGGAGACCTGAACCAGGACTTGGATCCGGAACAGCTTTTTGAGATGTGTTGCTTCCATCAAAATTAATATTTCATTTTTGTTTTTCTAAAATAAAAATCACATTTCTTAGTTTACATCTTTGTGTAGATTTTTATGTTATGAATAAAAACTGTTAGCAAGTCTTTTCTTTCTTACATTTATCACAAAAACTTTTAAGAATACAACAAGTTTTAGGAATGTTATCATTCCATCATGAAATAAGTTACTTTTTAGGTGGAAAAAAATGTATTTAACCTACATACTAAAAGACAATAGACAGATAAAAGTAATAAAAAACAAACTGTGTTTGTGAAATAAACTGAATATAAATGAATGTTTCTTTTGGATCGTAGTGCTGTTTTTGGTAACAGAGCCTCCATCCTGAGCTGCTCCTCTCGGGGAGGTTAAAATGACTCTGCAGCAGGAGACAGCAGTGCTGACACTTCCTATAACTCATCTTCAGACTTCCAGCACAGGAGGAGGACCGCTGTGATGTTTGTGTGTGACACAGATGAAGAGGAAGGAGAAAACAGGGCTAATGAAAGTGATGTGAGCTCATGTGACAGCTCCAGCAGCAGGGCATGTTTGTGCTCGGCTCGGCTCGACTCAGCTCTACGTAGCTCGGCTGGGTCACTTCCTTCGGGGCTAAGCCAGTGTGTGTCAGAGAGACTAGAACATTCTTCTTGTTGTATCCAAGCCAAATCCTTCCTTCCTCACAACTCGTCCTCCTCTCCTCCTTCTCCTTGTGAACATCTACCCCCAAACAGTCCTCAGCAGGACCAATGGCACAGTTGTGGAATGCAAGGTGGATTATGACACATCATAAAAACCAATGCAGCAGCTAAAACAGTCTATTTTTAGAGCTGGGTGAAACCCCAGCCTGCCTGAATGTGCCACAACAAGTAGCTAATGATGAGGAGGAGAGGAAGGTGGGACATGTCAGACTGGGTCCAGGGTTCTCTGGTGGGGGTCATCAGCTGGCACCAGCATCCCAGAGAGCCCAGTTCAGCAGGACTCGGGTCACATTAAAGTTAAAGTTGTTTTTAGAAACACCATGCTGACACACACACACACACACACACACACCATGAAGCGGGAGGAAGTCCTACCTTTAGCCCCCCGCAGGACGAAGCCGAAGCCCTCGTTCTCCTTCTTCTGGAGCACCACGGTCTTCTCGTCCACCACGCAGTCACTGTGGAGGAGATGACGGGCAGAGCGCCCGTTAGCACAGCCCATCATCCGCAGCATGGCCACGGACGCCCGGGCCGAGTGGAGGTTCATGCTGCCGGTCCTGCCGGGCCCGGGCAGGGCAGGGCGACCCGGACCCCGCCCCACCGCCGCGGCCACCGCCGCCGCCTCTCTGGCCGGCCTCTGGATATCTCAGGCGGTGTGACAGCGGACCCGGCAGCCTGGCGACAGCATCCCTCCAGGAACCGGACGAGCCCCACCGAAAAGAATGCAAAAACAACCCCAAAAAACGTGGTAAAAAAAAAAAACAACCAAAAAAAAAAAAAAACGTCGGCGACTCCCTGCAGCCTTTCCGCAGGTGCTGAGCTCCTTGACGCGGGTTCCGAGTCGCGGTCACGGCCGCCGCTCCTCCAGCGGCTGCGGCGGAGGTTCGGAGCGGGTCGTCCGAATTGCGCCGGAGAGACGCGACATCGTCCGGCTAACGGCTCATGATGAGACGGGAGGAAGGCTGGAGCTCGCGCCGTGTGGGAGGGGGGAGGCGGGAGGACTCGGTCCGACGTCTAGGTGAGCTGACAGCGACGTCAAACCACAGCCACCGAACCGAACTGCCTGAGGCGCGCGGTACCGGAGAGAGGTGTGGGCGGCCTAATCACAGACTGACCGAGTTCCTGCGGTTTAAATGATCACCCGCCACCAAAAGACGGGCGATAATGTTGTCTGTTCACTTTCTGCAAAATATCTCACGAACCACCGGAAGGATTTTAATGAAACCCTCAGAACTCAATGATTAGTTAACCCAGTTCAAGATGGCTGTTAAAACCCAAATGTTTGGGTGGTAGTAGCTGAGAGTTACTCTACGTGTACGGTGGTCACAGAACTCACATCACGTGAGGAACCGGTACAGAACCGGTTGTAGGCTACAGAACCGGTTTTACAGAACCAGACTTTACAGGGTCTCAAAACATTTTCATAGAGTCTGTGGGCGATATTCATTTCTTGACCATCTAATTTTGCTTTGAAACTTTATTTTTTCATTGAATTACGGCTTTTAAAGTCAAAAGGACTTAGAACAAGTCAAATTTTTGCATTTAGTGTTTAAGTATTTATTGTGTTTGAAAAGATATAACTTTAAAATGATAAAGACATCATTATGTTTAAGTTTGTTTTTTTTAATTAAATAAACTTTATGTGCAAAAAACTGCCCATCTGCATGAGGACAAGAGGATATAGGCTAAGTCTTTTGTTACAACTAATTTAAGGACATTAAATATATTCTTTAATAATAAAGTGATTCCAGTTTACAGTCAATTTAAAAATAACGTTTAATTTGTAAAATGTATTTATCTTTAAGATTTAGCTTCTCAGCCACAATGAGAAAACACCCAAAAGCTGCAGAAGGCTACTGAGAAACAGGGTTTTTATTTCTGTAGTGTTAGCAAAATATTGCATGAATCACTGATCAATTTTAATAAACAACTTATCAACCCAATTCCAGATGGCTGCCATATAGCAAACACATAAATAGTTCCAATGCAGTCGGTTTGAGCTCTTGTTTGCTGTGGTAGTAGCTGAGCGCCATCTTCAACACAAACCACGAGGATCGCATCAAATCCTCTTTGTCACTTTTTAGATTGAATTCTCCACCAAGGATCATCTGCCCCCATATCCCAGCATCCTAACTTAACTTGCATCCTTAACTTGAGGAATCATTATAGGGAAGTGCACGTGTGTTTTATGCTCCTCGTCCTAAAAATACAAAAGTAGTTTTTAAGCAAGCTGGAGCAGACAACCATTTGTTGGCCCGTTGATGCATGAGGCCCATAGTTGTTCAGCTGCTGCACCTCTCCTCTGTAAAATGTGGCCTTTCCCTTCACTTTTAGGATCTCCTAGCAACATGTTTTCCTATTCAATAATGCATTAGACTGTCAAGGACTAACTGCTCTGTTCTACTTATTTCAATATTTCAACTGTTCCTAATACAAACTGTGTCTCCAGATCTGAGCTGTCCTTCTAATGAACTCATTTCTAATCCATTTTAGTCCATTCCATTATAAATCTGACCTCCTTTAGCACCACCTTCTGTCTTTTTGTCTCACTACCATCTTGTAAAGTTTTTCTTTCACAAAACCCCCTCGTCACTTATCTCCATCCGCTCCACCCTGCCCGCTTGCTCTTCTTATCTTGTGTTCTGCTTGTTGCTCCGGACGGTTAACTTCAGGTATGAAACTGATCCAGCTTCAACACCTCCGCTCCCAACAGCTTCATTAATTTCACCTGTCTCCTTCTTATTCACGCACATGGATAGTTTATACAGACTTTCACTCCTCTTCTCTCCTGTACATACCTCTACCTCCTCAAACTCTCTTCCACCTGCTCCCTACTCTCACTACATATGTCTGCAAGCACCACAGCCCATGAGAACACCTGCCTGATGTCATCAGTCTGACCACTGCAAACACAATTCCTGTTTTTTGCTTTGGCGATTGCATGTTTTATCACCTGCTTCTAAAAGGTGAGGGCAGACTTTAATGTTTCTGTGGGTTCACAAGTATGACTGCTACCAACGGATTTCATGATCTGCTGGACAAAGTTTCATGAAACTTGCAGAAAGTATCACTGAATGTACAAATGCAACTCATTAACTTTTAGAGTGCCCCAATTAAGCAGAGCTACCACAGCAGCTGACCTTAAAAACAGAGAAAATAACAAAGTCAGTTTTACAGATGTTGAACTAACATTGTGTGTGGTAGTAGCTGAGAGTCATTCACAACACATACTCTGAACATGACATTGTGCACAATTTCTCAATGTATCTTAGTTTAAAAACTCTAGCATGAAAGGCTGTGGGTGACACGCATTCTTTCAGAAATGTTCTGCCCAGTTGGTCTCGGTGGTGGCCCTGGCGGTGATGGGGGGGACTTGGGTTCACCCTTGCGGGGCTGGTGGGGTGCCTGTGGTGGCTGGGGGGCGTTCGAGACAGGGTCCTCCCGGGGTTCAGTGCACACCCCCCCCCTGATGGTCTGTTCTGGTCTATGATGTGTCATAATGGTCTGGGTGTTGCGAGCTTTAGTGGGTTTGTGGTGGTTTCTCTGCGGTGTGGGCGTCTGTCATGGCTTCGGGATTGTTGGGCTGGGTCTGACTCTGCTCGCTTGATGTCGCTGGTGGGCAGTGGGCTCCCGGTTGTTCCACCTACTATTACCGATAAAGAAACTTCTGTCCCTTTCCCACACATGTGCATGGATCCATGTCCACGTCCGTTCATCATTAAACACGTGTGTGTGATCAATTGCCTCATCATGTGTGCACACGTATCACACACACGTATCACACACACGTATCACACAC
>JAVKLF010000038.1:25505409-25522950 GCA_034783495.1 Millerichthys robustus
ACAGGAAGTAGGAAACAAGTGCAGGAGGAGATAAAGGAGGCCACAGGAAGTAGGAACATTGAGGCTAAAGAGGAGGCCACAGGAAGTAGGAAACAAGTGCAGGAGGAGATAAAGGAGGCCACAGGAAGTAGGAACATTGAGGCTAAAGAGGAGGCCACAGGAAGTAGGAAACAAGTGCAGGAGGAGATAAAGGAGGCCACAGGAAGTAGGAACATTGAGGCTAAAGAGGAGGCGTATGAGAGGCTCTCAGAACCGACGAGCTGTCAGAACACGTCTGCAGCAAAATTCAATCTCAAAGGTGCTGAAGGCAGCAGAGACGGTGTGAGGTTCAGTTACGGAGCGGCTCACACCCCCAGCAGGACTCTCCTTCCATCCTCCTCTTCTTAACACACCAGCACTAGAACCAGAACCACCATCAGAACCAGCTCTAGAACCAGAACCACCATCAGAACCAGCACTAGAACCAGAACCACCATCAGAACCAGCACTAGAACCAGAACCACCATCAGCAGCAGACCTTACTTAAAAGTAGGACATTCTTTTAGGTCACATTGAAAACAGTGAAAGGCTGAAACAGGAGGAGGTTCTGCCGGGTCCAAACAATACAAACACACTCACTGTGTGTAAAATATATTAATTACAAATGTAGGCTATATATTATATATTCCTATTACATGTAATCACATGTATTACATTTGTAATTAATATATTTTCTTCCTTTATTTTATATAGATCATACCATAGCCTATATAAAGTTTATACAAAAAATTTAACTTCATTTTTAAATTTTATTTCAACCCCATAAGTTGAGATAGATTGATGGTTTAGAACAATTTTGAACAAAACTCTAAGGAAGCGATTATTTGACTTTATATCTTCAACTTTTGGAGTTGATCCCAAACAAGATGGCTGCCAGAGCCAGCTGAAGTGTTTAACTCTTGACCTGTTCCAGTTTTTGCTCTGGTTGTATCTGAGACTGAGCTCTGCACAGTGTGTAGCAAATATCTGTTAGCAAAATATCCCACGAACCAGACACACAAATACTCATTAGATGTAAATCTGATCAACATCTGGCACTAAGCCAGGTTCAGATGGCCGCCACAGCTGATCCCTCTCAGCTGTACATGATGACGTCAGGTTTTCAGACGGAGCTAAAGTTGGATGTTTTGCTGACAAATTTTACTTTCACGGTTTATAACTTTAATGTGATTTTTATTTAAAACTCACGAAAGGCAGCAGAGAATAAGTGTGTTCCTTCAAGAAAAACGTCGAACTTTATTCTCTTTTGTCCTTAAAAGTCTGTTCATCTATTTGTAGAGCCCAGCCTGCATATTAATCACAGCAGTTTCACCTCCTCCCCTTTTCTCCTTCTCCTCCACTTCTCTCTCCTCCTGTGCTGAAGCAACTGGGTCACCAACAACTGGAGGACGGCTTCCAACGAGCCGAACGAACCGGGATGCAGATTTCCTGCTTTTATTAGAAACTCTGAGCAGCTTTCTGGGCTGACTTCAGGTCAGCGTGAATCGGCTGTTTAACCCGGGATGATTCACATCAGCAAGAAAAAACAAATCTATTAGATCCTTTTCCTCCATCATTTCACACAGGAGATGAAACTGACTCAGAAAACTGTGGTAATGTGAGGCAAACATACCTGATCACCGTGCGATGCAGGTTTTATTTATAGAAGAGATCCAAATAGACCGAACCCTGGGTTCCCCGAGGAACACCCAATCCTCTGTTGTACCAGACAACACCAGCCTTAAGGACGAGGAAACTTCTTCATTAATATTTAGAACTTCAAACAGAAACAACGAATTAATGATTAATGACGCCCCGTTTTTATACGGAGGTCAGGTCAGCCTGAAACACTCTGCTGCTGCAGAAAACATCGGCTTTAAAAGTGAACAAACTCTGCCCTCTTGTGGCGTAAAATGCACATTTCATGATACATAAAAAAACAAAACAAACAAAAAACATTGTGTAATCGCTCAAAAGAAAAACACAAGAATTCAGTTCAGTTGATTTATACAGATCCAATTCATAACAAGTCATCTTACTGAACAAAAAAACATTCACACACATCATAAAAGGCCAATGACATATCCTGATCCAAACTAACACCAAGGTTCTTTACATTAGAACTGGAGGCCAAATCCCAGAGGAAGTGAAAGGCTGCAACATTTGTTCCAAAGAATAATCCCGCAGGTGGAGGTGGCCGTTATTCTTTCTGCCTTGACCCAGTTGAGCCCCAGGAGCCAAGGCTTGACCAACACGTGATCCCCAGTGAGCTTCCCGCCCCAGGACGGACTCTGGGGAGCAGCTTTATATGGGATGACGTCATGTGATTCGAATTAATCTGATCTGTGAACATCTTGCTCAAACATACAAGTTTACCTTTTTTCAGAAATTTGACCAATTCATTTGGCTTCTAAGCTCAGTTTTCTTTCTGAAGAGCAAAAAAATATATTATTTTAGATCACAACAACCCCAAAATGTCTGCAAAATTCTGGATGGATTGTTGATTTTAAGACTCCAACAACAACTTTCAAATATAAATGAATTTATTTAAATTTCTTATAATGAAAGTTGCAAAAAAGTTCAAAAATGAAATACAAAGCTAATAAAACCGTCCTCATCAAACCCTCCTACTGCCCCCCACCAGCATCACCTATACAGGTTTATTTACTTAACATCTAAACTTTGTGAATTATGAAGAAAAGGTCAAACCCTCTCCTCTGAACACAAACTTCGGACTTCGTTTCATGACGTACTTGTATGTTTTTAAGTCTTACAGACTTCTCTGCCTCAGACAGCTGCTCATTCGAACGAGTTTCACACCAGCAGAAAAATGGGAACAGAAGCATTTCTGTTCTCCAAACCCACGTAGAAGAAAAGTTCAGACAGATGTGCTGAGAACAAGCTACAAAGAGAGAATGAATAAATGTAATAAAAACAAAGAAGGGCAGATTTGAACATCATTTATTACTTTGTTTCCGAGAGAATCCCCAGTACTGCACAAAGTTAAACCTCAACATCGTCAAGATCACCGTTTTAAAAAATAAAGC
Organism: Millerichthys robustus; assembly: GCA_034783495.1. Lineage (NCBI taxonomy): Eukaryota > Metazoa > Chordata > Actinopteri > Cyprinodontiformes > Rivulidae > Millerichthys > Millerichthys robustus. Next base: position 25,508,475 of record JAVKLF010000038.1, read on the forward strand.
AGTAGAGAAAATACGTTCTTAACATTTTTCAGTAGTTCTTTTTCATACAGTTTCAGTTTTCCACTCATGAAGTACCATTTTAAACAGTTAATACAGCAAAGAAATACAGCTTTACCAGAAAACTAAATCAGTTAACCAGCATCAGATTCATGCTCATTATTCTGGGTTAAGTAAAAAAAGCAGCTTGTTAAATGATCAGCTTTTATAAAGCCACAATCTTTACTCTGATATTTTTAAACTCTAAACAATCAGAAGAAATGTACAGTTATCTAACATCAGCCAGAGAATAGAAATGCAGTTATATACAAACAATGTACAACCAAATGGCCTAAAGCACATAAATACAAGAAAATCTTAAATAGTTTGTCCCGGATATTTTAAATGGTACACATCGATGTGAGTTTAACTTAAAGTTTTTAAATCTTCAAGCAGTGAGGACTGCGTTTATCTACAGACACCTTTGGCCTTAAAGGGAGCAGAGACAGGTGTAGTGCTTTCAGTGCATAGTTTCAGCTTAGTGTTCTGTGCAGGTGAGTGGAGCAGCAGGTGGTTTGTGTTCTGGATGGGTTCACTCACAAACAGGAGTCATTCAGCGGTGTCCATGGAGACTAGATATGGCTTTTTACACATTCAGGTTAAACCAAACGCTTATTTTCTGCTCATCTTTTCTAATGTCAAATAAAAACATTTAAAACAAATCCCCGTTAAAAAGGTTAGAAAATAAATAAAGATGCATTAAGGCTAGTTTTGCATTAACTTTTTAAGTGGAAACACGAACCAGAAATGATCTTGTAATTTGCTTCACGTTCCACGTGGTGGTCTAGAACCAAATCATGGTTTCACCTTGCAGTGAATGTGCAACTACCTGACAGCCTGCAGGAGAACACGGAGCACGTCTGAGTAAGAACCTCCGCTGGTTCCAACTGCTGACCAAATGAAAAGACTTTCACTACAAAGAACCCGTGAGGCACATGACTATAATCACATGAAGTGTCAGCAGGTATGCCAGGAAGAAATATCGAGAGCGGGCACGACTCGTCAGCAGTCTGGAGAAGTACAGGCTCCGCCCTCTGAGCCACTGACGACACATGGCCATGCCACCTTTCACCTGAAACAAACAAACAAAGTTAAATACCTATATGGACTCTAAAAGCATTTTCTGACAATTTCTAAACAAATTGAGATGCTAAAATCATCAGTTCAAACAAATGTATTAAACACAAGTTATGCAGGCGTGACGACCCGTTGCTACAGTCAGTCTGCCGGATGAAATGAAGTGTGTATGCATTTATCTGAGCATGTATGTAGGATTCTGGCCATGTGTCAATCAGGGAGAACTCAATAAATTTAAATGTTTAATCTGGCAACAATCACACAAAAAGAAGATAAATAATCCCCATTTCTTTGCTTTGGTCTCAGAGCGTCACTGATGATAGATTTTTCCTGCACACGTGCACACTCCTGACTCAGATACTAAAGAACTGATTCAACTTGTCATCAGTTTTTAGAGTTTCTGGGACATCTTCCTAGTTACCATTAAAACAACAAACAGAATCAAAAGGAGAGGCTGTGACACAGTCAGAACCTATATGATCGCTTCGGACCTCAGTATGGGAACTAAAGGCTGAATGATAAATAAAAAAAAACAAAACATTTTACCTTTCTGGTTATTAGAGGCTGATTAGGGTTGAGACTGAGGGCTTCCCACTCCTCCTCTGTTTCCATTTCAACGCTGAAGTCCCTCTGAGGGTCCCTGGGCAGACTGGCACTGAGGCTGAGGTACAAACACACATTTTTAAGTTTGGCGCCGAGTAATTTCCCAGCATAAAATAGTAATCCATCTGTGGACGACTGACGTCTTCGCTCTGTCCTCTGTGAGACGCAGTGCCTCCTCTAATGCTTCTCTCCTCGCCCTTTCATCTGCCAGGATCAGCTCCAGCTCGAGAAGCCTTTAACACAAATAAGTTGATGACTTCAACACGTCGACCTGACTTAAAAGACACGAAAGAGACTCCGAAGAGGTTATTTTGTCACCGTTCTCTGAGCTGACTGGTTTCAGCAGCGTCGTCGCTCCTCTCCTGTGGAGCCCCTGGAGCTACTTCAGCGTGAACTGAGCCCTGGTTCGGCAGACAGATATGTATGTGGTTATTTATTGCAACATATTGATTTTACGAAAGTCACGGAGTAGAAAAGAAACAGGAATAATGTTTCAAAAGAAGTGGTGAGAAACAACCAATACCTCACACCAAAGCTGAATGAAGACGTTATCTCACTGACAAGGCTCGGTTTTACACTCGAGTTTTTAACCAATTTTACCACGGAGTAACAAATTTACTCTCCAGATAATCACAAAGTAGTTGCAGGCATCTGGAACTTATTTTCTCACATACGTCTCCAGCCTCTCAACAACCCGAGAGCCACATTCTGACACCTGCACCTCTGACAGAAAACATGTCCTGTTTGTGTAAAAATAGGCCGTGAAAAACAGCTGCACAGCTCGCTGGCTGCAACAAAAAAGTGTTAATTTCTTGCAGTATTGACTCAATTTTGAGTCAGCAACTAATCTCGGATCTTATTCTTATTAAACACCAAAAGATAAATACTTAAATGACACAAGTCTATGATTTGCTGCAGTCCTTTGAAGTACTGATATTATGACAATAAATGAGTGACATACTTTAAATGGATCACTGTTCTAAACTGCTGCAGTCACCTTTAAAGGAACAGTTCAGTTTTTTCGAAGTGACGTGTCCCACCTGTAGGGGTTTTGGATCCGTTACCTGTACCTGGCCCTGGATCTGAGTTTCCAGCCAGTGGCAGCGATCCTGGGTGTCCTGTAGTGTTTGGGAAACAGACCTCAGCTGAGCAGCAACAGCAGCTTTCTCCTCTTCTGTCTGCTGCAACTGAAGCAGAGGGACACAGATTATTTTTCTAAATTGTTTCAGAAAGCCTCGGTGATTCCTGCAGAGAACATTTCCAGGAGGCCTCAGATGTTCCGTACTCTGGTGTTAAGCTGCTGGAAGTACTGGTCTCGCTGCTGGAGCTCATAAAAGCAGCGCTGCAGATCTCTGTGAAGCTGGCTCCTCTCAGCCTCTAACCGATTCACCGCCTCCTCCGGTGAACTCTGACCTGCTGGAGCAGCCGCTTCCTGCTGACAAAAAACAATAGTCGGTTATCTTCCGATCGGGAACAGTTTTTAATGTAAGGTTCTAAAGTCAATCACTGACTAATCAAATCTACATGTGGACTCAAGTTATAAAATAAAAAGGTAATTTTATAGATTTCTAAAACATTACTAATTGACTTTTAATTATTTTAGATTTTCAAGAACCTTTATTCATTTGCTAACCCTGAACCCTGAAGTATTTGTTTGAAAATGTTCTGATACAAGGACTGAAATTAAAAGAACAAACAGCCAAAGTCTAAGAATAAACTTAAATAAACTTTCAAATTGTCTGAATAAAATAAAAGACCAACAATTAAAAGTCTACAACAAAATCTCTGTTGTCACAAATTTAAAGACACGACCTTTATTAAGACTAAGAACGTGCAGCAAAGTTCAGACCAACGGTCAGACCAATCGTTAGCAAAATAAAACATAAGACAAAACATCAGCCTGCAGGCTGTTTGCAAGAAAACACCACAACAGAAGAACAAACAGCCAAACCCAAATGAAGCCGATTTCTCAACTTACCGGCTCGTCCTTTTGACCTTTGAGGTCCCTGACGGCTCCTCTGTTTTCCATGTTTGGCGTAAGACTGGTCTCTGGACTCGAGCCTTGTCTGGACTCAGCCACCTTCTTGGTCCCGGCCAGCTCATCCATCAGCCGGTCGCGGTCGTTCTGCAGACTAGCCATGGATCTGGAGAAGGCAGACAGCTGCCGGCTGTAGCTGTTATTTTCCAGAACCGCCTGTTTCAGCTCTCGCTCCTTCTCGGTCAGTGCCTTGGACAGCTCGTCCAGAAGCTTGCTCAGTTCTGCCTGTGCATCTTTGCTCTCGACAGCTTTTAGTTTGTGAGCGAGTATGTCCCTCTCCTTAGAGAGCACGGCCAAGTCTGAAGATGTGCCCTGCAGGCGGTGCTCCGTCTTGTTCAAAGCTGCCCGGGTCTGTTGAAGCTCCTCGTCGTATCGGTTCTGGAGGATCTTGAAGTCCTCGATGAGCTGGTCCCTGTCGTTTTGTAAAGCAGCCATGGCTTTGCGCAAGGACTCAGTTTGAGACTTCAGGTCTTTGTTTTGGGATTTCACCTCTGATAAGTCTTTAGTGAGCTCCACCGCCCTTTGGTCTGCAGCGTCTCGCTGGTTTCTCATCAGCGCCGCCTCGCGTTCCAACACATCCAGCTCACTGTTGTATTTGTCCTCCGCTTCTGAAAGCTTTTTGTCAGTCTCACTTTCCAGCAGCTGCAGTTTGTCCTTAAGCTCATCAGCTGATGCTTTCTGTGAGCGGAGCTTAAGTTGGAGGTTGTTGCATTCTGCTGCTTTGGCCGCCACAGCTTCCTGTAAATCAGCGATGACCCTGCCTTCATTTGTTGCAGCTCTTTCCTCTTTCTGGCTCAATATTTCCCCTTCCAGTCTCATCACCTGAGCTTTAAGTTGAGAATTCTCTTCTTTCATTGCGCTGCTCGTTTCTTCTTTCTCCAGGAGCTCCAGTTGAAATTCTCTGAGCTGCTTTTCTGCTGCTGCCTTTTGGTTCTCCAGGTTACGGATCACATCCTGCTGCTTCCTGAGCAGCGCCTTCAGCTGGTTGTCTTTGAGGGACAGGACCTGGTTTAAATCCTCTCTGTAGCGCACCAGCTGGGCTCTGAGCATGGCGTTCTCAGAGTTCAGATCATCCATCTGATGTAACATTTTCCTTATTTCATGTTTGAAGCCTTTATTTGCATCACCTTCTGTCTCAGTGGAGACTGTCTTTAAGCCAGACTGACTCCTCGCTTCGAGTATTCTGTATTCAGACATGAGCTGCTCCCGTTCAAACTGTAGGGACGTTGCCAAGTTCTTCAATGACTCCATCTTAGCCTCCATCTGCTCCTTGTCCTGAACACACCTGTTCACCTGAATTTGCAGACTTTTGACTTGCGCCTCAAGGTCTCTTGTTTTTTTGTCAGCTTTTTCCCGTTGGGAGCGTAAAGACGTCAGCCTGTCCTCATAAACCGACGTCTGGCTACGATAATTAAGCTGGAGTTGCTCCAGATACCCGGACATTTGGCCATCTTCGCAGGAGAGCAGGGAGGAGATCTCTGCATCTTTGCTCTGAAGGAGAGTTTTGAGATGAAGAGAAATTCCCTCCTGCTTCTCAAAGTCAGCCTGAATTTTGTCACAATGAGCCTGTAAAAGGTGCAGCTGAGCTTCTGTGTCGGAGTTTATCTTCACCAGCTGCTCATGGTGAAGCTGCAGTTGAGAAATCCAGTCTTCTTGGTCAGCGACCTGTCGACTGAGAGTGTTTTTTTCTTGCTCTAGTCTTTCCACCTGTGTGCAGAGTTTCTTTACCTGTAGGGTCGTGACTTTTGCGTTTTCACTCAGTTCAGCGTTGGTTGCACTCAGGAGAAACATCTGTCTCTGATGTGCAGATGCAGCCACAGAGTAGTCATTCAATGTCCTTTCAAGTCTTGATTTCGCCACCTGTAGTTCATTCAGCACCTTGTCTTTGTTCCTCATGTCCTCCAGGAACCTGGTGATGATGGAGCCCTGCTCCAGGAGCTGGTTGTCCTTCTCGTTTAGACTCTTTTGGTACAAATCGTCCCAGAGTCTGGAGGCGTCGGCCCCGAGTGGAACTGAAGTCAAAGCAGACAGTTTGGCTTCGTTGCTTCCGGCTGCTGTCTTCAGAGTGTTAATCTGAAGGTTTTTGGTGTCCAGCTCCTTCATCAGTTCCTCCACTCTCTGATGTTCTTGCTCCTTCAGGATCTGGAGCTCATCAATCTGATGCTGTAACTGATTCTGCTTGTATGTTTGGGTTTCTTCAACACTCGGTGAAGATTCTGTTTTCTCTGGCTGCTTATTGTGCTGTGATACCTCGAAGGCCAGTTGGTCTCTTTCAGACTTGATGCTCTTGACTTTCTCCTCGACCCCCTGGAGGAGTTCTCTGAGGGCAATGGACTCCGCCTCAGCTCGTTGACTTCGCTCCTCTAAAGCAGACAACTTCTCCAAGCCGTTCCTCTTGTCTTCTTCCAAAGATTCACGGACTGACTGAGAGTTCTTCAAAGTGCTCTCCAAATCTAAAATCACCTCCTGGTATCTGATGCAGTTCTGCTGAAGCTGATTTATCTCCTGGTGCTTTTCTTTCAGCAGCTCTTGCAGTTCATTCTTCAAGTTTTTAGAGCCCTCGTTGCCTCTTTGAACACTTTTGAGTTTCTCCTCAAACTCTCGAACCAACTTCAGCTGCTCCTGCTCTTTTTCTCGGCTCGTTCGACCGCTCGTCTCCTCACTCACGGTGAGCTGAGCAGCCAGCTGAGCCTTCTGGGTTTGCAGCATGCTCACAGACTCTGTCAGCTCATCGATTCTCTCGGCATTCTTCAGGATCACCGTTTCCAAATATTCGTTTTCATTTTTCACTTTGTCTGAAATCTCCTGAGCGTTCTCGAGCTCCTCCTGCAGGAGCGATTTGTCGTCCTCCAGGATTCTCACCTTCTCATTCAGACTGATTGTCTCCTGGAGGTGCTTGGAAATAACCTCTTTCAGCTCTTTGAGGATCTCATCCTGCTTTCCCAGCTGCAGGTCGTAATTGTTCTGTATTGTTTCTATTCTTTCAGCGAGATCCGATTTCTCTTTTTGTAACAGATTGTTTATTTCCAGCTGCGCACAGAGTTCTGTTTTTTGAGCTTCAATCTGAGCACTTAATAAATTATTCAAACGGAGAGCTTCCTCGAGTTTAAACTGCATGTTGTTTGTGTTGGACTCCAAGCGCTTTTCTTCCAACAAACCACTGGCTGCTTCAAGCTTTTCTGCTAGTTGGCTGTTTCCTGCCTGCATCTCAATCATTTGTGCTCTGAGATCCTCTGAAGAGTATCTGAGTTGGCAAATCTCTTCCTCTAGCAGCTGATTTTTGTTTCTTAGTTCACACATTTCCTTTTTGTGGTTTCCATCCAGGTCAGTGAGGTCTTTCTGAAGTTTCTGATTCTCTCCTTCAAGCTCCTCGATCTTTTGACGTTTCTCTTTAGCAAATTTGTGTGCCCTCTCTTTATTTCTATCATTTTCCTTTTCCAGTTCCTGGGCTCGCTTTTGCAAAAGCTCCACTTGACTCTCGTGGTCACGTATTTTTCCGAGGGCGTCCTGACGCTCATTTTTAGCTCCTTCTAAAAGCTGCCGCATCAAGTCCATTTCGGTGCCGACGTTTTCGTAGGCCTGCAACAGAGACTCGTACTCTTCTTTCAGCTCAGCGTGCTTTGACTTCCACTTGGACAGCTCCTCGGTTTGAGAGTCTTTTAGAGACTCGAGCTGGCAGGAAAAGGCCTGTTTCTGCTGAGTGATGTTCTCGATGGTTAGTTTCAAACTGTCGCAGGCAGCAGAGAGGCTGTGGTTCTCGTTCAGGATGCGTTTGGCCTCGGAGCCTAATTTTTCCCTGTCTTTCATAACAGACGACACGGAGCTTTCAAGGTCCAGATTTTGTTGTTTTAACTTCAGCACAGATGATTTCAGATCTGAACACTCAGCTTCTTTAGCTTCTTGTTGAGCGGACAGCTCAATGATTTCCTCCTTCAGAGTGGAGTTTTCCTTCAGAAGTTCTTTCCTGGAAAGTAAAGCAGCTTGAAGTTTTCTGGTTAGAATTTGTTTTTGGTTGTCCTGATCTTGAGACTTCTGCATTACTTCGGCTTCTGTTTTCATCTTCGTAATAGCAACTTCATGCATTTTAGTTTGCTGCTGTAACTGGAGCTCAAGTGAAGCAATTAGTTGGTCTTTTTCAGCCAAGGAGTTGTCTCTCTCCTTTAGTTTCACTTCAAAGTTTTCAAAACAGTCTTTCTGACTCGCCTCCTGGACACTATTTAATGTTTCAGCTGTTGCTAGCTGCCCTTTCAGCATAGTTATTTTATCTTGGAGCTCACTGATGAATATTTCTGAACTTTCCTTTTCATGCTTTAACAGGTCAAACTCCTTTTGTGCCGCAGAATATTTCAGCTGAGTCTCCTGTCGATGTTTGGCTAAAACGTCTTCGTTGTCGCAGAGCTGCTGCTGCGTTTCAGTTAGCGTCCTCTGCAGAGTTAAATAATCGGACTGTGAAATCGAAGCCTTGAGTTCTGTTTTTAACTGATCACACTGCTGTAAAAGAGCATCCCTTTCTTTCATGAAACTTTGCTTTTGTTCCTCCAGTGCAGTCTGACAGATGTTCAGCTTGGTTTCTAAAGCAACACTTTTATCCAACATCGTCCGACTGTCCTGTTGGTACTTCTCTTTCTCTTGTGTTTGAGCTTCCGCTAGATCATTCTGTACACTCTGCAGAGAAGACTTCAGAGAGGCTTCTCTCTCTTTGACCGCTCTTAGAGCCTCGTCTTTATCAGCCATTTCAAGAGAAATGCTCTCAAATCTGTGTTGGATAGTTTCTAACTCTAATTGCAAAGACATCTTCACATCCTCCTCCTCCTCAACAAGCTGTCTGAAAGAGTTCAGTTCATCCAGATAAGCTGCAGAAGATTTCTGAAGGTCGTCCAAATCCCTGAGCTTCTCACTGAGGTTTAACTGCACAGTTTCCAGCTCGTTCCTCTGCTGGTGGTGTTGTTCCAGCAGAGCCTTGTGTTCGTCTTTTAGCTCGGCTAGCTCTCGAGTCAGTCTCTTCTCATTTTCTTGAGCTTTCTTCAGCGTCTCCTTGCGTGCCAGAAGGGCAGCCTGGGCTTTTTTCTGGAGCGTTGCTTTTTCTGACTTGATTTGTGTTAGCTCGTTTTCTAAATCCACAGAACTCACGGTGGATTTCTCCTTCAGCTCGTTGTGGAGCGTTTTGATTTCCTCTTGAAGCTGATCTAATTTTTGCATTAGACTGTTCTGGTCTCGCTCAAATTCTTCTTCCCTGATGGCAGCTCTGGACTGCAGCTGTTCGATGACTACAACCTTTTCATCGATTGTTTTTAATGTTTCACTCAAGTGTGCTTCTTTCTCATTCAAAGTGACTTGCAACATATGTTGTTCTGACTGGAACTGTTCAACAAGACATTTCCTCTCTGCTTCATTCTGAAGAATCTTCTTCTCCATAAGAGAAACCGTTTCTTTGTGCATCTGTGCATCAGCTTGAGCCTGGTTAGTTATTCTGTGCAACTCTTCTTGCAGAACAGAAGCATTGTTACTTTCTTCTTTCTGCTTCTCATATTCATCAATCCTTTTCAACAAATCTTTTCTCACAACGAGAGCAGCTTGGAGCTTCTTCTTCGTTGAGTCTTTCTCTTTGGTCAAAACACTGAGCTCACTCTGCAAACATTTGATTTCCTTTTGAGACAGTGAAAGTTGTTCTTCAAAATGCAGTGAAATCTCCTCGAGCTTCCTGGCTGAGGTTTGCTGAGCTTGCTCCATGTTTTCTAATTGCACTGCCAGAGATTTACTCTCCTCTATGAGTTTCACTCTTTCATTTGAGGCAGACTCCATGACCTGGGCAACGGAAGTGTCTTTATCCTTTAACTGCTGACTAAGTCCAGAAACCAGTTCCTTCTGTTGACTTATTTGAATGCTCATAGAGCTGATTTGTTCTTCTTTTGCTCTCAGAGCAGCCTGTAGCGACTCATTTTTCACAGATGCTTCTCTTTCTTTCTCCACTTCGGCTTTCAGTTGATTCTGTAAACTCTCTACTGCTTCCTGCAAAAGTGCAACCTGACTTTTAAATTCGTTATTGCTCTCTTTCTGCAACTGTGCCAAAGTTTGATTCAAGTCACGTTTTAAGACGTTAATCTCAGCCTGATGACTTTCTTCTACCTGCTCTATCAGCTTGTGTAAAGACAGTTTTTCTTCATTTAAAGCAGCAGATCTCTCAGATGAATCTCTCCCTGCACCACCTTTTCTCATTAAAAGTTTTTGGAGCTCAGCTTCTACAGATGTTAAAACCTGCTGCAGGTTTTGGTTCTCGTTGTCTTTGTCCTGAATAGATGCTAAAACCCTTTCGAGTTGGATTCTGGATGCCGACGCTTCTGACTCCTTTGCGCCCAGCTGTTCAGAGCCCCGTGTAACTGCAGCAGAAGCCTCGGCTAGTTTCTCCTGCAAACTGTCCAAGTCTTGTTTCAAAGCATCAACTTTAACATCTTTAGATTTCATCTCAGTTTCAAAACTTTTCAGCTGCTCTATGAGGAGATTCCTCTCCTGTTTCTCCCTATCCAAAACCAACAGCCACTCTCGCTCAGAATCCTGCAGAATTTGTTCTATCTTGAGAATGCTTTCTTTTAACTGAGACAGTTCTTCATCTTTGGCACTAACCTTGGCTTGAAGGCTCTGCTTGTCCAACTCAGTTTTCTTCATCTGGTTCTTCTGCTCCTCCTTCTCTGCCGTGAGTCTTCCAACTTCTCCCTGTAAATGTGCGTTTTCCTCTTTTGACAAGCGGAGCTTCTCATTCAGACTCCTGCTCTGCTCTTCGAGTTTCTGCAGCTCTGAAAGCAGCTGAGATGCCTGTTTGGCCTGAGAGGCATACTGGTTATTTATTGCATGGAGAGCCATTTCTCTCTGCTCGAGGTTCTCGGTCAGTGCGTTCATTTGTGCTATGACCTGAAGATGTTGAGATTTAAGTCTTTCTATCTCAACGGTCAGCTGAGTAACACTTGCTTGATGAGATGCTAAAGCTTCATCCTTCTCCTTTGAAAGGCGTGAGTGTAAGGCTTTATTGTTTTCCAGTTCGTTCCTGACTACAGATAACTCATTTCTTAGTGTTTTAATTACAGTTTTTGCCGCCTGCTGCTGATCTAATTGTGCCTGAAGGTTAGAAACTTCCTTGGTTTTCTCAGAGAGCTGCTTTCGTACAACTTGTAACTCCTCTAAGTTAACTGCATATTTTTCCTGCAGGTTGTTGAAGGCACTTTGTGTGTCTTCTGCAGACCTGTTGAGGTTTTCAGACTTAACAGACAGTGACTGAATCTGACTCTGCAGCTGGGACACCAGTTCCGTGCTTTCCACAAACTGATCTTTAAACAACGATGCCTCATCTGCTCGTCTCTGGAAATCCACGAGAGACTTGGACTGTTCCAGAAGCTCGGCTTCTTTGTCCTCCAAAGTCTTTCTTAGATTTTCTACTTCAAAAATCTGCACTTGGAGGGAGTTGTTGAGCTTTGAGACAGATTCCTCGAGATGTGAAATCTTTTCTTTCAAGCTTTCACATTCTGCCTCTTTGTCTTGCAGATGTGAAGTGAGATTTTCAACAGTGCTAGAAGAATGACTTTGGAATTCTAAACTTGACTGCTCCTTCTTCTCTATTGTGTTTTTCAGCATGCACGACTCGGAAGTTAAACTGTCAACCTGACCTGAGAGTTTACGGTTTGCATCTTTAAGCTCTGTAACCTGTTTTTGTAAAGTGATGTTGTCTTCTCTGCTCTGTTTCAGCTGCTCCTCCTGCTCAGTGATCCGACTGTCAAGCTGATGGATCAAACTCTCCTGTTTTCTCAGGTTGTCATCTCCTTCCTGCAAGACCGACTTCATCTTCTCTGTCTCTAAATGTACAACCTGGAGTTGACCGTGTTTGTTGGAAACCTCAGCCCGGAGGCTGGTGATGAGCTCTTGAGATTCAGACAGCTCATTTATGGTTTTCTGAAGTTCAGATTTCAGTCTCATATTCTGATCATTCAGAGCCTGAATGCTGTCTTTAAAATTGATCATCTCTGCCTTCCTGTGCTCCTCCTCCTGAACCAGCTGATGTTTTTCTGATGTGAGTTTCTGCACAGCTTCTTTTAAATGTGAAATCTCAGTTTCCATCTCTGTAGAGTTCTCATTCATTGCCCCGAGCTGGCTGCTGAGAGAAATAATAGACTCATTTCGTTTACTCAGCTCGTCTTTATGTCTCTGAAACTCATTTCTAACTTTTTCTAAGGTTGATTCTTTTTGCTCAAGCTGCTGTTTAGTCTCATCAAGTTTTTGTCTCAGCAGCTCAACCTCATCTTGCACCTTTGAAACGAGGTCTTTCTGCAGTAGGAGCTCGTTTTGATGAACACCACACTCCTCTGCTTTTTGCTGAAGCATCGAGTCTTTCTCCATCAGACCGGACTTCAGAACCAAACCCTGCTCCTGAAGCATTGATATTGTGTCCTGAAGTTGCACCAGTTGGTTCTGCTGAGCCTCCAGCTGTAGACGCTGCTCTGAAACCATTTTCTCTGTGTCATTCAGGGTCACGCTGAGCTGACTGACTTGTTTTTGTAAACTCTGGAGTTGCTCTTCCTTCTCCATCAATGTTTTAGACAGATAAGCACATTCATTTGTCTTCTGAAGCAGACCTGTTGAGTTGGACTGTTCACGTTCTTGGAGGATTTTTTCCAGCTCCCCTTTTTCCTTCAACAGAACATTAATTGATCTCTGATTGTCTGAGGTTTGAATTTCAAGCCTGGAAGATTTTTCTTGGAGTGCACTTTTCTCAGCTGTTAGTTCATTAAGGATTTGATTGTTCTCGGCTAATTCTTCTTGTAATCTTTGGTTTTCTTTAGTCAGAACACTAATCTGAAGGCTGAAACTTGAATTCTGCTCCACAGATGCTTTGAGTTGTTCAGTAAGCTCTGACATGGTTTGCGCTTGTTGAGAAAGGTCTTTTTGTTTCAACTCACAAGCCTCGTGAAGTTGCTGGTTTTCCTCTGTGAGAATCTGAATGTCCGAGTTTAAATGACCCAGCTCAGCTTTTCTCACCTCAGCCTCACACTCAAACATTCTGGTGTTTTCTCCCAGGGCTGTGATTTGGTCATTCAGAGACTTCATGGCTTCATTTCTTTCATTCAGCTCATCTTTGTAAATTCGACATGTTCCTTCTGTCTCTGCAAGTTGGTGTCTCAGCTGTATGAGTTCTCCTTCAAGTAATTCAGTTTTGGTTTGAAGCTCAGATGCATTTTTTTTCTGGATTGTTATGTCACTCTTTAAACTTTGGTTTTCTTCGTCTTTTTGTTTCAACATCAGGTCCTTCTCCAACAACAAAGATTTCAAACTGGATTCTTGCTCTTGCAGCAGAGATAACACTTCTTTAAGCTGTGTTTGCTGAAAGTGATGGCCTTCTATTTGAGCTTGGAGGTTTTCTGCAGTCTTCTCTTTTTCTGCCAAGTCAAACTGCAGCCTTTCCATCTGAGAATTCAAATTCTGCACATGTTCTTTCATTCCAATCATCCCTTTTTCTTTTTCCCTGAGTATTTGCTTGAGATGAGAGCATTCATTAGTTTTTTCAAGAAGGGTTTCTGAACTCGAGAGCGTGCTCTGATCAATAACTTGATTCAGATCTTCTTTTTCTTTCTGCAGGCCTTGAATAGTTTTGTTTTTTTCCGAAAGCTGCGACTCGAGAATATATATTTTTGCTTGTAAAGAATCTATCTCAGCTGAAACCTCTGAAATGTTTCTGACACGTTCTGCGACTTCCACCTGAAATTTCTCGTTCCGCTCCGTGAGGATGTGGACCTGATCCTCCAGACTGCAGTTCAGTTGGAAAGCAGACATAACCTTCTCACTGAGCTCCTTCACTTGACGTTTCTGCAGCTCCAGCTCCTCGTTTAATTTTCTAAGTGTTCCTTCAAGGTGCTCCTTATCAGTCTCTGTGCTTTTTAAGTGGTTCTCCAATTTAGAGATACTCTCTGACTTACTTTGAATCTCACTGACCAACTTCTCGTTCTCTGAATCCCGAACTTTCAGTTCTTCGTTGAACTTCTGCCTCCTGTCCTCAGCAGAATGCAGTTGGTGTTCCAGTGATGCTACAGTTTCCAGCTTCTCCTTCATTGTCTGCTTCATGTGCTCCTCTCTGTGGATCTGTTCCTCAAGTCTTCCTGATAATGTCTGAATTTCATTGTTGTATTTTTCCACTTGAGCTAAAAATGTGTTTTGCTCCTCCTTGAAGGATTTCAGCTCCGTCTCATAAGTCTGCTGCTGTAGTTTCTGGTTGATCATAAGTCCTTCTGCCTCTTGAAGCTTCTGAGCAGAAAACGCCAGCTGTTCCTTCAGAGAAGCGATGAGAGTTTCACACTCACAAAGATGATTACGATGATTTGAGGTCTCTTTCTGGATTTCTCTTCTGAGGTCTTGAATAGTGTTTTTGTCGTTTTCGGCTTGCTTTATCAGTTGCTCCACCTCAGCTGTTTGAGACTGATTCGCTTTTTTAGTTTGTTCCAGCTCCACCTCAGCGTCTCGCAGTTTCTCAGCCAGCTGCGTGACTTTGCTGTTCAAGACTTGCTGGTCTGCGCTCTGGGAGTCTCTGATGACCATGGTCTTCTGCTCAGCCTTATTCAGAGCTTTTTCTACCCGAATAAGGCTCTCCTCTTTCAGTTTGAGCTCCTGTTTCAAAACCGTGACCTGCTCTGCGTACTCAGACATGTTGCCAGCCATGCTCATAATCTCTTTGTCTTTTTCCAACAG
>JAVKLF010000038.1:25615228-25630000 GCA_034783495.1 Millerichthys robustus
TAGGGTCAGGTATGTACCTGTGAGGTTAGGGTTCGGCTGTAGAAATCTTTGGAAGTAAATGCAAGCCCTCACAACGATAGCAATACACAATTGTGTGTTTGTGTGTGTCTGTGTGATGGTATTTAAAGAAAAGTATGTGGGGGGAATGTGAAAAGTTATTGACAATTTAAAAAATGGAAAATTATTGAGAAAAAGAAATGAGTTTTCTTCGGATTAAATGTCAGAACCTTTGATCGATGCGGAGTTGTAACCCTCCTGATTGTGATTCTGAATCTGAATCTAGTTTGTTTGTGTTCAGGTCACGGTCAATCAGTGGCGCGTCTTCCGGTCTGTCCACCAGTCCTCTCAGCAGTCCCAGGGTAAGTGTCCATCCCTCATCTGTACTGACCGTTTTCCCACAATGCAGCTGGCATTGCTGTCATGCTTTTACACACACATCCATTCACCTGAGCCTCCCGTCAGCAGCTGCTGAGGACTTCATCAAAGCCTGTTAGACCCAGAGCAGATCAGGAACCCTGATCCCAGGTCTTTCCTTCTGGACTTAACATAAATGAGACATGAAATCCAAACTGAACTGAGCTGCTCGTCACACAGAGCTTTAGATGAAGTGGGACCGCATTCATCGGAGGCCAAGAGCTTAACTCCAGATGAGATGCAGTGATTTTTTAAATTTTATTTTGTCCCACAGAACACAGCTGCGTATTAGAAGAAGAATCTATCCAACACAGAAAACTGTTCTTGCATGGATGTCAGGGTTTACTGTTTAGTTTTTAAATTCCTCGATAACAAAGATGCAGGCTTCAAATCCTCAAACATTATTTAATTTTGTTTGTCACCACAGCTCCTCACAAAGTTCAAACTGGGAAAGGCAGATTTTAGTCTGTCTGCTATGTTGGAAAACGTAAAATACAATTATTTAGACTCGTGCACAAATTTAATTCCTTTTCAACATAAAAGCTTAATTATTGAGTTATACGAGTGCCAAAAATGAATCAGTAAACTAACAGCAAAGTAAATGAGGAGATCAAAACACGCAAAAGTCCATAAATGTGGAAATTAAAATGTGAAATGTTTATTTTAGTGTTGTTTTCGTAGGTTTTTTAACAGTCTTTTGACACTTGTTTTGTCTTAATTTTACATTTATTAAAAAAATTTGGAATGTTGTATAAAAATGTAAATAAAAATGGAACACAATAATGTGCTGTTTTTGTTAACCCCTAATTTATTCACAGTGGAACATTATTAACAAAACAAAGAAATTCTACCATTGGTCTGGAAAAGAAAATGTAATTTTGAAAAACATTCAATTTTCCATTGAGGAACATTATTTTAAAATCGTTCCACTTGTTTAGACTTTAATCTTTTGCAGAGTGGTGAACTTCTGCCCATCTTTACTTCTCTTCTCACCTTTTACTTCTCTCTAAAAATCTTTGTTTATACCCAATCCTCTAAGTCAGTGGTCCCAAATATCAATTTATTCTTTGTATATAAAAATCACCAAAAAAATCTGAATAATTAAAACTGTCCATAACGCAGTTCTTCTTTTTTTCCCTTTTTCAAATAAAAGATTGTAACTATTCACTTTATTCTTTTATTATGTTGATGAAGAGTTAAAGTTGGGGAGTAGTGAGGGATTTGGGGTAAACTCGGCTTGGAAATAAGAAAGTGTGGCTTTAAGAAAAATGGGTCGGGGACCACTGCTGTAAGTGACCTGGTTAATTATTAAATGTTCGTCTGGCCGTTTCTTATTCGTACCACTGACTTTTACTTTTTGTTGCTCTGGAACAACTTTTTTGAGATGTGTTGCTGCTATAAAACTCAAAATGAGGTCTTTTGACTTCTGTTTACAAAACTTACAATTTAAAATGTACAGTATAGTACATTGTGAATAAAATGTGGGTTTCTCAGATTCTGTTTATATTTACATTTAATACAACTTCTCATGTTTTTGTTTTTGTCTACTTTGTAGCTTTTGCTTTGGTGGAGATAAAGTATTAACGATGGAATCACGTTTGGGTAGTTGTTACTCTTTGTCTCAGTCTTGAGAGCTGGTCTAATCTGGTTCAGTTACCTGCATCCTTTAATAATCACAGATTTTTTTCCTTTACTGGACATCACAATCTGTTTCATTCTGATCTGATCATTTTAAATAGGAAATAAAGATTTTTGTTGCTGAATCTTCACTAGAAGACCTTAAATAGGACATTTATCTGTAGCCGTCACACATCTGAGGCACCCAGGGAGCAGCTGGACAGTTCAGAAACTCGTTCAAGCTGCAGATGTTGGTGCTTTACCTTTCCCACCCAAATTTTATGTGCCAGTCTGGGGATTTGAACTCGTAACCTCTTAATCTTTTCTAACCTCCGTTCTCCTCATTACATCTGTTTTATTAAAGTTGCACTTCAGCCTGGTCGATGGAAAGCAGGCAAGATGAGCAGAGCATGGCAGCTTCTCCAACAGTGATGACAAAGTGCAACAGTCTGATACCTGACATCCTTAGATATTATACAGTAGACTCACAACACACGTACACCCGAACACATGATGCATTTGTCAGTTCAAAACCAAGAAAAACATCCAGAAAAGTGCAATAAGCTGAACAATCTGAACCCCAGTGTTCAACCACCAGACAACAAGCATGTGCGTACTGGAACAGACCGCTCCAGTGTAACAGGAAATATGACTAAATTAAAGAGTCTTTATCACTTCATACCCCCATGATGCCAGGGTGGGCACAAAGAAACAGGGTCTGATTATTCTGCAGAAGCTCAAACTGGAACCAGAACACAGTGATCACATGCATCAAATCAGCTGTCTCATCCACTGATGATGATTGAAAAGTAAAGTTATTCTTCTGATATTCTGGATTTTCTATTCTTGTTCAAATTGTTGATTTTTATTTATTGACTGTATTCTTGTTTCTCCTAAGGTTTTGCTGGGGATCGCTGTCCTTAGATAACCTTTGATGTTCTAATAATTTTGTCCAGCTTTAGTTAAAGAGCTAAAGTTTTCTTACAGATTTCCCACCAAACAGTCAGCTGCTAACTAAACCCATTTAGCAAATAAAGGATTAAAACTATAACAACTATATCATGTTAACTTGTTTTCATAGTAGCTGAAGGCAGCAGAACAGGTCCAGCTTCACCTACTTAGTAAAATCAGCCTCATCTTCAAGAATACCTAACAAGTCTAAACAAAATACTCACTGGCTACAGCTCCAACAATTATTGGTTGATCAATCATTTGTTCTAATAGTCTGGGGAACGTGACAAACGCCTGAAGTCAGTAGTAAATCTGCTCAGAGATCACATCTTCTGCTGCTGCAGTCACTGATCGGATTCCCCACAGCACCGATCGTCAGCGCCGAGCATGCTCAGTGGCTGCTCTTCCTGGTGAAGGCTGACTCGAAACCTTTTAGCTTTATTGAGTCACTTTACTGGTGGTTAGAGATACACCGATGTGTCAAACAACTAATCTGATGTTCTGTCAACTCCAACCTTCATTTCAAAGTCATGCTGTTAATCCTCTACCAAAAAGCTACACATCAAAAGAAACATTACGCCATGACGAAACTGACTGAAACTCATTGATAAACCATGAAGGGTTATAAAAAGTGATCAGAATCTGAATCTTCTCTGGTCTTGGTGTTTTCCAAAGACAGAAATGTAAATGTGGTACATCCCTGCTGCCACCTGATTGGCTGATCTCTCTGCTAATCGCATGTTCTGTTTTTCTTTTTTCTTGCACTCTCACCACTTCCTGCCTGCTCCACCTCTCCACCCGTTTTGTTCCATTTCCTGTTGTGGTTTTGTCTTTGTTGTATTGGAATGAACCTTCATGGCCGTGCTGTTCCTCCGGCTTTCTCATTGGCTGATCCTGCTCTCATATGTAACGCTGCATGGCCAATCGCAGCCCACCCGACGGTTTTTCATCCCGCCTCAGTCCCCAGACCTGTGCCAATCTCCCAACTGCAGCCCCATCCACTCCCCAGAGGTCCGCCTTAATGGGGTGGGGCCCCGTGCACATAACTTCTCCCACCAGCCAAAGATGGGGTCCCCCCTTATGCATCCACGCACGCAAACCCTTCCTGCCAAGCCTAAAGTGTCAGAAAAGCCCCTGCAGACCACCAGGTCCAACCCACTCCCCAACACAGTTCAGACCTCTAGCACTCCCAAATCAGAGCCCTCCACACCGAGCCAGCCTCTGGCTCCCTGCACCCCCAACAGCCCCCGGGTCAGACGCCAGCCTCCCCTAACTGTCCCCCCCAAACTCTCCATCCCGCTCTCCCCAGTGCCCCCCATGTCCCCGCTCCGCCGCCACCACCTCCACCCTGACCACAATGGCAAATCTGTCCCCCTCACACAGGTAACCCCCCACCCTTCCCCCAGAGGAAGCCCTCTCCCCACCCCAAAAGGCACGCCTGTGCACACACCCAAGGACAGCCCGGCAGGCACGCCAAGCCCAACTCCACCACCGAGCCCCTCTATCGGCGGGATGCCCTGGAGGACGCGCCTCAACTCCATCAAGAACAGCTTCCTGGGCTCACCTCGCTTCCACCGCAGGAAAATGCAAGGTTTTTGGATTCATTTTTTTTTAAAGAGCCAAGGCACAAAAAAAATTATAGGACACTATGCAAAAGAAATCGCAAAATTCAAATAATAAATCCAATCAAGATCTCGATTCAAATCAAGAGAGACTGACATGGTTTGGACATGTCCAGATTCTGAATTTGACGGAGCCGATGGAGAGAATAAATATAATCTCTCATTAAAACTTTCATTAGAACTTTAGTAGCAGCAATTTGGATCAACTGAAGACTATTAAAGAGGTTTTTGGACACCCAGATAATAAAGATTTACAGTAGTCTAGTCTAGATATGATAAAAATATTGATCAGTTTGTCTGCATCATTTCTGAACAAGATGTTTCTCATTTTAGTGATATTACTCAGGTGGAAGAGTAAGTCCTGCTAACATTTTTAATATGTGGGTTAAAAGACATATCCTAATCAAAAATAACACCAAGGTTCTTTACATTAGAACTGGAGAAGAATTTCCATCCAGAGGAAGTGAAAATTTAATCTTCCTGATTTTCCAAAACTTTATGAAGAATATGATAGCATCTTGTTATCAGTGTAATAATCGAATTAGACAAGTGTTTCTGCATCAGACTGTTTTCCTGTAGCCCTGGGGAACGTACAAATCTTCTCCATGCTGCTTATCTCCTGCAGCTGATGTTATCTGCAGCCTCATAAAGACAATAACTACCTCATTACACTGAGTGGAAAATTTAAAACTTTTCTGTTGCTTTTTCTCATTAGAAATTTCTTTTTAAGACTTATTCCTAAACCAAGAAGCAGGATCATAACCCTTTGACCTCTGACCTCTTCTGGTATCCACAGTTCCCACCCAGGAGGACATGTCCAGCCTCACCCCAGACTCTTCTCCAGAGTGAGTTAATGGAACAAAAATGTACTTTTTATGGATGAATTGTGGACATTGAAAAGTCTACATCACAAACATGACTGAATGTGTCCAAAATGATGAAAACATTACATTTTATTGTAAATTACTGTGGAATTATATTCCACAGTTATCAAAGGGCAATAAGGTTTTAGCTCAAATCTGTGTTTTTTTGTCTGATACCAACTGATGAACATCTGGACCAAGAAGTGTAAATGGTCTGGATTTACACAGAACTTTTCTATTCTACCAGTATGGTTGCCAAAAGCAAAGACAAAAATGTTGCTGTTCTGCTAAAATCTTATAAACAATGTTTTGTGGATGGCTGAGCTGGTAGTGTCGCCCAGCAGGTGTGTTTGGTGTGTAGTTTAGTCCTGATGTCGGTGTGTCTCTGGTCTGCAGGCTGGCTAAGAAGTCATGGTTCGGAAACTTCATCAACCTGGAGAAAGAGGAGCAGATCTTCATCGTGATCAGAGACAAGCCTCTCAGCTCCATAAAGGCCGACATCGTCCACGCCTTCCTCTCTGTAAGTCTCCTCATCCACGCTCCAGCCAAGTAATGCTGAGTCAGCAGTCAGACCGCTGTTTGTAGTTTGTTTTATATGTTTTTTTTTTGTCATCAAACCACTTCCTAGTACTTTGAGCTGTTTTTAACATCTCAACATATTCAGCTCAGTCAGGATTAACTTCGACTTTTGGTTTTTATCTCTTTTATGTGCTTCAAATTAAAATGAAATCTTCTCAGAAATACATGAAGGTTTATTCAGTTCATTCAAACCTTTCTTCTCTTTCCAATCTGACACAGCGTACTGGCTCTTTTTTTCTTATGCCACTTTTAGCTACCGTTCACCTAATTTTAGCTTTAAGGTATCACAAGCATCAAACCTTTTTAAATGTCTCTCGTCCACCCTGTCCTTTTGCCCTGTCTTCTCCTCCTACATCCCTGCTGTGCGTCTGTCCTGTTTTCTCCCAGATCCCCAGTCTGAGCCACAGCGTCATCTCTCAGACCAGTTTCCGTGCGGAGTACAAGTCTGCGGCCGGTCCAACAGTTTTCCAAAAACCGGTCAAATTCCAGGTGGACATCACCTACACCGAGAGCACCTGTACCACCAAGGAGAACGGCATCTACTCCGTCACTTTCACCCTGCTGTCAGGTAAAGGCGAGATGGTTCATCATATGTGCTAATAGTTCCACCATTAGTATGACAAATATCAGTTTGATGCATCAGATCAACTCTGTAAACAAAATATGAGTTAAATATAATATTTGTGTTTCCTGTAGTTTTAGGACAGTAACTGAATTAATACTGAGTCAGCGTTCACGCTGTTCTACTTCTTCTTTAGAACTACTTCTGCATACGTTGTACATTTTTAAACAATATATCAAAATGTTCAACTCATTCAGGAGATGGCTGCTGTGATCTTTTGTTTTTTCTAACTTTTATAGTTTTTAAAACATTCAACATAATTTACAAAAATATTGTCCCCGAAAATACAACCAGTTTTTTACAATTAGTTACTTCAGTTCCTTCAAAAACTTTGTTTCTTTCTCTTTAAACTTTGGTTTATCTTCATTTTTATCCTCTTATGCTACTTTTAGCTTCAAACCAACTTTGTTCTGCATTTAGCTTTTAACTAGCTGTTTGGTTAGATTTAGCTTTTAGCTAGCCTCTTGCGATTTTAGCTAACACTTTACAACTTTTTACTTCTTTAGTTTTTTCATGTTCTTTTTTTGAACCAGTTCTCTGAAATATTCAGTATTCTTTCAAGACTGAGACAAAGAGCAACAACTGCCCAAACATGATTTCATCTTTAATATTTTATCTCCACCAAACATCTTGACGTGAACCTGCTGCTACAGGTTGTTACACTGCCCACTTTTCAAAACACTCATCTAATATTAGAATGATCCGGATTATTTAAAATCTATTATATCCACGAGTGTTTAAATAATCGCAACAAGTTCAGTTTCTCATTCTTGAACACCTCTCAGCTACAGGTGGCGTTTTAATCTTACAAACTGTGTTGAGCTGTTTATTTTAAGACTTGTTGAACTCTTCAAACATCTGTTCACCAACTCACAAAAGTCCAACACAGTTTGTGAGCTTCAACCTCTGCATCGTTCAGTTTGAATCAATAAAGCATCGTTTTCTTTTTCTTTCGGCTGTTCATTCTTCAGGGGTCTCCACAGAAAGTCCTCCTCACTCTGTCCTCACTTCAACTACTTCCGTGTCCTCTCCAACTGCATCTATACATCTCCTCTTTGTCTTTTTACTTCAAATATTCTGATGGAAATAAGAGGAGTTCTACAGCAATGCTTGACTGATTTAATTAGTTGTACAGAAATTGTTGAAATGCTGAGTATTTTCCAATAGAGACAACTGGAAACATTTCTGTTCTTTTGGAGTGAAGTCCTGCTTCTGGTGTTTCAGAACTGTTGAGCAGCAGTCTGAACTAAATCTCTCTGCTGCTTCCTCCTCAGGTCCGAGTCGGCGTTTCAAGCGTGTGGTGGAAACCATCCAGGCCCAGCTTCTCAGTACCAATGAACAGCCGGGCATCCAGTCTCAGATATCTGGTAAGTTCCCTCCTCCCTCCTGGCACACCTCGGGTTGTCACACTGCTTTTAGCACACAGCTTCTCCACGTGCATGATCCTGCCACATCCCCATGGCGTGCACACCAACACAAACAGCACAGCAGTGTTAGCAGTAGTAGTGTTAGCATCCACAGGGATGTTTACATGTCGTTTACTCTCCACAGAAGCACAGATCATATTTCAGTCATGTAGAGACAGAAAGGTTTCAAAATATACTCTCCTGATTTAACAGCTGCCTGTGTGAAGAAGGGTGAAATTTACACATTTGGAAGAAAAGAAAGAGTGCCTCCAGCTGTCTTTGTTTAATTTTGTTTGTTATTGTTGTCGTTGTCCTATTTGTGGTTATTTACTTGATAACGGTCCCCTCTAGTGGTAAGGCCGAGTAACTACAACCTAACCACACACTGCTGCTAGACTTGTTATAAGTGTTGTGTGGCAGAATAAGTCAGGCTTGGCCTCTACTACACTCCATCTGTTGACACAGTTACAATAATAAAAGTGTGTGTGGCCTGAAATGTCTGCAGTCACTGCCACTGATGGGAACTGTTATCAGACACCACGTCTGTCATTGTGTAGATGTGCCAAAAACCCACATCGCTTCCTGCTTTCTCCGTACCCACCTGCTTCTCCCCATCTACAACTTCACTCTAAAGCCTTTGGGATGGATTGAACATGTTGCATGCTGACAGAAAACTCAACACACACACACACAGATTGGGTAACGTATTCCTGGACTCAGTCTTTCCTGCTGTAGACCAGGTCCGATCTGTTTGTTATCTGTGTGTTTGAGGAGTACAGATGTGCATCTCAGAAAAATGCAAACTGCATGTCCAACAAAATACTTTTATCACCTAACATCACTACAAACCTTTTTTTCTGTGTAGATAAAAGGTTTTGTATGTTCCAGCACCATTCATTTGAAATTAATATTTCTAATTTCTCATTCTTGCAGAATAGATTGAAGCAATTTTTAAATAAAAAAGGCTCCTTTCCTTGCTTTACACATTTTCCCAACAAACTTCATTTAGATAATAGGAGCTTCCACTGATTAACTTTTATCCTTTTGTTGGTTTTAAACCAATATAAACATGGCTGCTGACTGCTGACATATTTTAAAGCTAGTTTGTTAAAAGAATCAACTGAAGACAAACCTGCAGCATCTCACCACATGTGTGTACAAATAAAGGACTGATATTGTTCCCAGCATCTAATGCCTACATGTGGAATAGTTTTACAAATACTCAGATTGTTAAAGCAGTTTAAGTTTTCAATAAAACTTGTCATCTTTACACAGAAAACAGCTGATTCGTATTCATCAACTCAAAAAAAAGCTCTAACCAAGTTTTCCCCTAGTTTACAAATAAATACTTCACTTCTTTCTTTCATTACAACTGGGTCTTCCGATGTTTCCACAGATAAAGGGTGGGGGGTGGGGGGTCGAGACTTGTCGTTTCTGATTCTGTCCTCTGCTCTCAGATGGCTCTCAGCGCTCTGCTTCTTTGCCCAGTAAATCCTCCAAATGTGGTAAGACCCAAAGAAACCAGGAGCTCCTGGTGAAACCAGCTTACCAACCCACCAATCAGAGTCCTGTCACCAACACCACCAGTCTGCACTAACAAACCTGTCTGAGTCAGACACAGCTGCAAATAGTAACAATTCCTCTTAGCAGATCATTTAATCAGAAGACAATTCAAATCCACTCATTAGGATGTTCAAGTCATCACTTTTACAGCAAAATATTACAGAACTAAAAGTACAGGTCTCGTAAATATTTGTACTTCATATGTAGTTTTTTGTCTATTCTGTTTCCCCCATGTTTTATAAAATTTAGTGTGATAGTTTGATACAGTATTTTCAGTATAGTTCCAAATAACACTGATTTTTAATTTCCTGATAATTGTTACTATTAATTTACTAATTACATGAGTAATTGTTAAGGAACAGTAAAAAATACCTTCAAAGTTTTTGTTAAATTACAACAACAACATTTTAATATCTAATTCAATAACAGACACTAATTGTTTGATAAAATTAGTTCCATTGTAGAATACTTTGAATAATGATTAATTTAATGTGTCTAAAATCTAAAACAACAGATTAAATGATTTGAAAAGATGAATATATTTTACTGTGTTTGTGGCTCCTAACTGAGTTTTTGCATGTTTAGCTTCACACCGGGTTGATCACCTTTTTTTTTTATTTAAAAATCAAAAGTTGATGCAGAATAATGGTAAGTTTTAACAAGAAATTATCTAACAGCACTCTGAGGAAAACATTCAATATGACCATAATAATACTCATACTAATGTGTGTATTGTGTCATGGTTTTGCATGTTTTATTTGTTCTTGATGGTTTTTAAAACACTTAAAAAAAGTTTTCATTCTAACAAATGTTTTTGTGATTCCTGTGATAAATGTTTATGTGACGTTGGTCCAAATGTGCTCTGGAAGACGCCCGAACAAAGAAAAAATCTAGTAGAAATTTCAAACCAAACATTTCTGCTTTAGTTCATGAATTATCACTGAGAAAAAACAGTGTACCTCTTCAATTACATAAAGTAAATATAAAAAAGCTAATAGGAAGTTAGTTTTGAATAGAATAAAATATATTTTGTTGCTTTTCTTAGAGGAAGTAGTTTGTAACAGCAGCAGAGACAAAATAAAAAGCATTTAAACCAACCCATAAAACAACAAAAAGTAACCATTAAATGCCAATTGAAAGAGATAGTGGTAACAGGATACACATCATACTGTACTTAATCACATTTTAAAGTATTTGTTTTCATGTATAAGTTTACAGGAGTTCATCTGTTAGAAAGTCTAATTGTAGAAAGGAGTTCCTGTAATGTTCTATGTAAAACTGAGAGTGTTTGTTGGAAAGCTGCATCTGAGTTAGTGTCATAAACATACAGCTTAACGTAACTGAACCAATATCATCAACCTTGTTCACAGATAATGAAATCTGATAAAGTACTTAAAACTAACAGCAAGAATTTAAAGCCACTAAAAGTACTACATTAGACTAACTTTGGTCTGAAGGGTTTGAATTATTGCTGTAAAATGAATCTGGTTCTAAAAGTCTTCCAGTGCTGCTTTTGACCCATCGGTCTGCAGGAGAACCTGAGACTCTGAAGCCAACGCTCTTCACTTTCATACGGACAAATATTACAACTGATGTCCCAGTCAAGTTGTTCTTTTTTAACTGGTTAGAGATTTTTAAAATCAAGTATCTGTTTATAGAATCATTTCAGCTTCATGAAGTCCACACTGAGTAAACCTCTGCGGCTCAGTGTTGATTCTTCATTCTGAGATGAACTCAAGCTTTAAAGAACTGATCTGTTTGGGTATGTCAAGCAAAAGTACTTTGAATTTGTAGGAAATTCAGAAAGTCACTGAAGTGGTTAGTGCTGACTCATTATTGCTACGTCATGGTTGTGTTAGCAGCTTATTTCCACCAGGTGCTGTTGGGGGGGAAAAAAAGACAACTGCTTAGATGACAACCCCACAAAATTTTCTAATTGGTTTATTCCATAATCGCTGCCCATCCCTGTCTCTAACAGCTGTGGATCGTTTTGTAACCTTTATACAGAACCTTATTTCAAACTTAAAAACTTTAAAACTAACTTGACTGGGACGTGAGCATGTCTTTAACTTCTGGTATGGGCGGAGCTCCTGTGACCTTCAGCCACATTTTGTTGTGGCATCAGGAGTCTCCTTTTCTCCTGCGTCACTCCTCTCATGTCATCACCTCCTCCTCTCCTCATGTTAACCCCATTGCTCATCTGTTGTCTGTTCTCTCTCTCTCTCTCTTTGTTCTTTTCTTTTCTTCCCATCTGTGTAGGCAGCCCGTTGAGTAACTTCTTTGACGTAATTAAACAGCTTTTTACAGACGAGAAGAACATCCAAGCGTCCAACTCCCACGGTGCCCCCGCCATGCCTAGCTCCCCCACCAAGCATGCCCCCAGCAGCAAGCCTAACCAGCCCTCGCCCAATGACTCTAAAAGCCCCCCCAGCAAAGACAAAACAAAGATGGCCGCCAGCAACAGGACACAGGAACACCTTTAAGGAGCGGTAGCTGTGCATGACTAGTCATAAAGCAGTAATCAGGTCATAAAACAGTGGAGAGCTGCTAACTTCACCCTTTAGTTTGGAGGGAAAGCTAAAAACAAGAAATCTACTTTTTGCCTATAAATTTTGTACTGAATCGTGGGAATGGCTCAGTTTAGGAGTTGATCAGTGTTTTAAAAAACAAGTCGCGGATGTAGCTTGGCTGTCCCCACCTTGTGTCCATCTCTGTGTCCTCGGGGGTCTTTCAGTGGGTGTGTGTCCTCTTCACATGTGTGACAGCCTTGTCTCTGCCACCAGGGATCATCCATAATAACTATTAACTTCGACGGCTTCTCAGCTGCAACCCGCTCAATACCACCAACAGAGTCCAAAACCGAGGACAGAACAGAAGACCCCCCTCTCCGTGTCCTTTCTGTTCCTTTCTCTGGCTGGATCAGTAGAGTCCACTTCCCCCGACACCGAACACATAGACATCTCAGAAGAAAAAAAGCCTTAAGACAGTGATGTTTGTCAAACTGCACACATTTCTTCCATTTTTCCCCACATGTACAGAAACAAACTCCCAAACATAAACACGACTTCTATATGTGATTTACTGACTCCAAATGGAATCTGGATGTAGGAGCAGATGAAACAAACGGAGGGAAAAAGACTGGTTGGATTGTATTTTTTTAATGTTGAGGGTTTTTTTGTGAAAGATAACATTTCTGAAGATTCAGTAAATTTATTCTTGCAATTCATGGCAGACCTAAAAAGTGTAGGTGGGGAAGATTAGTGATGCTAAATAAATGAATGATATATTCTTTTGTATATTCCTGTTAATGTTCTGTATGTACAAAGGTTTGCTGCATTTTTTTTGTGTGTGTTTGTTTTTTTGTGTCAGGCTTGGTTACACCACCATTTCAAATCATTAAGTTGTTTTTATTGTTTACACTTGAAGCCATTTTAAGCAAATAAACAAAAAAAAAGAGTTGAAATGATTGGAATAACATAGTTAACTGTCTGATGGTTTCCATATGAGAGCGAGACATATGACAGAACATGTTACCGTGCCAACAGAGCTACTCACTTCCACACAGCTGTTAGGGCTTAAACTTGTAAATGTTTTTATTTCTCATAGATCCTTTAGTCTCATCAAACACTCATTGTTCTGCATTATTTCAAATGTTTCATTGAACACAAAGTTAGACATAAAGCAGAATGATCCATGTAGCTTTAATAAACAGCATTATAATGATGAACACTCGGTCCAGAAGCTGGTGTTTACTACAGAGGCTGGATCACATGATCCATGTAGGAACCCTCAACCATTGGACAGGTTTGACACCCAAAAATAGACACCTTAAGTTACTTTAGTGCAGTGATCGATTTTAGACACCAGATTCTGAGTTTATATTACAACATGGCTCCATGCATTGGATGTATTCTTTAGGGTCTGGATGTGATGGGATGGACATCTTTTTAGGGTCTGGTTACCACAAAGGTTGTCTCAGGGTTATACAACTAAAATAAGACCATTTAAGTTAAGCTACAATCAAATTATTATGCAATTAATTATATTAGGAAATCAAATGAGTAAAAAGTTTGTTTAGACCAGTTCTCCATCCTGAGCAGCTCAGAGGATTATCTGATTTTTTTGAAGGTAGAAGAGTTGAAGTCCTAAATTTTAGCCTGTAGTATTTACCCAAAAAAGTTTTATAATTGTTTAATTTTTTTGTGCAACTGTATGAGATGTGTATTATTTGTGTATTTCTTCTGTTGTTAGATGGAAACTACTTCAGACTAACTTTGTGTTCATCCTGTCGCCACAATTTTGTTGTCCTTTTTTTCCTTGTCAAAATAATTTGTTTTCTTAAATTAAAGAAGAGAATCAGTTAAAAAGAAAGTAATTAGTTTGATCAAAGGTCAATAACTTCATTACACTAAAGAAACGAATTCTTCTCATGTTGAAGTTAATATTAAAATAAATAACTAAAAGCATTACCTTTAACAAAATGTTTGCTGAGATCAGTGGAAAAGTACAACCATCGATTTATTATTTGGTAGA
This sequence comes from Millerichthys robustus, assembly GCA_034783495.1. Classification (NCBI taxonomy): domain Eukaryota; kingdom Metazoa; phylum Chordata; class Actinopteri; order Cyprinodontiformes; family Rivulidae; genus Millerichthys; species Millerichthys robustus. Next base: position 25,629,399 of record JAVKLF010000038.1, read on the forward strand.
ATGCAGACTTTAGCTGTTCAGGCTTGCTTTTATTCGATCATTTATAACTTATTTATATTTATTTCAGATGTAATCAAAGTGTTTTTTGGTGAACGTGTTGTGACATGTTCTGGTGGGACCAGGCCTTTTATGAAATGTTTTCATTTCAGGCTTTTAATTTTGCACTTTTGGCAACCTTTGCGATCAGTCATAACGTGTGTTTCCTTTTGTTTTTGTTTTACATTTTGTTGTTCAGGTTCTTTTGTATTATCTGCAGGCTTCAGACAATACTGACCTGCTGTTTTATACTTGATATTTAATCATCTGTTATTTATATCAGAGATGCAAAGAATGTTCCTAAGATCAATTATTTAAGGATATTTTTGTCATGTTTAACTTATTTTTTGTAAACATGGATTTTTTTTATTTTTTGCATTTTTTAGAAGAGAGAAACCTTGTAATATATGTTGAGGAGAACTAGTTTTGTTGTATTTAAGAATGTAGACTTAGCCTCTTTGAGAGGAAACAAACCTTTGTTGATGCCATCTCCTCCTCCTCCTCCTCCTCCTCCTCCTCCTGTGTGTAGGATGCCTCAACACTCACCAAACATTCATTCTGTAAAT
>JAVKLF010000038.1:25704406-25720432 GCA_034783495.1 Millerichthys robustus
CAAAAAGCGAAGCTCTCGATTTACCGGTCGATCTACGTTCCCACCCTCATCTATGGTCATGAGCTTTGGGTCGTGACTGAAAGAACAAGATCGCGGATACAAGCGGCTGAAACGGGTTTTCTCCATAGGGTGTCTGGGCTCGCCCTTAGAGATTGAATGAGAAGCTCGGTCATCCGGTCGCTTAATGTCATCACCTAAGTAGTGTATTTGGACATTTGCCAACAATTGTGATCTAGGTTGCTTGAGAGATGTATATCAGTGTTGAAGAGAAAAAAGTGAGTAAGAACACTCAATTGGTGTAGAACTACGAATAAACTTAATGAAATAATTTTATGGCTGTAGTGTTTAGACCCACGTTAATAAACTTTGTGAGAATATAATTTTTAACCAACAGACTGTTAGAGGTCGCAGAAGCACGCAGAGTGGATGAGGTGAAGAAGTGACTGAAGCTGTGAGTCAAATGCAGCTGGGTTCGGAGATTTATTTTAGTCAGACAGTTTTAGTGAAAAAAAACCCATTACAGTGAAAATGATATCCTGCTCTGTAAGCCAGGAGAGGAGCAGCAGCAGCTTTGTGCCTGATACATTTGCAGCGGTCTCCTGCTGGCTGACTGCAGCTTTGTAGTTTGACTCACTTGAAGTAGACTGGTAGTAGCTGAAAGTACTTACTTCAAGCCCTAACATCATGCGAGGTCTTTGTTATAAATTTTGACATGCAACCCCACTTTAAAATAGCCGGGTTGTCTCTTTAATAAATAACGCCCTGAGACTATGCTCGAGTCATTTGCATGTGATGTCCCGTGTGCAAATCTCATCAGAATTCATCTTTATTTTATCAAACTGAGGATATTTAAACAACGTTTACAACAGATATTAATTTGTTCCAAACATTTTCACAGAAAACCCCACTTCTGTAGAAATAATCTGAACATTATAAAATGAAACCACCAGCGGCGCATTAATCTGTATCTTCTGTATGCAGTTCGAGGTGCAGTGACTGTGGTGATGGTGTTGGACTCCGGAGAAGTCTTCATGGATCAGGTCGAGGATGAAAAGGTCAGGGACTCGTTGGAGCCAGACATCTCAGTGGATCCACCCGAAGCCCCCAGCATCTCTGCCAAAAATGTCGCAGGCAAAAGGAGTCATGTCCTCAGGAAGGAGAGGGTGTCCCACAACGGGGTCCCGGGCCCGACAAGCAGCTGCCAGGGGACAGAGAAGAGGCCACCGCTCCGCCAGCCCCTTAGCATGGAGGTGACCCCGCAGCGCCTGAGAGGTTCTCAGGACCATGTAGCGGATGGGAGGATCCTGCAACCTCCGTGGCGCAGTGGCTGGGCAGCCGCTTCCCCTCGAACTCGCAGCTTGACCAGCCCCAGCCTTGGAGGGGGCAGCTGGATGAGGCGCAGCGAAAGCACCTGCTCTGTTAACTACCCTTTGGGGTTGCGAGCAGGCAGGGGGCAGATGAGACCTGCCACCTCCCTGCCCCACATAGCTAAAGGATCAGGTAATCCGTCTCTTCCCACGCCCGTTCGGCCGTGTCTGTTAGTTGCCCTCAGACCTCTGAACTTGGAGCAGGAGAAGCAGGCCTTCTTCCAGTCCGACTTCAAGTACGAGCCTCAGTTTGACTACATGCAGCCTGAACCCAGGAGTGTTCTGGATAAGTACAGAGAGGGTTCTGGTCTCTTCCTGGAGCAGGTATGTTTGAGTCAAACACCCAACAAACCAGTCTCAAAGTTTACATTGTATGAACAAAAACCCAACCTTCAATGCATTTTCAGAATTTTGAATGGATCTTATGCACTAAGTTAGTTCCAGGAGTTTGGATGACTCAGCTAATACACTCAACGTTAGCTCAGTTTCTGTAAAATTGGTTGCAGTAACCTTCATATTTTGTCATTTTCATTCAAATCTGTCCAGTAGTTTCTTAATACAGTAAATACAAACACATACAGATTATAATTTGTCTGGATTTAAAAAGGAATTGCTTAAACTCTTGACATTGGGATCTAATAATAGTTCAAAAATTAATTTGGATGCTTTGCATATAAAAAAATATTAATAAATACACTTGATTTTGGTAAGACAAGTGATTGTCGTGTTTTAAGACCGAATTTGAGGTAAATAAACTTCTGGAGTCTATACAGGTGATAAGTTTCAAACATGGCCAGTCCTGACCGTGGCAGCAGGCAGGTATTATGTACCTGATGGTCCATTTTATTGTTTTTGCTTTTTTATATTCATTTAAACTGCTAAAGTGTCAGGATGTGTAGTATCCTTTTTTTCCCTAGAGGACGTGCCAAATTATGTGTAAAATAACCTATTTTTTTTCTCCAATTGAATGCACACAGACTGACGAAGAAAAGATGACGAAAGAAACATCACAACCACCATTATAGTTTTTATTTCTGAGTGGAGTTTCAGGTTTTATTCAGCAGTGAACACAATAAAAATCTAGCTGTATTAAACTCATTTATACTTAAAGTAGGACCCTATGATTTCCTCGATGTGGGAAATGAGAACGGAATCGCGGAATTTTCCAAACAAAATGGAATCTAGTATAATAGTGTTAGTGTGAGCCAAACGCCTGCATGAGTTTATCCACGATTGTGTTGCTGTGTGTGGAATCAGAAAGTCCTTTAGAAAATAATGAAAAAGCTTTGTCCGTTTTTGATAAAGCCCAGTAAAGACGGAGGGGCTCTGCTAAAACAGAAGTAAAAATGAGCTTAGATCCTATTCAACATGCAAATGTGCACAAATTGTTACTGTTTGTAGGTTTAATGTGTTTTAAAATACTGGCTTTATTTTTCAGAAGTAACTTCACTTTGGACCGGAGAGTTTTTTAAAACAGTTTTAAAATCTACAGATAACAGGCAGTCAGCTGATAACGTTCTCAGGATACCTTGACTCTTGGTGTGTTTGAGCTGTCCGTTGTTCGTTTCACTTTGTTGCCTCCTGTTTCAGTTTTTGTCTTTGTTTTGCCTAAGTAAAAGAACATTTTTGTGTGAAACGCCTAGTAGAGAAATCTAGTTAAAATATAGACAGAGAAAGAAAAGGAAACTTAAGTTAAGAAAATGCTTTTGAAATCTTTTCGAGAATTAGCCCAGCTTACACGTGAACTGACTCCAGTTTCATCAGCTGAAGAACTTCAGACCTGCTTCAACTCCTGAGGGACGTGTTGAACTCCGTTGACTCCAAGCCACCCTCCAGTGTGCGAAACAAGCGTTCCACACCAGCACGCCTTTGGTTCCTGGAACGACACACCCTATTCCAGATGTATCATTCAGCATTCAGACTCCTGCACCTGGGTGGTGATAACACAGTATCAGGACTGGTTATAAACCTAATCTGATGCAAGTTGATAAGTATCTCCTCCTCACCTGCAGTGTTAATAAATCACCTGGTTATCTAATCACCTATTTAAGCTGTCCAAACTCTTGTGCAAATAAAAGTAGATAATTGTCAAAGAATCCTTTTGGCTTTCGATAAATGAGAACTAATTTTTGAATGGTCAGTTGTTGTTTTTTGCCGATTATTAAATCCTAATCCAAGGAAATTACTTAATAGTTCATCTTCAGAAAATTATTCTTTAAATTCTTATACTTAGTTATTTGTGTTGGTTAGATTTTTTTTTGTTTTTTTGTTGATTTCTTTTTGGATTAAAATTATTTTTGTGAAAAAATTTCATGTAAAGGCACCCAGGAGATGAAAGTCATTTGGTCTATAACGCCAAAGTCTAAATTTGGACACTTTTCTTACTCTATCAGTTGAAAGAATATTTGGTATTGTTGAATTATTTTTTTAAGATAATAATAGGGCGAAGGACTTGCAAACTTTCCTTCACTATAGACATACAGTCATTTCCAGTTAGATATTGGGACAGACAACATTATCCGCTCATTTTCAACCAAATGCTTCAGAACTCGAGCGGTGTTTACGGTGCAGATGGACGACGAACCCAAACCGTAGTGGAATGTTATGTGACAGGAAAGTCAATTACCTGACCTGAATCTGATTGAGCATTTCACTTCCTGAAGACAAAACTGAATGGAACATGATCAAAGAAGCAGCAACTGAAGACAGTTGCTGTAGAGGTCTGGCAGAGAATCACTGGGGATGAAACCCAACATCTGCTGATGTCTTTGTGTTCCAGACTTCAAGCTGTGATTGACTGCAAAGGATTTGCAAATACTAAAAAGCAACAGTTTGATTTATGATTAATTGGTCTCATTACTTTTGAACACTTTAAAAAGTGAGAGGCACATCTACAAACTGTTTTGATTCATACACCTTTTGCAATCGTGGTGGTGTTTACAGCCAATAACATGGGAATTGTGTTGATATCCCAATATTTATTTTACTGACTATGTCAGCGGTATGGTCTGCCTGTGAAAAGTCCTGATCTTAATCCAGTTAAAATCTCTGGAGGAAGAAAATGGTCAATGATTAGACTCCAACCTAAAAGTTGATCTGTCAACAGCAATAAGAGAAAGTTGGCGCCAGACTGACTGACTGTCAGTAGTTAAGTCCATTCCTCACAGAAATCTAGCAATGATATTTTTTTCGTGGAATTAAATGATTCCATATATTTTTCCTGTTGATCTAAAAAAACAACCTTGTCTTATTTCTGCATTTATTGTTTGTTTATTGTTTCTTAATGCTATACGGTTGGCATTTTTTTTAAAAATCCAGTTTTGTTGTATGTATGTAAATAATTCTTTATGTAAACTTTAACTATTAAAATAACATCCTCAAAGGGTGGTGATCCCATAAGTCTTGCAAAGGGTTTGTATATCCTCTCTGGTGTTTTCCTCAGTTTTATGTTGCTTGTGTTATACTTTGATTCAAGTTATTTAGTTTTCCCTTAGAAATAACTTTACTAATGGGTTAGAGGCTTTGTTTTGTTGTTGCTGTTTTAAATAAAAACTAGACATCAACAACAATATTAAAACATAACACAACACAAAAAAACTCAGGAATTTGGAGAATTGTATTTTAAGGAGAACTTTAAGTAAATAAGTAAGAACTAATTCTTACTTATTTAAAATCTTAATTATGTTGTGGTAATTAGGACTTAATCTGTGCAGGAATTAATATAAATTTGTTTTGATAAACTTTTCACTTTTGAAAATTGGATGAAGCATATTATTTCTGTCAGTATATCAGGTTATTTATTATCACTGCAAGTGAGGAAGTGAGGGTTTTCAAACTGCATAACCCGACCCAAACTGCATTTAGTGCTACTACTGGAATCTGTATGCTTTTCCTGGAACCCAGTTGGAAAGGTGGTTAACCTGTTCAGTGCTCCAGAGGGTGGCTTGGACCCTGGAGTCAACTAAGGGTCAGTTGAAACCAAAACTTGTCCAAGTAATCACTCAGGGTGATAAGAGTGGCAGACTCAAAGCAGGTCTGAAGTTCTTCAGTAAACTCATCTGACTCACAAACTGGAGCGAGTCTCTTATCCACACTTATCACGACTTTATCATTACCACTACTCTTTTCTATCTCTTCCCCTTTACTCTCTACACAACACTGTCCGATGCCGTTGAGCCACTCTCTTGCCAACCTTACATTCCCCGGTCTCCCTCAGGTTATTTCACAGAATGTGGTCTGTGGTGTACTCCTGCCTCCAATTTTATAGGCCACCCTATGTTGATTTCCTCCATGGAGATAAGTGTTGACTACAACCGTTTTTCATGCTCTTGGTAAAATTCACCACCATCTGTCCTCCTCGGTTCCTTTTTAGATATCAGACCTGCCCATCACTTCATCTCCTCTGTTTCCTTCACCAACATGTCCATTCAGGTCTGCTCTGATCACCACTCATTGCTCCCTGGGAATACCTTTTATCACTTCATCTATATCCTTCTCCTCTTCCTCACACCCAAACTGTGGAGAATACCCATTGACATATAACATCAGAACTTCTACTTCTACCTTTAAACACATATCTCTATCAGACATTCTTCTCACCTTCATTCCTTGCAAATACCTCCTTCAGGACCACCCTTACTCCTTTTGGTAAAACAATTTAAAGTCTGCCTGAATGCTCCAAGCCTTGCTGCCCTTCCACTTGTTCTCATGCACACATAATGCAACCACCTTCTTCCTTTCAGCTCCCTGTTTTTTCAACAGCACCGGTGGCTGATGTTGTTAACCTTGATGAATCCGGTACGGCGATGTTTGGACAAACTTGCATGTTTACTTTGGCAAAAATGTTTTATGCTGGATGTTTTTCCTGAAGAAGCCCTCACTTAACCCAGACTTTGGACTGGCATGAAAGATGTATTTGCCTATGCTCTCTAGTAGCTGGTTTCTAAGACATTTTCTGCTATTTATCAAACCAAATTTGCCAGTATGCTGGGACACTCAATGTTGATGCTAGAAACACTTGGGGTTTATATTCCTCTGTCCAAGGATTCTTCACAACTGAGTACAGTGATGTCACCTAAAGTGGAGTTATTTTTGGAAACAAAAGAATAAAAATACATAAGAACACTTTAATATGTCCATAATATAATTATAAATGATCAATTTTATATTTTGTAGTCAGAAAAAAAATTAATTAAATGAATAAATCTTGTTCTTCAAATCTTAAAAGAATGCACAAGCATTTTATCTATACAGCTGATTTAGTGTCCATGAGTAGTCCACGTGTAGAAAACAGTAAGATGTTTTTTGGGTCAAAATGAACTTGAGAGAAACCAGTCTTGGACAGGATGATTGATCAGAAGTGAGTGAAAATGATAGATTTGTCATCCATCTATTTATTTCCCGCTTCTTCCTTTCAGGGTCACTGGTGCCCATATACAGCAGTCACAGTACACCCTGGGCAGGTCGCAAGTCCATCGCAGGGACACGTAGAGACAAACAACCATTCACTCTCTCACTCACACCTAGGGACAATTTAGAGTTACCAAGAGAGGAAACCGGAGTACACGGGGAAAACCCACGCAAGCACGAAGGGAACATACAAACTCAACCCAGAAATGTCCCCGGCCGGGATTCGATCCAGAGACCTTCTTGCTGGGAGGCATCAGCTCTACCAACTGATCCAATGTGCCACCAAGATTTATCATGCTACACTTTATGTGAAGTACTTTATGGTCTGCAAATACAGATGATTTGATGGAGTGATTGATGTTTGTGCTTCTCTGCAGGCAGTTGGAATCATGGAGTGCGTCATGAGAAAATTTGAGTCTTATGAAAACTTTGAGCAGCTAACAGGTGGCAGCATTCTGCCAAAAAGTCAAGTCTGGGCAGCTGTCCGCAAATACCTGCAGAAAGAGGGCTGCGTGGGAGAGGTGAGTGCACTGTGATGTACAGGGCATGAAAATCATATTTACAGACAGAAGTGACAAACTGTAACAGCAGGTAAATCAGTAGCCACTTTAGCAAAACATGACTCCCCCGCAACCATCATAAAAACAAAACAGACTGAGATAAGCTGCTAAAATTCACGAATGATGTGTTCTCAGGTTGTTGTGCGTCTGTCCGATGAGCTGCTGTCACAGGCAGTGATGGTGGTGGAGAATTGCCGTCCCACTCTTACTATCAATCTGGCCGGGGCTCGGCAGCACTGGCTGGAGGGGATGCTGAGGCACGAGATCGGTATGCTGCAGCTCACAGACCTCAAACACTGATACGAAGCTGTGTGTGAGAGTGTTTTCTTTGAGTTCATTACATCTGTTGCAGTCAAACAGGATTCATTCTGCTGTGAAACGAGAGTAACAGAAATGTGATATGAACGGCTGTAGAAGATGTGCGTGAGGAAAAGTTTAGGTGATGCTTTATCCCTGCATTTCTACATTTAATTTGCACTCGTAAAATTACTCACGCTTTTAAAATCAGTATTTAACCACCGAAGTGGAATTTATTTACAGGGAATTATTTTTACCAAAACTAATAAATATTTACCAAATGAGGAGAAGGCTGCATTTGTCTTTTGAAATTTTATTACAAAATAATCTAAATTTAAAAGTGAATAACCGACGATAATAATTGAACTGATGAAGCCTGAACTCTCTGGGCTCTGCCGAGCTAAGCTGGAGTGACAGGGGGCCAGCTCCACATGAGCCCAGCATGTGCAAGGAGGACCGCCAAGATTGGGTGCGGAGTGAGCTGTGAGTGAGCTGGGCAGCAGGCAAGAAAAGGTACCTGGCCATGCCAACTCCTGGCAGCATACTAGTTCTACAGACATGGAATGTCACCTCTTCTGTGGGTAAAGAGCTTGGAGCTTGTGAGGTTGAGCGATACCAACTATATAAAGTTGGCTCGCTCTAGCTAGCTGCTTCTCTCCGATTTTGATGTGGGTCTGATTGGAAGTGATCATCACATCCAGCTGACCGTGAGCTGACAAAGCTTACGGAAAAGTTCCTCTGCGGACTCATAAATTGATGGGGTATTGTTCTTCCCTAAACGTTACGCTAAGCTTCAGATTTTGTGAGGATGTTGATGTTTCAAGCAAGCCTCGTCTTCGCTACTGACTTTTTTTTGTAGTTCTCTCTGTGTGGGGAGGGAGAGCTCACCACACTTGCACATAACTAAGTAATGGCAGGTATGGGAAGCGGTAGCGGCCAAAATACCTCTGAAACTCACTCAAATGAGCAAATTCAGTGTTTTATACTGGATGGCATTTTGTTTGCTGAATTCCCTGATTCCATCCGCGTTTTCTGCATCGGACCCTACTTGTGTGGTTGTTGATTCAAAAACTCAGATGTGGAAGGAAGATTGAGAAGCCATGGGGATTTGTTCATGTCCATATCCGTTTCATAATGAAGGTGGCTTCCAGCTTTTTCCATGTACAAATGGAAAGAGATGGAACCCTCAATACTGAGCTTTACATGAAACCAACTCCCACAAATTAGTACCTTTTCATTTGTCTCTGCTTCTGTTGCATTTGCAGTTGATTGGGGTTGTTATCGGACTTTTTTGTATGATGCAGTGTTTTGTTCTGTTCAGGCACACATTATCTGCGAGGCGTGAACAATAACATGCAGCCGTGGGCCACTTCGGAGGGAAGGAAGCAGTTTGGCCTCAAACCAGCCAATCCCACGGAGGAAGGGCTCGCCAGTCTGCACAGCGTGCTACTCCGAAAGCAGCCATACCTGTGGCGTGCCGCGCTGCTGTACTACACGGTGTACCACGCCACCAGCATGAGCTTCAGCCAGCTTTTCAGCCATATTGCGCGCTTCGTTCAAGACCCAGATGTTCGCTGGGAGTACTGCCTGCGTGCCAAGAGGGGACAAACAGACACCTCGCAGCCTGGTTAGCATGCACACACACACACACACACACACACGTCCCGGAGGGTCTACTTGATCTGGTCAACTGTTGTGAAAGATTTTCTTCGTTGTTGTTTTCCGTGGTCGTTTGATGTTGCCGAGCTCATTGGTGCGTTCTTTCTTTTTAAGAATGATCCAAACAGTTCATTTGGCCACACCTACTCTCTGGTGGGTTTGCTTAGTCTTTTTAATGATGGCTTGCTTCACTGATAGTGATAGTTCTTTTGGTTTCATATTGAGACACTCCTCACTACAAACTGTTATAATTTGTACACCGTTCACCTGATTTGGATGTATGGTAAATACCTTCACATTAAAGCTGAAAGTCTGCAGTGAAAGCACATCTTATTTGTTTCATTTCAAATTCATTGTGGTGGAGTTAACTGCCAGAAAGATGAGAATTGTGTCGATGACCCGATATTTATGGGCCTGACTGTAAATGTAAAGTTTACAATAAAAATAAATCATTGCACTAAAATAATTTAGTGTCTCTTTTTAGTCACTAGTGCTTGTCCTAAGCCTGGATAAAGGATAGGAATTGGAACTGTTATATAAAATTAAATAAAGTGCTCTGAGTGCTAGTTTGATTTTTTTTTCGTGCTTTCATGTATTTTTGTCTTAGGCTGCTTTAGTAAAGATCAGGTTTATCTGGACGGAATTCTGCGAATTCTTCGCCATCGAAGGTCCATCGACTTTAAGATGCTAACTTCGTTAGGAAAGGTGAGTGGTTTTTTTGTTTACTTTAATGTTGTATCTTTTACACATACAAGGTGACCTGAAAGAGCTGTTGGCTAAAAGCTTATCTGTGTGCAGTTATTCAGAGTGACGAAAAAAAAATATTATTAACCTAGCATTCCTTAAAGGAATATACATTTCCCTCTGCGTTTCAGACCAGTTTAAAACTGAGATCACCTTATGTCGAGAAATGACATAAGAGATACACACTTGGACAAACATGATGGTACCCTTAACTTTAATATTCTGTTGCACAACCTTTTGAGGCAATCACTGCGATCAAACGATTTCTATAACTGTCGATGAGACTTCTGCACTTGTCCACAGGTATTTACACACTCATAAATTACCTCTCTTTATGTTTTGGTGTCTTCTTCGCTGTTTTTCATTAACTCCACTTTTATTCAAACAGTGACTCTTAGTGCAATTTAACACTGATGTACCTTCACCTTGGAGTTCACCTTTAATTTATTTGGAGGTTGTTCTGGGCACTTTACCATTCGTATGATCTTTCTCTTCCATTTGTCATCAATTTTCCTCCGGTGGCCAAGGCCAAGGAGGTCAGCTACAGTCCTGTGGACCTTAAACTTCTGAATAGTGGTGGCATAAGTAAATATTTTGTGCTTCAGTTGAGGCCATATCCGTCCAACACACAGCTCACCTGTAACTCAGATGGAACAGGCCACTGAGAGATCAGCCAGGGGGGGCCGCCCAGCGTGGTCCACATGGGAAGAATGCAGGGCCTGATCAAGACCACTTTAATAAAAAAAAGGAAAGTCTGGCAGCTCGGAGAGGAAAAGAAATGAGGGTCGAAGGAAGACTTTTGTGCACTTTTTGTGTCAGTATTAATTTATTTTTTCATTAAATTGCAGGAGGAAAGTAAAGGTTACACAGGACATAAATATATAATTTTTTCTTTTCCTTGGACCTGAACCTCCAAAAGGTTTCTTACGAAGATGTGGAGAAGCTTCGTCATCTGGCCATTGTGTCCCGGACCAGAATCCCACACTTCATGCAAGACCAGGACCGGTACCTGCAGCACTTGGACCACATCGTCCTCATCAACGAACTGGACGATTCAACTCTGGAGCAGCTTCTTCCCTGAGCATCGTGTCCCGAAGGGTTTTGGTAGGAACGGTTTCATGTAGTGCCCGGGTTGTTACACCAAACAGTCAGTATTATAATTCTGTTTTCTGTAAAACTTGAATGATGCAAACAAAAAGGGGCACACACACTGACAATTCTGCCTACACTCCTATTTGATGCATGTTTGTGTCACTTTTTCACTCGAACAGACACAGTTAAACTGTCCTCCCTCCTTTTTTTCGCCTTTATGAAATGACCTCAGTATAATCACTGTATATACCTAACAATAGCGATGTACACACAAAACAATAGTTTAACACTCACAATCACACGCTTTATTTATGAAACTGTTTTTTTTTATATTGCAAGAACAAACTGAATGTCTCTGGTTTTAGCTTTATACCTTGTTTTTTAGAGGTTTTCTGCCTTGGATTGTGTGCCGTGTTAACAAAGGACACAACATAAACAACACAGGAGAAGCAGAAACTGAGGCCATGAATCTTTTTAAAACAATCAAGTGCCAGTGGACTCAGTGGAGGTTTTGGATTTTAAATATCAGTATCTAAAAAGGCTTGAATCAGCAGTGTTGTCTTAACAGTTCCCTTTCTACGCTGCTGTGATCCATCCTGTCTTTGAGTTCGCCGCTGCGCCACGACCAAACGTTTTCTCTTCAACAGGAAGGGAACAGTTCAACATTTATGGATTCTGTAAAAAAACACTAGTCCTGTTTTTAAATAAATTTGTGTAACAATATATAGATATTTCTTAGAATGCAGCATCAGCCAGTTCCTTCTGTTTACGTTTTTAGAAGTTGAGCAGCGAATTGCATAATAAATGTAAACAAAAAATACCAGGCTGTCAAGGTTTCAAAGCATTAATCAAAAAAAACTTAAGAACATGGATTGCATAAGTTATTTGGTTTTATTTAAAAGTAATGCAACTCCTAGTACTCCTGCAGCCGAAATATTAGATTTTATAAGAACAGCCACTTTGTTTAAAATCTGTAACTCAACTTTTTTTATATGAGGCATTGAGGCATGTTTGGCCAACCATTTTGTTGTATACATTAAAAACGAGGTATTTCTATTTAAAAAGGTAAGGAAACAGCTATTTTTCATTTATTAGTGCCACAAGATGTACACAAACAGCAAACTGAACTATAGCGCCATAATTTTGCCTGTTGCGAACTTACTTCCATCCTACTGCTAAAGTGTTGTTAAAGGCTGACAGTTTGATGTTATTAAACAATTAGCTGGGTTGTTATTCTTAGTCGTGAGCCTGCTAACTTTTGTAAGTTCTTTAAAACGTTTTGTTTTAATTACCATTAGCTCGAAAAGAGAGACAGGTTTGCTTCTCTCGTAGATAGGCCATGACTGACTCGTTACCCGTTACCAAGATAAATGTACAACCAACCAAATGCCATCTCAAGCGTAAAGATTTAGGGCTGAGGTTCTCAAACTGGGGTCCCAGGACCCCCAGTGGTCCGTGAGCAAAAAAATAAAATAAAAGATCAGTTTGTTTTTTCATATAAAACACTGCATAAATACACATGGGAAACAATGCGCCAATAAAACAAGTATACTAAACCACATAAAAAATATAATTATTCCTATGGCATTTAGGGGTTAAAATGGCATTAAATTATTTTTATTTAGCATGAGGTTTATGAGGAATCGCTGGCAATTTTCCACCCCTGTAAGGGGTCCTCAAACCCAAAATGTTTGAGAACCCCTGGTTTGGAGTGTCCACCCTCTTTGACCCCCCTACATATGTACAGAACCGAATGATTGTTTAGAGCAGCAGGTTAAGAGGGGAAATAAAAGAAAATGGCCTGACCATCATGTTTTTAGGCATTTCAGTAATAAAATAATGATTTAAACACCATGATTTTTTAATATCGCGGTAAAGCCTACCTTGAATCCCGGAACCAGCCCATGCCTAATATGAAGTAATTTAACTTGACTCTAAACGTTCTATGTCCTAAATGTTGAACTGTGCCTCTCTTTTAGACAGAGCGCCAAAGTGGCATCTTATCAACTGAGCAGGATACAGGAAGTGGTGCCTTCGATAGGTGGAAAGTCCTTCTGCTGTAGCTCGCTGTTTGTCTGTCGGCTGCTTTTTATTTATTTATTTAACCCTAAAACTCCGGATGTAGGTTAGGGCATTCAGTTTGGGCCAAGCTGTCTGAACAGAACCAGCTCTGACAGACTAGAAGAACCTGGTCACAGCAATGAAAATGAAGGTAAAAAACACAGCGAGTTTTAGATTTGAACTTCAAAAGTTACAAAGTAAATAAACTTACCAAACCGAAATGAAAAATTTAAAATACCTGTATTTAAAATGAATATGTAGGTAGTTGACATTTTGCAAATGAGCCAATAATTGTATGAACTCTAAGCAGTATTGTATTATCTAAGCATTTGAGCTTTGACCCGGATTCTCCCAAACAAATGCATCAAACTGTAATGCATGAATGTTGCACACGTGTTTTATGTTCTGGAAAATATCTTGAATTTTTACTTCAAAATAAACACACACAGTTAATGAGCTCTGTGTTTCGTTTCTTCATTTGACAACACAAACCTGCAAACCAGAATTTTTTTCCCCTGTAAACCTCAATACTGAAATAACTATGAATGTTTAGAAAACTTCAAAATAGCACGCGTAAAGTGGAAAAAGCTGTCAGCTGCCATCACCGTTCAACCTGTAATACATCCAACTTACTCTACATGAATGACACGTTATTGTAAACGAATGAAGTGAACGAGGAGGGGGATCTGTTGGCGGCACGTCCTGATTCAGGTGATTGAACTGCCTTTTCAAATTCTGCCTGTTAATCCCCCATTGATTCAAATCAGGGAGAAACATCTAAAACTTGCACTGAATGGAAAAAAAAATGAATGCTTGGACACTGCTGTTGGACAGGGCTCCCACATAAACACAAAGAAGTGAGGAAAATTAATCTTGTTTCATTAAAACAAAACTTTTTTCTTTTTGTGCATTTTGTAAATAAACCACATTCCATTTGGACTTTCTCCTGCCTCTCACATGGGGACAGAGGGCACTACTTTTTATTTTATTTTTATTTGTTTAAGTTTGCTTCAGCGCTCCTAACCTGGACTTAATGTCGTCCAACTGCTGGAACAGCCCTGCATTTTGTTGGAGGGGTCACTAATCTGCTCTAACCTGGGAATGTCCTGGATCCCCCAGGAGGAGGAGGAGCTATCACTGGGAAGTGGGATGTCAGGATTTCCCTCGATGACCTGGCTACAGGCAAATGTAAGAACAAAGATCACCTCAAAGGTGATAAATGACCACACATTGAACTGTCCAATCAGACCACAGATGGTTTTAATTGCGGTCTACTGCAGGTACTAGAACGTCAAAGGATGCACTTGGACAACTTGGTTTGACTGAGAACAAAATAACAGAACACGTCTCAGATACTCAAGACACTGACTGCTTTGTTTTCACAATATCATAAATGGCTTTCATCTGGTTTCATATATTTCACTTTTATGAAACAGTTCTCTGATACGATTTATGATCTGACTGATACAGATTGTTTAACTCCGAGTCTGGAGTTTTAAAGCAGGGACATAAATCCAGACCTGGGACCATAAGAGACAAAGCATCGGAAGAGTTAAGAATCAGCTTTGGTCAAGGTTACTTATAACTGAAACCAAATAAAAACTTTCTCAAAAGGCTTCAGAGTATGTTCATAGTTGTAAAGACATTTAGAAAAGGCTTGTACAAATACACAAATAATGAAAAACACCCAAACTCAGCAGCTTTGAGAAAGAAACTCCTGTTAGCAACAGATGTTCGGTGACTGTGGGCAAAAAAACATCCAACACAGGCCTTCTTAAATAAAAATGATTTATTCTCTTTCAATATAGCTTTTGTTCTATCCATAGCAGAAAAGAGCCTCCACTTCACTCAGTGCTAAAACCTGGAACTGGATTTCCAGTCACCGTGGTGACGGACCAGTGACTTTACAGCAACTTTACAGCAACCACAAGGCTTGGTTCTAATCCAACAACAGTCAATTTGAATGTGTTAAAAATGTGTGTGGGGTGTTCAGATCTGATCCGACTGGTTTGTGACTTGGACCAAGCAGTGCAGATTCCCCAGGCTCTGACGAGAGAACTTTAGTCCGTGTGTGTGTGTGTGTGCGCGCGTGGGAATGTGTGTGTGTGTGTGCTGTAAAACTGACACCTGGCTCCAGTATGGCTGTTGATGTGGAGGCAGAAGTTTCTGCCCGAAAAGGTCACAAGTTGAGGTAAGAAAAGATTTTTCCTGTATGAATGGAGGGGAAAAAAATAATCAGTTTTCTTACACAGAGAAATGAGTCAAACAATTAGGTCAGGTTACTGAAACATACATGAGTGAAACTCAAAATTTCTCAGCAGTTATGTACGGTGGTTGATTTAATTCATAAAACTCATAAAATTATCTTTTAAATCACTTTAAAAACTGGAAAGCATTGTTTCCTCCAATGGTCGGGGTGGCAGGTTTACATATATATGGTGGCAGCCATCTTACATTTTGATGTGGCAACCCAGTGTTTAATAAGAACCTTTCTTCCACCTATATGCAGTCACACTAAATTGGAAGTTGGCACATTGCTTATTTTTCAGGTTATCCAGCTCAAAAGATGGACGGACGGAGGGTTTTTCCAATAGACCATTTCCTAATTATGAGTGCGCGTATGCCTAGCAGAGGCTAGCTATTTTGGGTTACAGGTCAACGGAGAAAACGCTGCGGTTAGAATGAAAACGCTGTGTGAATTGTGCAAATTCAGCAAGCTCAAAAAGCAGCTTTATAGCTTAGATATTTATGAAAAACCGAATTTACGATCCTATAAGAAAGTCGAACACGAATCAGTTATCAAGTCTAACGCCGTAAATTTACCAATCGAATTTCTT
>JAVKLF010000038.1:25726693-25737313 GCA_034783495.1 Millerichthys robustus
ATACAAACTACACTGATTAATGTATATCCAGGGTAAACACATTTTATAGGTTGCAGGGTTTGTTTTCTTTGTTAACTATCTTTGAGAAAACTCCAATTTGTTTCTTTTAGCTGCAAACATGTCAAGAAATGGAGGGCCTTTTATTAGGTTATGTTTGTTTTTAAACACAGTTGATGTTCTTTTACTGTCAGGAAGTAAAATTTGTCAAAGCAACCATGTTCTTTTTGACAATATTCAAACAGATACTGTTTTGGCCTCATACCTGATCATAGTTGTCCTGGCCGTGAAAAAACGGCTCTTTCAGAAAGATCATGCTGGCCAACATGCACCCTAAACTCCACATGTCCAAACTATAATCATACATCTGAAAACATAGAAACAAACACCAAAAATGATTTTAGAGTGCACACAGACTGGTAAGGAGTTGTGCCTTTGCTTGAATAAATGTACCTGATAGTCCACAAGCAGCTCGGGGCCTTTGAAATAACGAGAGGCCACCCTCACGTTGTATTCCTGAGCAGGATGGTAAAACTCAGCCAAACCCCAATCTATGAGACGGAGCTGTGACACAGAAACCACAAAACGCAAACCATGAGTTGTTCCAAATATAGCAGAAAAAACACTTAACATGTAACAGTAGTTACTTAACAGTAGTGGCCTAAAATTTACAAATTATTATAGAAACAATCACGATCACAAAGACATGTCGGCAGCAGTAAACTCAAATATTTACATACAAAACATATATTTTATTCTCCTTTGTTAGATTTGACCATTTTAGAAACCATAAAAATCATAAAATTTGATTAAAAACAACACCATTTTTACATTTTTTAATTTTAACCATTATTTAACCAGGCAGATCCCACTGAGATTACAGATCTCTTTTCCAAGAGAGGCCTGGGCCTGAAGGCAACCTAATTACGCACGTTTTTGAAAAGAAACCAGAGTACCTGGAGAAAATCCATGCAAACACAAAGAGAACATGCAAACTTCACACAGAAAGACCCCTGGCCCAACCTGGGGTTTGAACCCAGTGAGCCAATGGTGCTAACAACTAAACCGTCATGCTGCCAAACTGAAATTGTATTAGAACCACAGAGTTGAATCTGTCACAAAAAAGGGTTATTCTTAAAATAAATTCAGGATCTCAATACACATTTTCTTTTCTAAATGCTTTGTAGTAAATTAAAAATGTATGTTAAATTATACACATAAAAAAGCACCTACTTCATTCATGTGAAATTTAGGTTTACATGTTTGTTTTAAAAAGCCACAACATGGTGTACAGGTGTCTTTATGATTTATAGTGTTTGGGCTATACAAATTAAAATCATAACAATAAAAAAAATAATAATCACCTTCCTCAGTTGGTGGTCGATCATCACGTTGTGGGGCTTCACGTCTCTGTGCATTATGCCCATACTGTGACAGTAATCGAGAGCCTTGAAAAGAAACAGACTTCATCAGAAAATAAGTTTCAAAAATGCCCAAATTACTTATTTGTTAACTTCTTGTGTGAACCTAAAACTGGAGCTGACTGCACAGAGGTTACCCAACTTTCTGAGTTTTAAAGGGTCACTTATATGAAAATTTGTCAAAACAAAAGCAGTAAAAATAATAGTCTGCAGTTTATATATGATATTTAATAGTTTGCAAAAAAAAAAATTCTTTCATTTTGTTTGTTTCTTCCAGGGTTTCTGCTTTTGTCTGTTACTGCAAGTTACTCATTACCATAGAAAAGGTTGTTTTGTTACATTCAGTATTTGTTCTATTTTTTCCTTTGCGTTTTTCTCATTTCATACACTGAAAATAATGTGTTGACAAATGAAATGTATTCAACACCACCACACAGTAATACAAAGTAGTAACAGTAGTAACAAACTTGGATGTGCACCCAAACATTTGTCCCCTAAGGAGTCTGCAGCCTGCACAGCTATGATTAAAATGATCAGAATTTAGGGGAAGAAATATACCAAGCATGGCTCGTGACCACATTGTGTTATGTCTGGAAGCTTGCATCTCTTTTTTTTATATTTCTTATAAGGAAGAGGAGAATCTCACTGGGCTGCAACTGTTGGTGACTAGCTGTCAAACAGCATTTACAAGCCAGAGTCCAAAGTCTCTGGGAAGCTTTAGAATTCTCAATTTCATCACAAGCTGAAAGAAATGATTGAGCTATGCCTGCCTTCATCTTTCAAGTGTACTTCAGCAGAATAAATCATACGTTTGCCTATTTTATGACCGTTTTATTTTTTTTTATTTTATCTTTTTTTTTATGACCGTTTTAAGTCGTCTTTAAAAGCATTTTGCGACATAGTAGATTTAACATGTCACCATCAAATGTAAACACTGGACAAAGCAAGCATGGAAGATAATTCTGTCTGCTTCGATTTCACAACTTCAGAATTGATCTACACACTGACATGTTTATGTATGTAAACACAGAGCGCTGCACGTCAAGTCTTTTCTTCTTCTGGGTTGCTTCAGGACCGTGGACAGTTCACACTAGAGTCCAACAACAGCCACATTTAAATTGTAATATGAACAACTATGCTTAAAAAAAATACTTCAGCAAAAAAATCTGAACTGAGCATTAAGACCTGCAGTGTGAATATAGCCTTTGTCACAAACAGAACCTCACACACTCTCATTTAAACAAAACATGCAACTGTAAATGTTGACACGTTTTAACAATAACAATTTAGAATCTAGGTGCATACTGAGGATAAGACAAAATGTAGTTTAATCTCAAATAAATTATTAAAGTGTCTCTTTGTATTGACAATTCCAACATAAATTAGACCCATCTGCCTCCACATACTCTTGCCCAACACCGACGACACAGAAGTACATTTTTAGTATCTTGAGAGCCCAAAGAATAGTCTAACACCCACCATTTTTTCATATTACATATCCAGCTAAATATGATAGACATAAATAAATACCAATGTTCTGTGACAAATGTTGAAAAGTAATGCAAACTGGTTTTAAAATGTAGTTTTTCTGAGACTTCAAGCCGTTTCAGGAAATAGCCCTTCACTCCTACATTTAGGCTGTCACGTCACTTTGTGGTCCGAGCGAAACCGCCACCATTTCTATTGTGGAAGGCTGCAGGCAGCTGCATGGCCTGCAGTGTCATCGAGAAAACTCCGCCACTCTCCATCCGTTCTCACCCACAACCTCTCCAAGTTAACAAGTAACCCTCCCCCCTCTTTTCGGACTGAGGCCCGAAGTTATTTGTCAAGCATCAAAAATATCTACAGGAAGAAGACATAAAAGACACAGAGGTTGGAGGAAGTTTAACCACAATGGAGAGACAGCAAGAGCGTGTGCAAGTAATGAGATTTGATATTTAGCCTGTTTGGATTTTTAAGTAATGATGTAGTGTGGTGTGTTTGGTTTAGTCAGTTTTAATGTGTTTAAATAAAAACTATGTGGTGATTTTTGGAACGTGGAGGCAGGCGAGCCATTATTTCTTTTAGAGGATGAAAGAGGAGCTCTGAGCAGAATACCGGTAGTCCTGTATGCTAGTCTGCCCCTGTGCAGCACTAATCATAAGAACCACAAAGTGCCAAATATTAATAGTGACCGTTTTTCTGACCATTAATTTGGGGCTACAATTTTGCCCAACCCTAAGACACGCATACACAAACACTCTTGCATAAAAGCATAGTCAATAAACCTACAGAGTGTAGAAATAAACTAGGACATAATAAAAGACGCAACCTTTAGCTACATGCTCCTGCAACTATCTTTATGCCTATTGGGTTCAGAACCCTGCTGGCAGGGCCAACAGACTCAAGCATCAGTTCTGAGCTCTGGAGAATCGAGTATGATGTAGAGTGGAGTTGCCTTTTCTTGCTGTTGTGCTGGCATGTAAATGTTTGAAACAGGCCCTAGATGTTGAGCAACAATTTCAGACAAACAGCTCTACTTCCATCTTCATCTCTTGAGGATAAGGCATCATCGAGATCTTCAAAATCACAACCTCACTAGAATGCGCCTCCATCAAGAATCCTGTCTGTGCCGGCCCTTGTGTTTGAGTGTCTCTGTGACTTGGTTTGTGTTTTAACATTTGCACAGTCCAAATGCAAAAAAATGTGATTATACTATTGTATTTTATGATAGTGATTACTCTAGTACTCAGTACTATTATGGTGGATGTTGGACTTGAAGCCCAAGGCCATTCATTTCAAACACAAGCGTGAAAACAGCTAACTGCGTAAGAGTATATTGGTTTCTTGGTGAGAAACAGCCTGTTTTAACAAAAATCACAGTGTGTTGTTGCTGTCAACAGATGTTTGAGACTGTTCGGATTCCAGAATAAAATGAACAACAAAAAAAAAATCACCTTAAACTGACGTAAACTCTACTTTACTTGTTATGATCACTTAAAGCAAAGTTGGAAAACTATATAAAACGCAAATAAAAGAATTCCAGAATTCCATAAGTTTACTGGCAATATAACATAGTTATCATGTTTGAACTAAGAAACTGTACTAGTTGTAGGGGGAAAAAATAATTTTGAATTTTGTGGCAGCAACACATTTAAAAGTTGGGCAGAACTATTCTTTTAAATAATAGTTTTTAAACTTTTAGGAGCTGAGGAGAACAGCTACTGTTCTGGAGGGAAATGTTGTCCCATGATGGTCTGATGTCAGATTTAGATTTATCTGACCGTAACACTTTGCCTCAGTCCATTAGTCCAGAGAGGATGGTGGCATTTCTGGATGGTGACTTTGGCTCACAAGGATTTTTCCAAATTCTTGTTGTTGTTTTTTTGATAATATTAAGAACTTTGGAAGGTGGAATATTTAAATTCTTTCCAATTTTCCACTGAGCAACATTATTCTGAAATTGTTTCATTATTTTAGATGTTATTTTTTGTTGCTAGTTTATTTATTTATTGAACTGGTGACCCTCTGCCCAGCTTTACTTCTGAGAGATTCAGTCTCTCAAAAATACTCTTTTTATACCTAATCTTCTAACTTAGTGGTTCCCAACCCTGGTCCTTGAGGCTCACTATCCTGTATGTTTTACATGTTTCCCTGCTCTTCTTCAGAAACCTGTTAATCACTCTTTCATATAAATCAGGGAAACATGAAAAACATGCAGGATAGTGGGACCCGAGGACCAGGGTTGGGAACCACTGCTCTAACGGTCTCTCTCACCCCTATTCTACAACAGCTGCCCTGGCTTCCCATCCAAATCAAGATCCAATTTAAGTTGCTTCTTTATCCTTTCAAGGCCATCCACAACCTAGGTGTTCTGAAAGGGGCTTTTCAAATAAAATGAAATATTAACTATGTTGACTATTAACCAAATTAGTAACAATATGTTCCTTCAGCTGTACCTTTTATATACCCCTTACTTTTACAGCCTTTTACTGACCCGTCCCAACTCGGTGAAAAGTGCTGCTTCCACTGAATTCAAAATTTCCTTGTTTCCATGTAAAATTTGGACATTTTCTTAGTTTAAACATGTGATGTTTACCGTGTTCCACTGTAAATAAGGATAATGAGATTGGAAACCATAGCAATTTTTTTTTACTTTTTTGTTTTACACAATGTCCAAACTTTTTTAGGGTCATCTTGCCAAACTTATTTTAATGTAATAAGAACTAATAAAATCTTACCTTAAGGAGCTCATACATGTAGTAACGAATATCATAGTCTGTCAGCTTCTGGTAAAGCTCCTGTGGACCAAAAAAAGACACTCATAAGTGAAAAGTTTAGAGGAGTTACTAGCTGCATGATGTCAGAGGCTTCTACACATGTCCAACATTAACTGGAAGGTTACATATGTAATTATTGATGGACATCAATGCCATTGCATGGATGGTAGTTTGCAGCCAAACTCAAGTACCTTAAAATCTGTGTTATTGATGTACTCAAAGACAAGCGCTGGTGTTCTGGACTGTGAAGAGAGGACAACACACAGCTTCACTGACAGCAGCAGGTAAGTGGAGACCATTAGGATGACCAGATTAACACGGCTGACACACAGCACGCCCGTGTCTCATACTCACCACCGGGTCTTTGACTGTATCGATCAGGCGGATGATGTTGGTACCACCTCGCAGGTTTTCAAGAATTTTTATTTCCCGTTTGATCTTCTTCTTCTTTACAGGCTGAGGATGAAAACAAATTCAGATCCAGTAAGCAGATAAGAGGCAACAGGAAGACTCAAACACAAAACTGTCATCTTTCCTGCATATTGAGGGACAAAAAACACTCCTGAATAAATACAAGGGTTGGTGAGATAAACAAATTCTTACCTTTAGGATTTTCACCACCACTTTCTCATTGTTTGTCACATTTATGGCCTCGAAAACTTCACTGTACTTCCCTCTGCCCAGTTTGCGCACCAGCTGATAGTTGTCTTGATTGCTAAAGAGAGTAAAACCACTTAGGAGTAAATAACAGGCCGATTCTGCCTACAGTGGGGTTAAGTTAAGACTTTGTACCTCCAATTTGGCACATGCGTGTCATAGTCCCAGTACTCTCTGTTCTTCTGTGTGTTGACATCGGTGTACACCCGGGCTTTGCTGCTAGCTGGCGAGGATCCGGGCATCACGAGCTTTGAGGTGCTTGCTTTCCCTTCCGCTGAATACTTGTTAGCTTGATACAGGAAGGCAGCGCAGTGGCTGTGCAGAGTTTCCGGTTCTAAGATCCCTGCGCTGTCCTTATCATTGGCCTTGGCTGCTTGTGCTCTCTGATTCAAGACGCTGTTACGGTCCGAAGTGGTTGCCGTGCAGACTGACAAAGCTACGATGATGGAATGAGTAAAGCCCCTGAGACAGATGTTTGGTAAGATGGGATGAAGAACCGCCAGCTGCAACAAGACAGAGGGGTACAGGAGTAAAATCTGGAAGGCAATATTTATTTCTGACCTAGCAGCAACTAGCAGTTAATCTGAAAAATTGGACTGCTGATGACTGAATATTCATTGAAAACAGACAAATCTTCTCTTGCAGTCTCACTGAACCAGAGGAGCTGCAAGCAATGTGGCTACATTTTTGTGTGGCCAGTTTTAGAATTTTCGTGTGCATAACTTGTGAAACTGTATCATCATCATGCACATTATTTTGTTACTCACCTCCACACACACTGTACCCACCTTGACCCGGTTTTGAACCCATCTTGGGAGCTTCCCTGGGGTTATAATTTAATCTAATGAATACACTTTACAAATAAAGATAGGCAGATTTGGACCGATGTTTTAAAACAATCAATATTTATCATTAGTGTGGTCTCCAGACCTGGACTTTTGGGGTTGTAAGCTTTGGGTGTTTTTTTGTTACAGGCACTGAGAAGGGTTTACTACAACATCAACAATTAACCATTTTAAGAAATATCTGTCAATTTTATTTAAAAATAAGTTTTAAAAAATTCAAGTGACAAAACAGTGAACCTCCGTGACACATGTGAGGTAACTGAGAACCCACACAAACGTTTTGAGGCATTTTGGAGACTCTCTCACAACACTGTTTGAAACCTGCCAATAGTCTTTACTTACTTTATTCATTTGTACTAAAATAGCACAACGCACAAATTAAGCTGCAATGAAGTGTAAACAAAAAATAATAATTGTAAAATAACTTTACAACATGTTAGTTTTTAATTTAAATTATATATATATATATATATTAAAATGATCTAATATTACATGCAACAATGATATAGTTACATAAATTTTATCTAAAAATTGTCCAAACAACAAACCGTAGAGCTAAAGGGTTATCTACCATTTGTGCAACCACTTTCTTCAACACTCCTACACATCTTTAATTTAAAAAAAAACAACAGAAATATGTATATTTTTATTATCAGCCAATTTCTAAAGTTTAATCTGTATTTATAGGTGCAGACATGTTAAACAATGTTCAATGTATGATGATAAATTATTTTATTTATTTTGCAAAATAGATTGTAGGAAGAGATACTGTAGTTTACACAAAACCAATAAGAAATATAAAAAGAAGTATAAAAAACGATTTAAAAAATACTTAATATATTACACACAGGTTGACTAAATTACCTTCTCCAAGCAGGTGGAAATTATGCTACCAAATACCTGATATGATTTATATATTTTATATGAAAGACACAAATAAATCATGACAAATTCATGTCTTTTATAATACAAAGAATGATAAATAGTCTGGAAACCCAAACGTTTTTCTTTTTTACTTTTATCCTTTTGTCTAGAACTGGTAAATTATTACATATTCTAACATTAAAACTCCGTAAGATTCTGGACAAATTTTCCTTTCCCTCCTATACAAACATATGTCTGTATTATCATGATAGAGAAGCTTTTCTCCAGCAGGCCTTTTTATGTTCGTCGTGGTGTTTTGGTCCCAAAATTTGGGGGAAATAAATGTACAAGCACTTTTCTTACAAACCCGAAGGCTGAACTCGGTGTAAACCAGTTAAATCTACCAGACAACCTGAGAGAGACACTAATAGTGTAGCTCCCTTACGAGATTAGCTAGCACTACCTCTGATAAATTGAACTGTCGCTAACGATGCTAACCAGTAACGATGACCCGGCTGGTTAAAAAAGTATCAAATTATAAATTCTGGCGCTAAATTGTAGGGTTGCAAACAAATTTACAGTCTGAATTTGTATCTGCGTATACATCAAACACAAACAAACCCGCATAATTTTTGAGCGGCGTCATCTCTGAGGCTAAAAGTTAGCCGGCTAACCTCGTCGTCGGTAGTTAGAGCGCAGAAAAACGTCACCAACGGTTGTTTGCTCGCGGGTTTAACTTTGATGTCCGAGAGGTGACGTGAGCCCAGCAGGTCCGAGGTGATCGATGATATTAATGATTTACTGACTGTGGCAGAAATGGGTGGTGGTGGTGGCGGAGTAACATCCAGCAGCTCTGCAGTAAATATCACCCGGAAGTTAACCGATCCGCACTTCCATCAGTCCAGAAAGGTAGAAAAAAAACAATTAATTTTAGAATAATTAACAAATTAAGCGCCGCATCTAACAGCTGCTTTTTAAACTGCTTACAATATTAAAACGTTGTTTTAGTCCGATAAAGCTCATTGGAATTAAATACGTATAACCACTGTGTCCAAAAAAGTTGTGTAAATGAATAAAACAACCTACAAATGCCATTATCCGTCCAGTTTCTTTTATTGGCTTTTCGTTTCCGGGTCAAGGGTCACCTGGTGCACTCCAGCGGTCACTATAGGAGATGTGAGGTCAAACTAATCAATATAAATAAACATATTGTTTTATAGAGCATGACTGTTTGCAGTGCCTTGTGAAAATAGGCTATTCATGCCAGTGTTGTATAAAATACCTCAAAGTGATACTTGAGTAAAAGTACAAGTATCTTACCATAAAATTACTTTGGTAAATGTTAGTCTTATTTAAGAGTATTACTTGAGTAAAGGCCTTATAGTAGCCTATCTGATATTTACTATACTAAAGTATCAAAAGTAAATGTATTTATAAAATATACTTAAGTATTAAAAGTAAAAGTATTGAGTAAATGTAAGCAGTTAAAATGTTCAAATGGAGATTTGTTGGGAGGTGACCTCACCAAAAAGAAACGTTTTTTTCTGAAATCTATAATAACTAAAATGGTAATGTTGAAACATTTAGGATTTGCTAGTCCACCTGTTTGATATATTTCTCTGCCATAGTCATCTTCATGCCAGGCTACATCCAGATGAAGTGTGACGTGATTTGTGTCACATCCAGGTGTGATGGATCATGTACAAACCAACAGCATGTCAGACTGGTAAATAGTTATTCTTCTCATCCGACCACAATTAAATTCACTCCATCCAGGTGGTGCAATTGATCACATGGAAATGGCCTCCTGCCACTCTTTCAGTCTTGGCCAGGTCGAGCCTTGAGTCACAGCGCAACTACCAGGGGCTCACCAGTTATCTCCACCCTTCAGGCCTGGCTCCAGGGGGTTCTCTGATTTCCCTTTTACTTGTCTAAGTGTCCTGACAAGTTTGATGTTTGGTTTTTTTAATCAAGGTTTTTAAATAGTTCTTAGTCTCACCCCTCCGTTACCAGAGGTTGATGCCCTGGTCAAAATAGCCCCCAAGGGTTACGGAGGTACTCAAACTTCTCCACCATGTTAAAGTGGCAATTCTGCGGAGTGGTTTATTCTGATAACCCAAAATAAAATCCAATACAACCAGCTGCCCTCAGAAGACCCTTTATTAGTAAATATAGTCCACATGTGTGTGATGAAATCTCTAGTTTAAAGTATGTACACATTGGAGCAATAATCTGCTGGTATTTCAGAACTGCCTGGATGTTGTTGTTTACAGCGTTCTGTAGCATTTGCCTGAAAGCAGCAGCTCAAACGGTCCAGGATGTGAGTGGTCACAACTTCCTCAGCGTTTTCACTTGTCCTTGACAAGTACAGATCCTGAATGGGGGTCAGTGGAGCATCAATGAATCTCTCAGCAGCCAGAACTGTTTTTCGCAGCACCCTAATGTTAGATTTAGTTGTCACATCAAGTCCTACAGATGAGGAAGTGTACAGAACAGATGAATTAGACTTAGACTTAGACTTGAACTTTATTGATCCCTTGGGAAGACTCCCTCAGGAAATTGAAGTTACCAGCAGCT
>JAVKLF010000038.1:25737413-25749527 GCA_034783495.1 Millerichthys robustus
GTCACCAGAGAGTCCAGCTTCATGCCGACCACAGAGCCGGCACGCCTGGTCAGTTTGTCCAGTCTGGACGTGTCCTTAATTAAACTGCATCAGGAGCTTCTTGGGCAGGTTAAACTTCTTTAGCTGGGGTAAGAAGTACAATCTCTGCTGGGCTTTATTAGTTAGTGTACAGTAGTTGATGTGGGTTGTCCCGAACTGAAGGACTCCAAAACAACTGCAGTGCTTTTCAGGATGGTTGTTTCGGGAATTCTACTATATGTGCCAAAGGGAGCATCTCCTGAATCATCTCTACAGTCCTTCAGGCATTAAGCTCCAAGTTGTTACCACTTCAACACGTGACCAACTTTGCAACATCTGCTCTGAAGAAGACAGGATGACAAACGTTAGAACACTTTTAGATATTGAGAGATGGGAGCTAAAAACATTAAAAAGTAAGTAAGGAAAAACATTTTTTGTTGTTGTTGCAGACCTGAAGGGCAGTAATGGTTATACTGTATGTCAGTGAATGAAATGATGAAAATGTGTTTAAACTGTGTTTACAAAAACGTTTTTGTTTACTTTCCAAGTTGCATTTCTTTGAACTTTGATGTGAATTGTCTTGTGAAATAAAGATGGGACACAAAACGCAGTCCTCTACATGTGTTTTTTTTTCCCCAGTGAGTTCCCCATCTCCAAATGTTAGTTCGTTTTATTTTGTCAAGAGAAGCAACTCTCGTATTTGCAGCTGCTGAATGGCAAGTGCAGCTTATTTGCCTGTGTCTGTTTTCTACTCCCAAAATATGGCAAATAACACCGTAATAATGAACAATCATTAAAATAGCTCATGAATAATTGGATGGGTCTTATTGGAATTCTCAGAAAGTAATAAATAGAAATACACCTTCAACTGATCTAACTCTTGAAGTCAAATCAGATTCAAGACGGCCACAACTGACCCTAGCCAACACAAAAATGTCTATAATTCAGCCGTTATGACAGATGTTGAGCTAAATTTTGATGTGGTAATAGCTGAGAATCATTACAAACACAATGAAAACTCTGTATATGTAACTATTTTCTCCCCAGGATTTATCCCATTCTGTTGGAATTTGGACATTGCCATCATAGGATTTCAGCTTAAAATCTTGCATGAAAGGTGGTGATGTGCAATCCTTGCAGAAATGCTAGGCCTTAATTTTCTCATTTTTCTCAAATAGGTGTTTCCTGCAGAATTTCAGTTTGTAAGCATGTAAAACACTGCTATTTTGTTTCTCTGCAATAACATGATCATAAAGTTTTACTTCTAAATTCTGTACACACTTTACACAAACACTAAACAAGTTTCTGTTAGCATCCAGTTTGAACCGCTGGACGATTTCCTCATCCCAAATCGTTTTGTAATGACTCATTAGTATCAGACGGGTAGTTAGTTTGTCCAAATGTCAGTGAAACCCACCTAAAATACAAAAGAGAGTCTTCCTAAACTTAAGCGACTAATCAATAAAAGATTTGAGGCCTTTGCAGAAAGCAGCAGCTGAGACACAACGTCCTTATTGTAAGGTTTGTTTATTTTAATATACAGTATGAACAGGAGTCTATAATGATATTCATCAGCTTCAATACACTCACACTCCTCACACTCCCGACAGGAGCTGTCTGAAGCAGACTCACCAGGATTTAAACTGTGGCACACACACACAACCACAGCCCCAACCCCACCCCATCCAATCCGAGCCCACCCTACATCAGTCCAAAAACTTTCTTTTAAATATACTGCAAAGATTGTACAGAATATAAAAATTCACACAGTAAACTAAAGTACACACATTTTTTTTGTCTTTACCTCTGGTATAAACTAACACATAAGTGGCAATTTTGAGGCTAATTAGATTATTCAGGTCTGGTTTGGACCAGGAGAAGGTTAAACTTTTGTGAAAACAATACAAGGCAAAAAAATGTCTTTTTTTAATTAAAAAAACAAAACAAACATTTTTTTAAAATCTAGAACTAATGCAACTAGCTTTGTGGCAACGGCGCAACATAATGCTTTAAAGTTCTATCAGGTTAAACATTGTGATAATCCTGGAAATAAAACTAAGCTGCTTGCGAAATACAGCGAGCTCATTCAGAGTGAATAAAAAAGTGGGTAACAGAAGCACTTTACAGTTTTCAGAGCATATACACACAGTCTATAATATAACAGAGTAGACTATTCCATAAATCAGTAGTCATAAATATTACATTGTGCATGTTCTATTGCACAAGTCAAGTATTTGTATGACATGATAGATATCATTTGTTTTAATACAAAGATGCAACAACACAGATTTAATCAGACACTGGCTATACATTTTCACAAATCCACTTGATTTTTTTTTTTTCCGCCTGCTCCCTCTTAGGATGTTTTCCTAAATAAACCAAAAACCTATAATACAACAGTGATATTAGGGTGAGATAAATATTCATGCACAAACAGATGATACTACCAGGAGCTAATACGTGAGGAGATACTTTTGCACAAAGCCAGCTGCTGGATGGAAATTACAGGGTGCGTCTTATCGGCTTCACAAGACATGAAATTAAGTGAAAAACAAAACAAAACATGAAATGAGTGACCGGTAAAATGGAGAAGAAAAAACACAGACAAAATCAAAAGGCACACAGACTGAAGCAGAGCCAACACAAGGATGTACACCAATGGGATGACTGTTTGGACGTTCTAGTGATCTTCGAGGACAGGATCGACGGTTACGGAAACAACCACATGCAATCACAAACTAAGGTTCCACACTCTGAACAAAAACGTTCCCACGTTTAACATTTCCCACTTTTTTTTTCCCGTCTAGACATTTTTTCGTTTCTTAAAAGGAGAGGAGAAATCTAATTCTTCTGTGCCTTTGACTCAAAGAAAGGGGGGTGAACTGAGCCTTATGCTGGAATCTCACTGGGCTGCAATTGTTGGCGAGGAGCTGGTGTTTACGTGGGTGTCTCCAACCGTTTGCAAACGGGGTTCTCAATTTTCTTGCATGACTCACAAGAGGCTCACAGCTCTGTAACTTGAAATTCAGACGTAAAAAAAATAATAGTTGAGCAAATATTTCTTCCAATCTTCAGAGCCACTGCAGGTGTCCCAAACTCTTCAAAGTCTTTGATTTTGTTGTCGGAGTATCAAACTTCTGAAATAAATCACTGGCATGAAAAATTCGTCACATTTATTATTTTGTTTTGCAATTTTTTTTCAGCATAAATAGGGAAAATCACGATGATTTTGGTCAATATTGTAATTACGTTTATTGAAACCAATTATTCTTTTGAATTTTGAAAAGCTGCAATCTTTTTGGCACTTGGAATTGATTTAAAGGTGAACTTGGCCCCGATACGTTCTTGTAAACTTTTCCCTCAAAACCAAAATATCTTCAAATGTAAGCTACTTTTTAAAATAATAAACACAAATAAATAAAAACAAAAATATTGTGCACTGTCAATATTGTAAGGCTGGATGAAATTTGTTCCATCCCAAATTTAGTTTTTATTTACTTTTTTTAAAATACCAATGTTTTATGATGTAACTTGCATATTTTGTACCTCAAATGTGTCTTATAACATGGTGGACATATTAATGGCAAAATATCCTAAATTTCATAGCTGATAAATTTAAAAAAATATAGAGCAAAATGTAAAAAATAACATTCAATGATATAGTAAAAATGTTTACAAATCTATCTGTAAGTCATTTATAATAAGAAAAACCTGTCAGTTAGTAAAAATGAAATGTCCTCACATTGTAGTGTAAATAAATACTCCTTTTTGTCAAACCTGCTTCAGTTTAGCCCTGAAATTACCCCCAAGTTCATAAAGAATGACAGGAACTATAGTGTAAAGCCATTGTTTTCTAAACTTGCCCTATTTAGCTTGCTGCTGATAACAATAATTATAATGAGGACGCTTCAGCAGCTCATAGGAGGCAAAGGCAAGACAGCTCACTTGAAAAGCTGGATGTCACAAAATAAAAAATAAAAATAATCAGGCTTTTGTTGATTATCCTGTTTTTGTGATCATTTGGAGCAAAACTGAAATCTAAAGTACAAAATGAATAAACCTCGAACTCTCTGGGGAGAGACAGTTTGAAAAAAAACGCACAGATGATAGGTAATACTTAGTAAGAAACTGGTCTGAGTCTGTCCATCTTTATTTCAAAAGCGTGCTGCAGGAAATTAAATGAAAAATGTGCAGCAGCTTACGGTTTTGTAAGGCATGCACAAAAACGCAGTGATTTTTAAAAAAATGTTCCCTTTTTCTTGTAATTGTAAGTCACCAACTTGTCTCCAATAAATGCAGCCCAGTGAGATACTACTTGTAGTAACTGTGAGAGTAAAACTCATAATAAATAGGGAAGTGTCATTAACTGAACTGGCTGAGCAGAGGCTGGCACGTGTTTCCTTGAGAGTCCTTGAGGATGTGGAGCAGCTCAGTTCACTGGATGCAGGGCGCTTCAGAGAAGTTCTCGCCCTCAGCTGTATGCTGGACCGTGTGCTCCTGCAGGGCGGTGAGGTCGACGAAACGCTCGCCGCACCACACACACTTGAACTGCGTCTCCCGTGAGTGCACGCTCTGATGCTTGGCCAAGTGCTCCCGCTGCTTGAAGCTCTTCTCACAGCTGGCGCATTTGAAGGGCTTTTCGCCAGTGTGGACTCGGCGGTGGCGCTGCAGTTCCGACGAGTACCGGAAGCGCTTTTCGCAGTCGGGGCACTTCAGCGGCTTCTCCCTCGTCGGGTCGCAGCGGTGCTGGACAAACTCCGAGGACGACACGAAGCGCTTGTCACACAGGGAGCATTTCAGCGGCTTCTCTGTGCAGTGGGTGCTCTGGTGGCGCTGCAGCGTTGAATTCTTCTTGTAGCCTTTGCCACACACGTCACACTTGTAGGGTTTCTCCACTTCCCCACCACATTTGTGCCGCAGCAGCTCCCCCGATTGGCTGAAGGACTTCTGGCAGGATGCACACTTAAACAGACTTTCCATGCCATGAACTTGTTGATGGTAGAGCAGGTGAGACGGCTGAAGAAAGCCCTTATCACAGAGGTTACACTTAAAAGGTCGGTCGGCTGGGTTTTTATGAGTGCGGCGGTGGCGTACCAGTGCGTACTGCTGTTTGAAGCTCATCTGGCACTCCTCGCACTGAAACGGCCGCTCCTCGGAGTGCGTGCGCTCGTGCTGCCGCAGATCGGACGGCCGCTTGAAGCTCTTTCCGCACGATTCGCAGCGAAACGGTCTCTCCCCTTCAGGCTGGCACTGATGGTGCAGCAGCTCCGATGATTCCTTAAAGTGCATCTCGCACAAATTGCACTTGAACAGGTGCTCGCCTGAATGAGCGTACATGTGTCGCACCAGGTGAGAGCGGTGCTTGAAGCTCTTTTCGCACACGGCGCATTTGTACGGCCGCTCCGAGCTGTGCGTACGCTGGTGGTGCGCCAGGTGCGAGGACTGGCTGAAGCTCTTATCGCACGTGTCACATTTATATGGCTTTTCCCCGGTGTGTATTCTCTCGTGGCGGGTCAACTCCGACAAATGCCGGAAGGATTTGTGGCAGACGGAACACTTGTACGGCCGATCCGGTGCAGAGGCCTCAAAAGCAGGGGGAGATGAGGCACTGATTGCTGCGCCGCCCCCTGACGTCTCGCCGGTGGAGGGCTGCTGGGGGTTAGCGGAGGATGACGTTGGGGTGACATTTCCGGAGCCCGGCCTGTAGGTTTTCTCACAGATTGAGCACTTCATTGGATTGTTTCCATGCGAGTTGTGATGCTGAGCCAGGGAGGTGAGCAGCGAGAAGCCCATTTTGCAAACAGCACACACAAAAGGCTTCTGTTCCACCTGAACGCACTGATGCTCCAGAAGGTCCGTGGCCTGGCTGAAGATCTTCATGCACTGTGTGCACTGGAAGGAACGGTCTTGTGTCACCATGCACTGATGTTCATGAGGGTTGGCCAGGTGAGAGAGATCGAGGCCACAAACACCGCACTTGTGTCTACTGTCGCCCCCTACCTGTAAGGATGCCTGCTGAGCTTGAACGGCGTGCTGCTGGGTGAGCTGGGGCTGCTGCAGGGAGGCATCTGGCTGCAGGACAACGCCATACACTGTGCAGCTCAGAGGGTTGTCCGTGGCTTGGGGGAGTGTGTGCACAACAGCAGGTGGGGCCACTGCATGTTGCTGCTGCTGCTGCCATGCCTCTGTCATCATTACACTGTGGATGTAGGTAGCTCAGTATTCAGAAAAGGGGGATTTCAGTCCCAAATCTGACAGGAGGAAGGATGAAGCTACAGAAGCAGTAACCAAATCTCAAATGAAGGGGAGCCAAGTGCTGTTACTGTGTTCACAAACGTCCTGTCAGATATTGGAGAAAACCTAGAGGTAAATACAGAAATAAAAAAAATTTAAAAACCACTCTAGATAAAAAAGTGCACATAAGTTAACATTTAATTGCCTTTCTGTTCACTTTCATAATAAATATAAAAGAACTATTTAAAGAACTGCTCGTTATAAGAATAAACCTGAAGAGACTTAAAAACCCAACACCTAATGACTTATTTTTCATTAGTGGTTTACAGAAACACGGACACTTTTATAATAAAAGCAGTTAATGTTAATTAAACTGTGCTCCGCGCTTTATTAATGAAAAATAGAATCAATGGGACCCGTCTAATTGCTGAAACGCAATTCAAAGATGTAACTGATCGTTCTTTGAAACACAGCATTATTTGCTACACAGGTTTTGTTGGAAAACCTGACTTGTCAAATGCAGTAAAACAAATACAGTCTCTGACAAATAAAATCTAATTTTATTTCTGTTCCAGGATTTAGCTTTCTGTCAGCCATTAGCTTGTCAGCTGCGGCAGCTAACGGCTAACAACTAGAGCCTGTTTTCAAAAAGAAGAGTCTTTATCCTTATTTTAAAGCCACAAAACCCCGATGTTTCACTGTGATCATATGTGTAAACTAACTGATGTAAAACAAATGGGAAGTGAGTGAAATAACGCAGTCTGTAAGCTAGACTTCGTGAAAAGGCCACAGTAACTGGTTTGATGCGCTGCTAACGGACCCTAGATCAGATTAGCTGTCTAAACGTTAGCAAGAAACCTGCACTGCAAACCGACCCCAGATCAGAGCAGGCCTTCCCGCAGCTGCAGAGAGAAAATCAGCCTCCTGCAGCCGAACCTTACCACATCTGCAAATACCACAATTCATAGC
Organism: Millerichthys robustus; assembly: GCA_034783495.1. Classification (NCBI taxonomy): domain Eukaryota; kingdom Metazoa; phylum Chordata; class Actinopteri; order Cyprinodontiformes; family Rivulidae; genus Millerichthys; species Millerichthys robustus. The sequence continues at coordinate 25,744,635 of JAVKLF010000038.1, forward strand.
CAAAATACTTCACCATAACTTACTCGGAAAGATCATGGACGCTTTCCGCTGTCGTTTTTGTCCTGGACTTGACAACCGAGGCTATTTTCAGGACTCAGAGGACCGGGGGTGGAGGTGATGCGGCGTGTAACATTGGACGCCATCCTTCAGCAGACGGACGGACACCGGAAACCGCCACGCAGCGACTTGCTGCCGCTGTACCGTAGCAGCTACAGCCGCTCCAATCTAGAGGAACACCGAATGAGCATTAAACTATCCTCGGCTGTGATAAACCGCTCTGAGGGTTTGTTTGAAGAGCTTACAAACACACACAAAGACGACCAAGAGCACCGGATAATTTAGAAAGTGTAGCGTTCCTTGCTGACAGCAGGGGGCAGTGTTTCTCACAGAATCGCAATATAAACAGTCCATTCTGAAACAGTTAGTTTTTACGATTGAACTTTTTTGGGAGGAGTTCAAAAGCTCTCAATGTATTTTTGTGAGTAAATATTAGTAATTAACGCTAACCCGTGGTCAGTTTTACAGTTAATCACATCGCTTAGAGCCTAAACTACTTTTTGAACCTAGCTTTAAACAATAGTACACGTTATTATTATCCATCCATTATCTTTTACCGCTTCTTCCTTGCAGGGTCACGGGATTATTAGCCTACCTGCGTTTGACCTAATCATTCAATTCAAAAGGAAATTATTGTTATTGTTTCATATATATATATATATATATATATATATATATGGTTTTATTACTACAATTTTATTTATTGTAGACTGAAATATATAAATGTTTAAGAACAAAGATTTTGCTTTTTTACCTTATTATTTTATGTGCATTGTCAAAATACGTCCTGTAGGCTGGTGTGTGAACAGGTCTCATGCTTTAGCTTGCTTTGAGCTGAGTGACTATCACTCAGTCACTCTGTCCAAAGCTGCCTGCATTTCCTCTTCCTCTTCTCAGGTAAGAAACAACTTGCTTCACAGATTCCATTTCTATCCATTGTGACAGCAATGACAGCTGTGTGAACTACTCAACTGAACTAAAAGCTAGATTTAATTATGTCTCTGACCAGCTGCATCTCTGATTGTATCCTAGATTAAATTGACTTGAAGCAGTCCATGTGTGTTTTGACCTTTGTGTAGGTGTGTGTGGTATGCATCTATACCAAGTCATCTTCGGCAGGGCTTTGAACCGCAGAAAAACTACACATGGAACGGAGCGACCGACAAAAGGGCCATTTGAAAACCACTGGCCCATTGCTCATAATGTCGTAAAGTATGAACACACAACGCACATATTCACACGCTAACACACACACATACTTCTCAAGGTATAGAGAAGTTTTTTTTTCTATATATGCTAAATATGAAATATGAAATGAAATGGACATGGCTTGGAGGAGAGTAGTAAAAATCTCATTTCTTTCAGAGATTCTTCATCTCCTCATCACCTCAGTCTTAAAGCCATAAGTTTTTAGTCCAGAATTCAGTGGAACATAGAGCATGCCAAGGTCCAGTTTCCTGGATGTCTGTGATCTTTGTGTTTTCTCTCAGGAGCTGGGAGTTTTTCTGCCATATCAACTTCTGTTTTTATCTAATGAAGTTTTAGTTTATTCTTTAGGCTGCCTGTGTCGAATTTGCATTCCTGGGTTCAGTTCCTCCACAACCCGTCTAAACTGTAATAAAATATTGCACGTATGATGCTTCAAATAGAAGATTTTTTCCCCCTGTTTGAATAGGTTTTAAAGACAAATGTTTTGCACTTAAAGAATTGAGTGTAACAACTGTTTGTTTGGACACTATGTATTTTAGCCTTGTTGTAGGAGCAGAACTGGAAATAACAAGATTAAATAAAAATACACACGCTTACCCAAAATACAAAACCAAATTAGAAGTGCATCAAATGTGCGCAACTGTCCCTAAGGTAAGATGTTTTAAAAAGTATAAAAGTTATTAAAAAAGGTCATAGTATCAGTCTAACGAATGAGCCAAATATTTTGATACATGAATGGCTGAAATAGTACAAACTGTAGAAGTAGTTAGACTGCAAACAACACGCAGAAAATGTTCACAAAATGTGGTTTTCTAGAACATGCCAGTTATTCCTAACTGTGTTGCTAAAACCCTCCAAAATATTTCTCTCCAAGTAGAATACTGTGACATTTTTTCATCTGTGAAGGAATGTCCCAAAATGTGTCTTTTTTGTTTTTCTCAAACTGTCCATCACGTTAAGTGTCAATACTGGGGAGAACAATGCTGACAAAAAGGCACGCTTTCTGCACCACATGGTGCTGGTTTGGATCCTGTCATTTTTATCTCAAACAAAAAAGGGTCTAATGTAAAAAATAAAAATAATAAAAAAGAAAGTGTTAACCTTAATTAACAATTATTTGGCTCCACTCAAACTTGCCTTTAGCTTGTCAGTTCAACCAGAATCTAAATATTTTTTCAAACCGAGGTCTTTCAAATAATTACCTGCAAAAGATAAGATACTTGTTATGAAACCCTGCTTTAAAAGATCTGAATTTCTGTTAAACATCTACTAGAAAGCTTGAATGATTCAATGTTTTTCAACAGTCATGAAAATATAAGTCATTTTACTCATATTTAGACATGTTGTAGCATTAAAAATGAATGGAAACAGGTTTTATACCTGCTGGGAACATTAACATATTAAGCACAAAATGAACTTTCTGTCCAAGAAAATTATGTCTTAGAAAGATGAGAAACAATGATGGAGAGATGGCTGGGTCGTAACATCTTCTCAAATTGCCGCTCTTTGGAAAGTTGGTCTTCAGGTGTCAAAATCTACTAAAACCGATTTACTGACCAAAACCTGGAGGCTGCAAAAATCAGTGCTGTGTGCCGTGAGTGAAGTCTGATCTACTAGATGGTTGGTGCAGCTCAGGCTGACTAAAGGTTCTTGCTGGTTCTGATATGAGGGTGTGAGAACCCACAGAGCATCACCGTTGTTTGGGTCTGAGATGCATCAATGAGTTCATGCTGACATGTCTTGTCTGATGAATCCTGTTTTGTCTGTGCATGCCTGTTTACCTGAGGAAAGCGTGGCATCAGGTTGCACTTTAGAAAGAAGATGAGCCAGTTGGGGGCAGTGTGATACCTTGGAGAAAGTTCTGCTGGGAAACCTCGGGTTGCTTGTTTCTTCAACACTAAAGCACTGACAAAGTCATTTTGTTTCTCACCCAGAACATTTCTATACTTTCAGCTGACAGCTCCCTTGCTGAGGTCTTGTTCATGACAATCAGCTAAAACAGCTCATTATAGCAGTGGTTCCCATCTATTTTGCTCAAAGCCAAGCTTATAAACTGAGTTTTTACACAGTTTTAACTATTTAAATGGACTCGTTTTAGTGACCTTTAGACAAATTGTTATTTTCACCACCTCTAAGCAGATATGGTGATGGGTGCTGTGCACTCTGGTGCCCAGGTTGGGAACCACTGCTTTAAAGGAATACTTCACAGTGTTCAAATTGGATATCCATAGAAATGAAATTAACTCTTAATATCTGACTTGTTGTAGATAGCTTTTTGGATGACAAGGGATGTTATTTGGCAACAGAACACAAAAGACTCAGTCTTCTGTGTGGAAAAAACCTCAGACTTCTACAAATAAACATGCAAGGCAAAACTGTAAATATTTATACAACAGAATTGAGATGAAACTGTCAAATTTTAGAGATTAGAGTTATTTTAGGATGGCAGTCATCCACTTTGGTCCTGGCACAGCTCAGACTAGTGATTAGTTTGTCAATCTTATATCTTATGCCTCATCTTTTCTCAACTAGAATTTGGCAAACTAGTTAGGATTCACTATGATTTTTCTTCAACTGTGGCTTACTCTGCGTCACTTATCCATAAAGCCCAAACTGGTGAAAAGCCCTGGCAACAGTTTCTCCCATCTGACCTGCTGAAGTGCATAACTCCTGCAGTGTGGTCACAGGTGTCTTGGTGGCCTCTCTCACTACTTCTCACTCAGTTTTCGAGTGCATCTCTTGTTAGATTTCTCCTATTCCTTTCACTTCTAGATGATGGCTCAGGCAGAACTCCGGGGTTGTTTAGGGCCGTAGACATCCTTCAGTCTCCAGTCCCTACTTGCACCTTTTTAATGACCTGTTCTGTAAAAATTAGGACAATCACATTAAAGTAGTACACATTTATGCAATCACATATTTTACATTGCTTTTTTTTAAATTGGTATTATCCTGTAGAAATTTGATTCCACTTTATTTTTTGTTGTAAACAAAAGGCCATTTCATATTGATAAAGGTAGATTTATGACAGCAATAAATGCATAAAACATCTGAGGGGATAAATACTTTTCATAGGCACTGTATATCAGATATAAGTAAAATGTGTTTTAACTCAAAGCGTTAACGATTACTGGATTTTATGAACACCAGTAAGTGTGAAATGTCATTCAAATAGTACAATTAGCTATAAGAAGTGGGATAACTTCCAGCAGCAGCAGCAATAATCACACCAGACTGGTTCATTTCAAACATTTCATTATTTTCTCCACATTAACTTTGAAACAACCTCATAAACCAAAGAGTAAGAAAGAGCATGCTTGGGCATGCAATGATGTCACAACATGATGACGCCACTGGGTGAGAAGTATAAAACACACAGTAGCGGATATTCTTTCTTTTTTTTTTTTTGCTTAGTTTTTTTTTATCATTCATAAACTCGAGGATGTCTATGTACCCACTGAAAGTTAGAAGCTAGCTTTTATTTTACACGGCTCTCCGTCATGTTCCACGCAGCCTGTTGTGTTGCTGGGGAAGAGATGGAAAAAGGGAGAGACTCACAAACCAACACCAGATTGAGCAGGCTGAACACACATGCTGAAAATAAAGAAATAAATAAAACCTCATCTGGAC
>JAVKLF010000038.1:25784239-25798634 GCA_034783495.1 Millerichthys robustus
AATAAAGTACCTTAAAAAACGAAATTGATAGAAAGGATATAAGTTTTATTTAATTAACTATTATTATTTATTTATTTATTTTTGTGGGAGAATATATAGGCTATTTAGCGTCCCGATCCACACTCCACTCCAGTAGATGGCGGTAATGTACATCAATAAGTTGCTTGCCAACCGCCATAAAACAAAGAAGAAGAAGAAGAAGACTGAGTAATGAAGCACTCAGATGCTGCTGAATGGTGCACAGCAGGGGGGATTTAGAAGTGGATATACGCAATGCTGATTTAAAAAGAAGCGGGTAAACGCCGTATACCCTGGACTACACCACTGGTTATGAGTTTGGTATATTTGACATGTTTTTGAGTGCTGCCAGTTGTTAAGAAGTTTGCAAACCAGTCTGCGTGTTGGCAGGACGCCTGTCAGTGAGCTGTGTCATGGCTTTGTGGCGGAGTTCCTCGGTCATGTCGTCTGTGAAACATGGCTGTATGTTTGTCAGCGGCTTGTTTCCAGCAGCAGCCAGGACGGTCTGTGCGAAGGGTAGGCTAAGACAAATCTGATCTGACGAAGCAGAATCAGCCATTGTTGATGATAATGTTCTGTTTTATAGCTCACGGAAGCTTATATCTAGCTGGAGGTGCAGTTTCTCAGCTCAGTCACTTCACTTGTCAGGTATGTATGAAAAGATTGATTTTTTTCCGGTGAAAACCTGAAACATCCATTTATTGTTTGGTAGCAGAGTTGCTATTCTGACATTTGGCCGTTTACGTAAAATATTGAAAAAGGATCATTGTCACCAGTGAGGTACTGTAACCACACAATGTTTGGGATTTTTAAGAATAATTTGTCCATAAATTATGAAAATGGACAGATTACTAAAGTCTGGGTTTGCTGTGAAGTTGCTGGAGACCCCCCCCCCCCCCCCCAGCTTGACTGAACTCAGTTAGAAAATGTGTTAAATTAAATTTCTGTTTATCTTTTAATCAACATATATAACGTCATACTGTAGACGTGTTTATAAATTGTAAACGTTTACACAGAAACAAAATTATTAATAACAATATTAAGTTGAAGCAGGACCAGGTGTTTTTTTAAATTTATTTCAGTTTGTGTTCCTCTCAGTCTAATTTTTGCTGATGTAAAGCAAACTGTTTGCTTTTTCGCAGACAGTTGCTCTGCAGAATGGGAGCAGAGGATTTTTCTCTCGTGATGGAGGCACGTCTGTCAAGCAGCAGAGTCTGGAGGACATCACCAAGAACATCCAAGAACAGAAGTACAAACGGGTGGTGGTGATGGCCGGAGCTGGGATCAGCACTCCAAGCGGCATCCCTGACTTTAGGTACAACAATCTGCCTGAGATTTCTCGTGGATGTCCTAAATCCTGTAGATTTGAAGTGTACCCTCGTTTTGCAGGTCTCCTGGCAGTGGTCTCTATGATAACCTGCAACAGTACGATTTGCCCTATGCCGAGGCCATTTTTGAGATAGAGTTTTTTCATCGAAACCCAAATCCCTTCTTCACTCTGGCCAAAGAGCTGTATCCAGGAAACTACCAGCCTAATTTGACACACTACTTTGTGTATCTGCTTCACAAGAAGGGCCAGCTTCTCCGGATGTACACGCAGAACATTGACGGGCTGGAGAGACGTAGGCTACGTTTACTAACAGCACAACAAGAAGGTTGTTTTATCACCCGGGGCTGACATGGCTTTGTTGTGTTTGTGTTTTGGCTCAAGTGGCGGGAATTCCCCCCGAGATGTTGGTGGAGGCCCACGGGACATTTGCCACGGCCACCTGCACCTCGTGTCTGAGGCAATATAACGGCGAGGACCTCCGTGTGAGTCAGACACTGATCCTAAACGAGTGCTCTCAACTTAGTGCAGTACATAATCTGATCCGGTTAGAAGTGAACTTTTCCTCTCTGGCGTATGTTCTCCATACAACATAAATGTTATATTTTGTGTCTGATTAGCCAGCTGTGATGACTGGGACGGTCCCTAAATGTCCCACCTGTAAGGGCGTGATAAAACAAGACATTGTGTTTTTTGGGGAGGAACTTCCACGACATTTCTTTAAGTACTTAACAGACTTCCCACTCGCAGACCTGCTGATCATCATGGGCACTTCACTTGAGGTGAGCAAAAACCAACGTTTGGCTCGAGATAATTTAAGAACCTGTACATCTACCATTGATTTAACTTTTGGAACCAACTCCAATTCAAGATGGCCTCCACAGCTAATCAGTTTTAGACATCACAAAAATGGCTAATATTTAGTCAAAGTTAGAGATACTGAGCAGTAGTCGGATGTAGTAGGCAAGATTATTCTCAACACATACTCTAAGAACTAACAGATCTTGCAATATTGGTAATTTTAGAGCGCTAGCAAGATTTGCAAGTGGCAGCTCCTCTAAACTCCACCCCTCCTCCCCCTACCGTCAATGCTCCGTTCAAAGCCACGTCCCCACTCCAAACTTGAACGAGCATCTGATCAGAACTTAGCGGAGCAGAGGAGAGCCGATGTGATAACATGACACATTTCCTGAAAATATCCAATCTACCAGAAGCAAAACAAATAATTACTTGTCCAACAGAAAATGGCAACCTGCACATCGCTTTTTGGGACCTTCTGATGCTTAAATCCTCTCCACCGCTCAAAGGTTTGAATATCTCCAGCTTCAGTGAAACGTGATGAGTGTGCAGAGGAGAGACAGAGGGGGGGCGTCAGCAGGACTAGATGTGAAGGCATCTGACCAATCCCTGCCATTCAGACCGAATGGCAGGGATTGGTTTACTCTCATTAGAATTCTGTAACTTATATAATTAACTTGTATGAAAACACATTTGTCTTGTACTACTTTATTGTTAATATAAGCGCTTTGCATCACCGTTGAGAGTCTAACATTAAGTCTGACCCTGAAGCACTGAGCTGCTCGTTGCTGTTTTACCTGCAGGTGGAGCCGTTCGCCAGCCTGGCAGGAGCCGTTCGCAGCTCCGTCCCCCGTCTGCTTATCAACAAAAACCTGGTTGGGCCGTTCGTGTGGGGGCGCCGACCTCATGATGTTGCGCAGCTAGGGGACGTGGTCAGCGGCGTGCAGGCCATCATTGACACACTTGGCTGGAACGAAGAGTTAAACGCTCTGGTGGCGACTGGCACTGAGAAAGTGAGTTTACTAAAGGTTTTAGTTTTTAAGCTGGTCTTTTTAGCCTCATATCACAGGATGTATCATGTTTGATCTTTCCGGAGCTTTGTTTGTGAAACAAAATTATTTTTTCTTTTTTCATTTCATAAGTTCAGAAAGATTATCCTGTTTGATTTGATCGATCTTTCTTTCCTTCTTTCAAAAGATTTATTTGTGCATATTTTGTGTATTTTATTCTGTGCATTAACATCTTGTTTGACATCAGGGTCAAACCAAGCTTTCAAACTCAATGTAATAAGACTGTTGCATTTCTTGGATGATTACTTTAGAGTTTACAGTTTAATGAGGGTAATTTAAAGAGATAGTTCAGTTATTTTGTAATGAGGTTCTGTAGAGAAGATATGACAATTCATCTCTTAACTGTTGTTGATCGCCTTTTGGATGACTTCAGTTTGGAAGTAAAGACTAGCCTGACTGGTACCGATACCAAGAACAAAGTGATTCACCTTCATTTTAAAACAAATTCAGTCTAAAAGAAAATCATAGTGGTTTATTTAAACAGTATTTTATATAACTTTGCACTACTTTTTCATTTTGCAATAGTTTTTCCTGCAGATTTTTATATTAATCAAAATGGCTTTTTTGTTATAATTATTTTCTTGTAGCTGTTATGTCTTATTTTGAACTGTAAAGTGCTGGACTTTTTAAAAAAGCTGCTTTATAAATAAACTTGGTATAGTATAAAGGTTTATAAACTAGCTTTTGCCTGAACCACTTTGAAGTTAATTTTAAAAAATTGAATTGTTTAAAGACAGTAGACATCTATTTTGATATTTTAATTCGGTCTATCCAGGATTAAATCCTATTTTGTAAAACTGAATGTCATTTAAAGAGGTTTGTACAACAGGTAAGATATCTATTGTTCACAACTTTTGCACTGAACCTCACTTCCAAAAATATGAAATATCCCTTCACTTCAGACTAACTTGGTTTTGTGTGTTAAAAGTCAGATTAGATCATTTTTAATGTCGTGTTCTCATGTTTATTTCTACAGGCTGCAAGAAAACTGGAAGAGTGAGATGACTTTAGTTCTCAGATGGAGGTTCATTGAATACCAACTGCAGCTGAAAATCCAGCTGACTTGTTCAGTTTTTTTTAACTGAACTGAACTTACAAACTGACAAACAACTTATTTGTTAGAATTTAATAATACCAGAGGATTTTTAATGAAATAACGTGAATTGCAGGTAAGTGATGCACATAAGGTTCTGTCATCATTTGTTTCTTGCTGTTGAATGTTTGTGCTGATCAGAAACAAATCTATTTTCTGACATACCCTGTTGTAACAACAGCAGAAACCTCAAGATATAATCTTGTGATAATAAGAATAAAATAAATTATTTTAATTGTAGCACTTCAATCTCTGAAAATGATTTTTATTCAGAACCATTATTTCAACCAGTGATCCAGCCTCAAGTTATTTAGTATTTGTTTTTGTTTTTTTTATTTCAAGAAGTGTCTTTTAACCAGTTAAATCAGTTATTTTCAAGGAGGAATACAACAGAGATCAAATCCCAGTGACAGATCCTAAGTTGACAGATATAAAAGATAAAAGCTGAGAATGTTTCAAATTTAAAAGAGACACAAAGGTTAAGGTGACTGTTCAAACCCCAAAACAAATACCATTTTAAATATCTTCCGGTATGAATTACAGTGGATGTTAGAAAATAATGAGTGGTTTTGTTGTGTCTGACCACTCCAAGCATACAAATAAAAAATAAAATAACATTTAACTCCAGTCACATTTGTGATTCACTTTTTAAAAATAACTTCACAAACGAAGTGCTTTCAAATCAGCATCAGTGAACAAACCCAAACCATTAGTCTCTAACTTAACGTGGTTTACTCCCAATCCCCCGGCTGGCATGACAAAAATACAGAGGCTTTGTCTTTACTTCTCTAGCTTTTTTATACATATTTGATACCTCTAGATACCTCATATTTAATACCTCTACCTCAAGAAAAAAACAGAAACACAACCAAAACTGGGCGGACTAACCCAAAGCAAAAAGAACAAAACTACCAAAAGAACAGCGGGAGCAGTGATAATGCTGTAAAAACAATACAAAGAATTATTAAAAATGCTTATAAAATACTTTATTGAAGTCAGTCTAAAAACACTGCATACCTGCATCAAATTTACCACAGTCAGAGAACTTGGCATTTCCTGACAAAGAGAAACAAAGCTGAACAAGCGTACAAATACATAATAAAAACAATACACAAATCCTACCCGCAGTGTCACACAACCACGCGCCCAGGCAACGTCACCACTTCCCAAAGTGCCACAACGTAGCCCTGTATCTAAGAAACCGCCTCATCAGTACGCATAATCTAACTATCAAACCAATTAATTTACAACCACCTCCCTACCAGCGTCACGGTTATACAAGCTAAAAATCCTACTGGGGCGCCCCCTTGTGGTGCCACTCGTAACATTACTGGCATGTGGGTTAATTGTTTTCCGCTTATTGGTCCTCTAAGTATTGTACCAGCAATTGAGAATGATCATATTTTGAGGAAAATTATCATACACAACTAATTTGCATTGTAGCGTGATGCAGAATTACAAATATCTTCTACCTCAGCTCACAAATGCACGGTGTCTGACTCTATGGAAAGAAGGAAAGAAGCAATTGACTTTCTTTTTTTTTCTTTCTTTTTTTACAAAACTTTATTGTTAAGAAGAACTAAATACAAAACAACACAACAAGGGTATGGAAACCCTGCTAAATTGGACGAGGTATTCTTAGAAGAAGAAAAAGACTGCACTTGTGAAACACTCCAATTTTGACTTGATATCCAAAGTTAGTGCTATGTCCATGGAGGACTACATGGGCTAATAGACTTTGAGCAATGATACAACTGCATGAAGAAGTACAACATAACCCTGCCTTATGCTGTGCTTGTGTTTTTAAACTCCTGGACACAACGTGTCTCAAGGAGAATAATAGACAGCTTGCTCTCACTGCGTGCACAGGCTGCCCATTTGCGTCTACGAAGTCTGGATTGAAGCGGATCACCAGAGGAAAAACCAGCGGAGCAAGCAACGGCAATGGGACTCAAGATGCTGTTTCTTTTACTCAGACCATCAGGAAAATTCAGACGAAGCCACAGCCTGTCACAGAATGGACAGCGTTAAAAACTGGAATTCAGTACCCGTTTACTTGACTAGATGTGCCAATATAGCCTCAGCAATATTGGCATCAACACGGTTCATCAACAGTATGTTTAGCACAAACATACTGTAATTGTGTAGCAACACAAACGTTTAGTTGAGAAATTAATGAACACAAACAGTATCATGCAAAAGTGTCGAGGTTTAATATGCAGCATTCTTTTACACTTGTATGTTGGTTTTGAGACCGATTTACATTTTATAAGCCAGACAAACCATAAACAATGGCCCTTGTTTGGCTAGCCATTAGCCTAGCCTAACCCCTTACTCTGTACTCTGAGACTAACGAATAAGTATTGATATCTATTTGACAAAACCTCGCTTAAAAATTGACCAAACTATCTTTTAGAGTTTACAGAGTCTGTCAGAAAACAGTGGGCGTCAACAGCAGCTCTGCAAGCATTTCTTGAAAAACTTCCTAAACTCTGTGTTGAAGATGGTGTAGATGATGGGATTGAGGGCACTATTGACATAACCCAGCCAGGTGACGATGCTGGTCAGAGCCGGTGGGATGTTGCAGGTCAAACACAAGGCTCGCATTGTGTGGACCACAAAGAACGGAGTCCAGCAGAACAGGAAGCAGCCTGTGTGAAGATAATGAGAAAGAGAAAAAAAATGTATTGCAATAAACAACTCTAACAAAAAGCAGCCTACCATTCAAATCCACCAATAAGACGAGGTCTGTATCTTTTTGTCATTTTCTCTAAACCGTTCTAGTAAAGACCCATTTTCCTGAGACCCCTCTGTATTTTAGTCTGTTCTTTAGGTTTTGTTTTTCATCTCAGCAGCATCTTTAGAAAAAAAAATTGCATATATACTGCTGTATGCGTCACAGTGACTCAGCCAGAGGGGACGACTTCCCAGAAGGCTCAATAATCAACACATATGAAATGTTGCCTTTGAATTTTTTGTTTTCAAATATTCATATTATCTAAAATTCATTTAGAATTTTTTCCTCTTCATTTTTTATATATTTTCTCTTTTTTTCAATAAACCACTTAGTAATCAAGCAACAAACCATTTTTAAATGAATAAATTTAATTTTTCCAATCAGATATTTTGCGTTTGCGCCTTCAGGCAGAAACATGTTACAAAAAAGGAGCTTTCTCTTTGGTCAGAACTTCACTATCAGGGAAGAAGGCTTAGCTGACGTCAGACGGCAACAGGATTAGTTGGATGAGTTCCTGACCTGTTTCACAGCTTTCAGCGATGCACCGTAAACTTTGTAAACACAAAGTGCATGCCTTCACTTCAAGTGTTCTGACCAACAGCAAAAATATTTTATCTTCAAAATGTTCAAGAGGTAAAACACTTTGCAGAATCTGCTCACAACCACGGACAGATGAAATTAAGATTCCTATAACCAATAGCTTCAGAACTGTTGTTATACTGTGATATATTTAATAAGTGATATATTTAATAAGAATTGAAACAAGAAACAACTGTAATATAACCTGGTTTCAAAAAGGTTATATTAAAGTTGTTTCTTGCTTCAATTTCAAAGATTTCAAAAAGGTTATATTAAAGTTTACTCTAAGGGAGCATCAATCAAAATAAATTCACTAATTTAACTAATTAAACTAATTTAAAATATGCTTCCTTTACATCATAGCAGCACATACGGATGTTTAGAATGCGATAATGCTGTAGGCTGCAGTGAGTTCCTTTTCCAGAATGGTAAAAGAGTTGGAAAGTGAACTAAGTATCTTTCTCCTTTTACCTTTTAGCTAGTGTTTTGCTTCTTTTAGCTTTAACAACTTAGCTTCAGCTTCTGCAAATTTAAGCAGTCATTTACCTTTCACACTGTATTTTTACAGGAAGTGTAATTTCTCTAGTTTCTGTTTGAAAAAGGCTGTCCTTTAAAATCAAACCTGTTGTCTAAGGTAATAGACAAAAATAAATGATTTTGACCCATGGGCAGTTGTAAAGTTAAATAATAAAGTTCAGCATTACAATACCCTGAAAGGAAGAAGCGGGTAACAGATAGTGGATGGATGGATGTCGTTTTGGCTACAGTGCTTCCGAATCAGTAATCCATCGGGATAAAACCGTCTAAACCGAGCAACTACATCTCCCAAAGTACTTAAGGGCATTTACTCTTTCAGACCATCTCACAAGGATTTGAGTGGACAAAGGCGACTGTCACTCAATCTGTGTGACACATCTTTATCTCCGTCTAGTTGAGGACTAACGCAGGTGGACATACAAAATACTAAAGATGCTACACACACACACACACACACACACACACACACAAGGTGCATGACATGGGTGTGCAGCAATGCATGTGTGAGGGGATTGCTGTCTTTGTTTTTGTTAGCAGACTTAAAGTTAGCAGAACTAAATTTAGCAGAAGCTAATGGGTCTGCTAATGGTTTCCAAAGTTAGTGATGTGCTTAAATGAAAAGTTAGCTTCATTCGTGGATTAGTGAAACTGTGCCCACCACTGCATTCACTAAAACTACTGGGAATGTTCAGAGCTGTTGTGAATGGTGAAAGATGAAATCAACTCATAGCTTTTAGTTTTAGCTCAATGATCATTTCTCTGTGATTCTTCAAATTCAAATCACTCTCATGGCTTTTTCCAATTAAGAGATTATTTTAGCATTTTTATAATTATTTACAGCACAAATTGACAAGGGTTGGTGTATGGATATGATCTAGAGCACCGACAGATGAAGGGAAAAAAAGGACTAAAAATACTGTAACTAAATAAAAAAGAATAAAAAGCTGATGGGGCAGCAAACTTAAAAAGCACAGGAGAAGGAACACAAAGGAGACCGGGACATGTGGGGGGGGGGGGGTGAACGAAGAACCAAGAAAACAAATTGCTGAAGTGGCAATGGAAGGAGACTTGTTATGATTTCGTTGCTGGAGTGGCTGGAGGAGGTGAGGACTCAAGTGCAGAAAAGGACCAGGGGATGATGACGTAGTGAAAAAAAAATACTAATATTTATTAAATACAACAACAAAACAAAAAGCCGACGTGGCGGCAAACAAAAACCAAGATCAAAAACTTACTTAAGGGAGGAGAACATGAGCAGGGACATAGATACCAAACAGTCAGGACGAGACTCCGACAGGACAATCCAAAAACAATGAACCGACAAAACTGGAACACAAGGAACAAACATTTATAGGGCAGAACTGATCAGGGAGATGAGACACAGCTTGGGAAACCACAACAGGTGAGGAACAGACACAATCAGCATAGACAGACACTTAGACAGGGACACAGGACACAGACTATAACAAGACTAACTAAATATAGCCAGGTTAATGACACCAATAAAACACAGGCCGAGAGATTGAGGGAGATAAATGTAACCAGGAATAAATGAGTAAACAAAAGAATGTCAAGAAACAGAAAAATATAAGATTAAATAAAACTAAGCCTGATCTAAAACATGAATCATAAAAACAATAACCAAAATACTTGGATCATGGCACAAATACCAGCAGCAGGTAGCTGTAGGAATTATTGAGCAGTCCATGGAGCATGTCAGAAATACAATATTTTTGCTGAAAAACACTTGTGATGCTAAACTGACAGCCAATGCAAAGATTTCTAAAACAGTTTGTATGAGTCAGTACAACATTTTTCAGATTAGAGTTGTTTTAAAGACATAGCAGTCCACTTTGGTCTTTTCCGGGGTTAAACCAGTCAGATTTAAACTGTTTCTCCAAACTGATGCTGTTCAAAGTTGTAATTACAACAAGTAAGATATTAACTGATCATAACATTTTTGTATTACATGAAAAAAACATACCTATCTCTTTATTTGGATCATATTTTTAAATTCTAGTTGAAGCTCAATTAAACACTGTGCTGGTCCGTTTGTTGCAGCAGATCTTTTAAAGAGATACTCACCTACAACGACAGGCAGGACCCTCATAGCTTTTCTCTCCCTGTTGTTAAGTTTGGCTCTCTTCTTCATGTTTTGCTGCTGGCTGAAAGTCACTGTGGGCACAGAGTTTTCTCTGTACTGCCGAGGATAAGGAATTTCCTGCTGTATGTAGTCACCTGAATCATCCATCCGACACTGGGCCAGGTCCCGCTCAATGATTCTGGGCAGAGGCATCGGCAGAGGCCCAGGAATAGTGCCCGTCAGCATGGGAAGAGAGGCAGCTATGGTGGCGTGCTGCAACTTCCGGCACTCCTCAATGCTGCTGCGAAGTTTGGCCTTACGAGCCTCCTCCCACTGCCGCATCCCTCGAAAAACACCAAAGTAGAGCAGGACCATGATGGGACAGGGAATGAAAAAAGAGCAGACTGATGAATAAATCACATAATTGTTGTCCTCCAGTTTACACTCGCTGGGGTTACGGTCAGGCACATTGTTGATGCCGAAGATGACAGGTGAGGCAACGGCTGAGGCCAGCAGCCAGGTAGCAGACAGAAGGATGAGTTGACGGTAGTCCACATGTTTACGGTTGTAATTCAGCGGTATGGACACTGCAATGAACCTGAAAAACAAAGTTTGACATTCTACAATACGCATAAATATGGGAGTAATGTGCAGTAGAGTTGACCACTATTCAATACAGTTCTAGTCCAAGTGGGACATGCCCAGAAAACCTCCAAAAGGAGGCATCCTTTACCTGACAAACTTTATTACACTGTAATAATGTGAAGACCCCATTACAGAACTCAATTTAGTCCCATTCTTCTTCTGCATTTCTCCTTAACACAAACTCTTCTTGCACTACACTGTCACAGCATCAGATCAGTGATAAGAAGTAATAACAGCAAAAGAAAAAAAGCATTAATGTATTTATTGTGTAAATCCCAAAGTCTTGGAATGTGGGTGGACCACCGAGAGCTCTGTTCATCTATTACCCATTCCATCATACCACCACTTATGAAAAAGACTGAAAGATACTTCAACTCCACCAGTTGAACTACTAGCTAACTAGCTGAGCAGATTGCGCATATAGAAATAAAAGACCACACTTTGTAATGGTAGCTATGGGCGATTTTAACAACTGATGGATGGATGGATGAATATCTTTATTGTCATTGTACAGTGTATAATGAAACTGTGCAGCAATCCTCCAGTGTTACACATCGGAAGGTTTTTTATTAGAAGAATATTGCACTTAAAATAAAGTAGTATTACACATTTAAAAATAAGAGTCTTAAAACATAATATAAAAATACACAGAGTAGGGTAAATAAAAATGCACTATGACTACAGGGAGACCAGTTATCTCAGTTATTTTCTCATTGCTTGTTTAATTGTAATATTAAGAGTCATTTGCCATGTTCAGTTCCTGTATGACCTTGGGATAAAAACTGGTTTTCAGTCTGTTTGTCTATGGTTTGATTGACCTAGTGTTTTCCAGAGGGAAGCAGATTAAACAGATGAGGTCCAGGGTGAGATGGACCTTTCCACACATTGTTTGCCCTGCTGAGGCTTCGGGAGCTGAACAGGTCCTTCAGGCTGGGCAATAAATACCAGCTCATAAATCATCTTTTGTCCTGTGTTTAAGACTTTCTGAAGAGATCTCCTATCTCAAGCTGAGCAGCTGTTGTGCCATGTGGAGTCAGCACACTCTCAATGGCAGAACAATAATAGGACACCAGCAGCTTCTCTTGAAAGTTGCTTTTCCTGAGATTTCTCAGGAAGTAGAGTCTCAGTTGGGCTTTCTTTACCACTGCCATGGTGGTGCTCCAGGATATGTCTTCTGAGATGTGTATGCCTAGAAATCTGAAGGAATGAATTCTTTCCACACAGTCTCCATTTATGATTAGTGATGCAGGATCTTTTTTCCCCAAAGACTATTATTAGTTCTTTGGTTTTTAATGAGTTCAGGATAAGATTGTTTCTTGAACACCACTCTGACAGTCCTCAAACTTCACCTCGTTTCCTTTAGAGATATCTCCAACTAGTTGTGTCATCAGTGAGCTTGATGATGGTGTTGTTAGGATGAACAGGGACACAGTTATAAGTGTATAGTGCATGTAAAAGTGGACTCGGCATGCACCCCTGTGGAACACCAGTGCTGACTGTATTTCGTGAAGAGTGAAGATGGCCACATTTAACAGATTGTGTCAGGAAGTCTTTTATGGATCATACAAATGGTACATTGTCCAAACTAGTGAGAGAAGTCCAGAAAAGATGGACTCCAAAGGCAAAGAATGAGCTGCAGTACATTTAGGACACAACCAACTGGAGTTGTTTTTGGGACCCTGACATGAGCTGGACACCTATGTGGACACAGTCTATTCATACAGTATAATGAACAGATACAAAAAGTGTTAATAAATTTGCAAACCTCAAGCCCTTGTTCTCCAATCTTTTGACAGAGTAAAGAACACTACAGAGCAGGCGCAGAAGGTGGATGACGTGGACTCATACAGGCTGGCAAGACAGCAATTGAAGAAGGCCATCAGATCTTTGTTTAGAGCTAAATTTGAGACAATTTTGCATCCAGGTACTCCGAAGAGGTTTGGAGGACTCTCAATCTATTGATCAACAAAGGTATAGAGACCTCAACCACTTCTCCCCCTAACCTCGCTGATAAGCTTAATTAGTTCTATAACAGATTTGAAAAGTCTGACAGGCTGAGAAAGCCACTGAACAAGCACTTTCATAAATCTATATACCTTTTGTCACCCAAATAAACAGTGCCCCGTAAATAGTCAGCTCCTTCAGCATTTGCTTTTGCTGCCCATGCCACAGGCCGGCCCTGTTCTTTTTCCTGGACTTTAGTTCTGCCTTAATCGCCTCGTTCTGCCTTTGGACAAGACTTCAGCAACCACAGGTCCCTCTTGCCAACTGCAAACTGATTACAGACTTTCTCAGAAACTGCATTTCAGAAATGACAGTGTGGTGTACAGAACCTCCTCGAGGCCAACCAAAAGTCTTTCTCTCTGGCCTCTGAATTTCTCCCTTGCTGTTTTTGCGAACAGACAACCGGAGTCTACCTGGTAATATGGTAAGAAGGGTTTAACTTTCATGTCATTTTACAACAGTGCATATTAGACTGTGTTTTAAGTAACCTTCCAAAAATTGCTCTAAATAAAACTCTCTATTTATTGACCTCCACAATGATGAGGTGCAATTTCTGCCATTGAATCAACCCCGTTGCATCCCTGAAATTAGCTACTGAGTTCAAGTCTAAAACCAAATTTCTCCAGCAGAAGAACAGTATTGGAAAATTGTGTTTAAGAAATAGGAAAGATTTTGCCAAGATTTGACACAGCTGTATGACAAATTTTCTGCAAACACTTCTTTGGCAATCATATTGTTGGAGCTAAAACTCTGCTTTTTTGAAACGATGTATTTCAAATTTTCACTGTTTAAATAAAAAAAGAAGACAAATTGTGATAACAAGGCAATAAAATATCTTATTCAATCAGGAATTTTGCACAGTAATGAATGACTCAACCTCTTCAGTTGGTATATTATATAATGCAATATCTGCAGCAGAATAACCTGAAACTCAGACCAGTGAAACAAATGTACCTGTCTATGCTGATGGCACAGAGGTTGAATATAGAAGCAGTGCACAACATCACATCCATGGCCATCAGTCCATCACACATCCACATGTTGAAAGTCCAAACTCCACCCTGAAACTGCACACAAATACACAAAGTGACATCAAGTCAACAACATGCAACTCAAATTCAAAAAAGGAAATTAGGATTTTGGGTAAAACGTATATAAACAGAATAATCACAAAAAGTTAAGTCCTTTGGACAACTTCTTTGATTTCTCTACCTGGGTTATTGTGAACAGAACATAAACGGATTGCAATAATTTGCAAATTACTTACTCATCTGGGAAAGCATCATCAATGCAGAGAAGTGTATACAAGTTTTAGAACAACTTGTGCTTTTATTGAGGCAACATATTTTTCAGGGAAGGTCGTGCGTTTGTTGTATCATTAAACAGACATTCAAATAAAACAGAAATAAATAAATAAATAAAAGATAATGGATGGATGGATGGATGGAATAAACTGCATAAATACAAACGGGGAACAATGAAACTAACCTACTCAACCAAATGA
>JAVKLF010000038.1:25846774-25865890 GCA_034783495.1 Millerichthys robustus
AGAAGCATCAGAATATTACAGAAAAAAAGTTCAGGAGGAAGAGTTTTTATTTGTTTCAAGAATAAAGTTGAAATGTTGAGAAAACAAAGTTTAAACTGTGTTTAAGAATGAAATGATTCTGAACACCACCTCTGACAACAAAATGCTTTACGGTAAATTTACATTTCAGAATTGATTTGTATAAAAAAGCAATTCTTTCAGCCCAAACAGTAACTAACATCTGGAGCCAAATACATCATCAGATTTCTGAGGTTCTGGCTGCTGCAACAAGACTGGACAAAGTTTTGTGGAAACTTAGAAGCCGGTTGTTACGGTTAGCTGTTAGCATGACACCAAGTTATTGCTTCATTTCTCTGAAGCTTAACAAATTTCAGACATTTTGTGTTTTACTGCGGCGGCCATGTTGAATCAGTTCTACAAACTTCTCCAAATATTCCTTGCAGAGATGTTTTGCTAACAGGGAAGACGTGGTTGACTCTATAAAAACTCTAGTTTGAAAGTGAAGGATATGTTGGTGCTCAAAGTCTGTGGGAACGAGACTTGGCTTCCACCAAACTGAACCTTGGCTCCAACCTCTTTGAGTTTGCTGTGACGGCCACCTTGAATCAGAACCTAAACAACTGTGTTGCTGAGGCACTTCCAATGATGACTGAGTTTAAATAAATTCTGCCCATTGGTCCAAGAGTTATTTTAATGAGCACAAGGATTCGCCATTGTTCATGTAATTTTTGAGTTGTTCATGACAACTGAGGTTACTCAAACAAACAGCAGCTGGTTTTATGGACAGGTTTGTTTTAGTATAAATATTCAGCACATTCAGATTTTAATAAAGTTGGTGGAAGAATAATAAAGATATAAAGGATCCAGTTTAGTGGTGGACAGTACACCCATGTCATGGTATCATTGGCAGGTATCGCAAACAGAACAAATCCAGCTTGGTTGAGGAGCATACCAGGCAAATACTGGACACACCATTTAGTTGGGGTTTTTTGTGTGGTTTTTTTACATTTGTACTGAATTAATTTTTTCTATTTTAAAGGTTTTCAACATTTCAACTTTAATCTTCAAACTGATAAAAAATCTTGCTCTCATTTTTACTTCTGGCCTCCTTAAAAAACTATTTTGTGTCAGTTGTTCCAGCTGAATCTGCTCTTTATTACCAGTAAATATCCCACATAATGTAATAACCCTCGTGTGAAAAAAAGTCATGATTCAAACTACGACAGAGACATAATTCACCTCATTATCAACAGCTAATCTCAGGAAAAAAAATAAATCTATCTGCTATGAAAACATGGCACCAAAAGGACAGACTGATGCTCTAATGCCTCTGGATCAACCACTCCACACAATGCTTACACGCTACAAGACAAAAAAAACAAAGATTCAATAAAAACCTGCGTATGAGACAGACAGGGGGAAAAAAAAATAAATCACCAAACTGTACAGTTTCTACACGTCCATGATGAAATATAACAAGTGCATTCACTTTGATGGTTCAACCTAAAAAAATCCTGTTTTCACTTTGAACTCAGATTACTAAAAAATGACAGAACAAAGAGTTTGTTGTCATTTTTCAGTAGCAGATTTAAAAAAACTATTTGAGTTTAAGTGAAAACCAGATATCTGTTTTAGGTTAAAAGCACCCTCACTCAGATTCTTGATTTTTAGCATTTTGTTTTTTAAATTACTTCCTTTACATCAACCCACTGGTTGATTGGCGGCTCATCTTTATTTACATGAAGGTCCGAAGCTCATGCGTTGAGCCTCAGAGACTGATCCTCTCTCCTCCTGGAGGAGATATCGATGTCTATGGAATCTTTACCCACGATGAGGCGCAGCCGCTTTGCTGGAGGAAGGGGAATGAAGTCGTCCTCAAACTCATTGTGGAAGTAGTCATCATCGTCCTCTCCTTCCTCCTCCTCCTCCTCGTCAGACGAAGGTTCTGCTAGTACCTTCTGGGTCCGATGTGCACCGTTCCTGCTCTCCAGACTTGGAGTCACTCCACCATTGTAGGACATCTGTTCCACCTTAGACTGGGCTATTCTCCGGGCATCGTCCTCCCTCTTTAGCTGGATCTTCAGTTTGGTGGCGTTGTTGTGGACCACGGGTGCAAAGCCGTTGTTGAGTTTGGCGACGTATGAGCTGCCTTTGTCCTTGTCGTGGTCCTTGCTGAACTTGATGCTGATCTTGCTGGACGAGGCTGAGCTGAGAGTGGAGGAGCCGACATGGTCGTTGGGGTCATTGGTCTTGCTGCTGCTGCTGTCCCTCCGCCGGCGGAGCGTCAGTTTGGGAATGCCCGTGTTGTTTTCCAGGATCAACTGAGCGTCATACCGTGTGATCCGACGCTTCTTCTTCCCCTTGTCCTGCGAACGGCAGCCACTCTTGCTTTTGTCCCGGCAGAGGGCCTTGCTGCCGTTGGCGACACCGTTGAAGTCCCTGTGTCTGTCAGTAAAGTTCAGTAGCATGTTTCCACAGTCGGAGAAGTTAGCGGCATGGCCCCCGGCCACCGGCGTGAAAGGCTCGCAGTTCGAACCTTCACATTTAATCGCCCGCTCCGTCCTGGGATGCATCGGCCGTTTCTGGCTGGTGCGCATGCTTCTTCTGGCGTAGCTGGTGTCTAAAACAGGCTGGAGGTACTCGTCCATGTCTGCAGGCTCTGTTTTGATGACCACCCCGCCAGGAACTGGGCTCAAGCCGTCCATGGCGTTGGGCTCCAGCTTTACACCAGTCGCCGGCTCCTGGGCATTTCCGAATGTCCTCTTGGACCTGCGAGTTCTGTAGGCAGAAGCCTGGGCACCCTCGTCGCTCTGAACAACATGATGGTTGCCATTTTCCTTGGCCGCGTGACGAGTGACGCAGCCCCGCTGGCCCAGCGGCACCACTTCCTGTCCGTCCTTCTCCTTCTTGATGGTGATGCCTTTACACAGCGACACCTTGGAATCCCTGAGACCCAGCTGGCCAGCCTCAGGCTTGGCCAACGCTCTGGGCTCCGCCCCTCTCCTGCGGCTCCGCAACTGGACTTTACTAAGTAAAGGCTTGGATTTTAGTCTCTTTGGTACCCTGTTATGGTTTACACGACCTTGTTTTGAACATGAGGTAGAAAGGGCTCTAGACAAAGTCTGTCTGCTTTGTGTCCTGTTTTTATACTTCAGGCCAGATGATGAAGACGATGAAGATGATGTTCTGTTTCTGGCAGCTGGTGAGGAAAACAGAGATATTTATAACCTCCAGTTGTCCCTCAGCATTAATGATATGAAACAGTAAGTGCAACAGCACATTTATCTGGTTTAAACCATTAAAACATGAAGCTCTAACAACAACAGCTGCTGGATGCACGAAACTCTACAAGCACTTACACTGATGTGTTTTTGGCATTTCCTGAGAGTCTACATCAGTGTGGGAGCCCACAGAGTGACTGTCCGAGCTCCGGTTTCCTTCTCCAAGCTTCTTCAGTCTGTTGAGCCGCTTGTCTGTTTCCCGCAACCCATACTTACTGTTGATCACCGGCATCTCCGCCGGCAAGCCAGCTTTGGATTTGAAAGCGCCAGTACCCCGTCTGCATGAAACAACAAAAACGTGTTCAACACTGTTAACAGTTTTAGTCAAACCTTGTAAATGACACTGTGCACAATTTACTCAGAATAAATCATGCCATGGTGGGTACAAACCAGGAAATTAAATAATCAAGATTCAGGTGACCAAGTACTCCTCTCACACCAAAGCTTCTAACGACCCAGGGTTATTGATTTGCATCAGACTTAGAATGTGCCTAGGATGATGGGACTCCATGTCCTTAAAAACAGCAATGCACCAACTTTCTGCCTGTTTGCTGTTGCGATGACCCGGATAACTGAAAATTTGCACAGGCATGAAATTAAATAATGTGCACAGCCTAGAATATGGTTTTGCAGACGGCAGACTTTCTTCCTTTCTTTTGGCTGCTCCCTCCTCTGGGAGTTGCCACAAGTGAACTCGCACGGAACAGCCTGGACTCAAACCAGCAGCTGAAGGAAGGAAGAAAATCTGCCGTGTGATTTCCCCACTGTGGCTGAACTCACAAACTTTGTTTCAATCCTACACAATAAGAGTCCAAAACACCACTCTCAAATTTCCTGGTGGTGCAGGTTGCAGTATCTGTGTTACTGAAGAACAGTTATGTATTTTTATAGAAAGTTTAGATGTTTTGACTCAGAGTAAGTTGCTGCTTCTTGTTGTGAAAAGGTTTAGTGAGTTTTGCTGCGGTCTTAACAATAACACATTCATGTTGTTGTTCAACATGAGCGCATACATTCTTAGTTTTTGCACTAACCTTTCACACGTATAGCATTCGCAAAACTCATTATTTTCTCCAAAGAACCCATCTCCATAATAACATGAGATTTCCTCTCCAGGTTCAATGTCCCTCAGAACCTTCACACAGGCTGTGTCCCGTCCCGTCGACACAAACTGGATGAAAAAAATAACAATAATAAATAAAAAAATACCATATTACCGTGCAAACGTACTTGCCCCTTATAGATTTCTTCTGTTTTTATTCTTTTCGTATCTTTTAAGATGCTTCAAGTCATCAAAAGTTAATATTCACCAAATATAACCAGAATAAACATAAATATAATTTTATTGTCCAAAACAATCTGGCCCAATGTAAAAAAATGAAATTTCCCTCACTGATAAATCATGAATTAACTGATATTTTGTGGAAAGCTGGGTTTTGTTTTACCAGAAACACCTGTTGAATGAAGAAAGAGACCATTTCTACAAATAAAAAACATAAAACAGTGGTGAACCTTCCCAGGAGTGGACAAACAACCAGAGTTACTCCAAGAACCCATCCACTCCTCCTTTGGAGGTCCCAAAAGAACCCAGAGCATCATCTAAAGCTGTGAAGGCCTCACCTGCCGCAGGTAAAGTCAAAGTTCATGATTCAACAATAAGTTAGAGACAAAAGACAGAAATGGCCTCCATGAGAGAGAACCAAGACAAAAACCCCTGCTGCCACACCCACAGTCACTCAAACACGGTGGTGGTAGTGTGATGGACTGGGGTTGCTTTGGTGCTGGACAACCTGAACGACTTGCTGTATTTGATGAATCCATAAATTCTTCTCTAGCAGAAAATCAGTTGATGAGCTTCAGCAGGACGAAGATCTGAAGCTCAGCAGCAGTTCTATGAAAAACAGAGTGTCTCCAAGAGAAGGTTTCACATTGGGTCAGGTTGGTTTGGACACACTTATTATTTATATTCGATTAAATCATCATTTGAAGACTATTTTGTATTTCCTCAGGTCACATCAGCTGATATTAACATTAGTTTGAACTAAAACCCTCAGTAGGGCATAAACAGAAGAAATCTAAGGGGGTGAAAACTTTTTCACACAACTTCTTGCATCACTGTGTCCGGCAGCCTTACCTTGCAGTTTGGTCGGCAGTCTGAGGAAAAGAAAAAGGAACTTTGTTAAAAGTCTGAAACTATTCTTATTTGTCTGTTTCTGCGGTGGATCGGGTGTGAAGACGCATACCGTGATTGATGAATGCGGCAGGCCCGAGCCACAGCTGAGCGCAGTTCTTGCGTGTTGAGTACATGACGCTAAAGTCATTCTCGCCATGGCGGAGCAGCAGGTTCTCCTCGCTTTCAGACAGCTCAGCGATGCAGCCCACCAAGTACTCGATCTTATCGTTTCTTTTCCTACAAACAGGCCAGTTATCAGGAACTGTTCTGATTATCTGAAAGATTTGTTCACGATCCATAAAGAACTCCAAGAAATTGTAAAACTTTGTTGGAGCTAAAATTATATCATGGTTTTCATGGATTCTACTAATAAAAAGAGGACTCAAGGTTGTTTCACAAAACTTTTTTAGCTGGGACGACATTCACACTGCAGCCAGAAGTGACCCAAATCTGATTTTTTTCATGACAAGCTGAACGTGACAACTGTGATTTTTTTCCCCAATACAGCTCAGGTCTTTGTAATCTGACATTTTTCAAAATAACCGTTAGTCTAGATTGCAGACATACTGGTGCTGGATCATATTGGTACTTGTGAGATTAGATTGACACTTCAGTTTGTTTCTACTTTCAGTCGTTCCAGAAGGGACATTGTGCTCCTGAGTAGTTGGGAAGCAGCAGAATCAAACAGACACATTGGACTAAACAATCAGAGATGATTTAGTCGGCTGTGATTGGACAATCTCAGAATGGATCCACACATGCTAACACCCATGTTTCGTTCAGTAAACACAGCGTGCTGCGTGTGACGTCACATGTTCAGGGCCGTGTACTAATGGAGTCTGATGGAGGTCCACTTTAAATTATAATGTTGATGACCACATTAAAAGAAGATCAGATCGGAGCTAGAAGTCTGAACTGATCTGCAGTGTGAAGGCAGTCGTGGACACCTGAAGCTAAGCCACCCCTGAAGCTCCTTTCTGCCATGAAGTGAGGCAGTATTAATGCGATGAAGTGACATATAATTTTTGTGACCAGATAGTTGCAGGATTAAACAGATTTATCACAGAAGGAAGATCAACGATGACGTGCAGCAACTTTGCATTAACTTTAAAAAATTTGTTACGCACACAAAGAATTGTTGAACTAAATTAATTTGTCTTGTTTTAAAAACAATATATGTTTAGTGTTCTGTGCTCCACATCAGCCCGGCTGAGTTCTGCTCCTCTTGTGGTTCTGAGGGGCTTCATTTCTGAAAGCTCACGGCTGAAAACGATGAGGCCCGGCTCTGTCTGCGACTTGTGAAAACTCGGAGACATCAAAAAGACAAAACAAATCTTTGCAGATTTTTTGCAGAAATGTTTGTGAAAGAAGCTCGTGTTTCTGCGACAGACAGCTGGTGACAAAGATCTAACTTAAACTTTGTCTCTACATGACAACAAAGTTCTGCTTCATCCTGTCAGTTTAGAGGTCAGAGTTCAAACCATTCCTCAGAAAATGTTTACATAAAGCCACTGAATCAGACCAGTCCAGGTCGCATCTACAGATTCCAGAAAGTCTGGATCATTGGATGGAAAACGTGAAGAGACAAGGACTGGATCAGGAGTTTTTGCAGACTGCTCTAGAGAAAATGTTTAGAATCAGCAGGAGGATCTCACCATTCCTTTGTGGCTACAATCTTAGCTCCGTTCTGCTCGGACGAATAACGATTGCAGGGCAGGATCTCGAAGCCGCTGTCTGCAGCGAACATCCGCAGGTAAACAAACACCTGCGTAAAACATAACATTAGCACCTGATCTGTCAGACGCCTCAGAAGTTTGAAAAAGATGAAACAACATGGAGGTGTTTACATGTTGCTTGAAGAGCTTTTCCTGAGCCTTGGACTTGTGGAGGAAAAGGTTTCGGCACCAGTCTCCCGACATTAGAGCTTTGTAGGTTTTCTCCAGGTTGTCGTGTTTTTTGAAGCGCTCGATGATTTCCTTCAGCTCCTCTTGCCTTCCTTTGATTGGTCGAAATCTGCCAGGAAACATTCAAAAAGACAAATTAAGGCCTAGCATTAGTTGAAGGAATGCATATTACCCGGCACCTTTCCTGTCAGAGGTTTACATTATGAGCATCTGATGTGAGAGTTGTATTTGTTATGAACAAACTACTGAAATATTATGAGCGCTCAGACTGTGTGCTGTGAATTATTCTCAGCTACTACCACACCACAATTTTAGCTCCATATCTGTATAATTGACAGAAATATAGCTATTCTTGCATTTTCTACGTACAGTTGGAAAAGACGGCCATCTTGAACCAAGTAGACTCTTAAAGTTAATCAGCTGTAGGTGTGCATTAAGTGAGTACTTTCTGAATGTTTCACTATAATTTATCCAGTGCGTAAAAAGATATTTTGCTAACAGACACACACGAAAAAACATCCTGTTCCTTAGCTGAGATTCACTGACCTGGTGTTCATCTTGTGAGTCTGGAAGCCTAGATAGGGGTCCAGAATGAGGCTGGTGGTCAGGTCATCGTTCTCACACAGCTCCTTGGCTGTCATGCCTGAGGAGGGCACGTAGCGCCGCTCCGCCTCCAGACTGGCAGCGTTACACCCTGAAACACACAAACACACAGCTGTTAGCATACGGTCTCAACACGGCTGTCAGCGCGCCTTCAGCCCAAACTCACTACGGCTACATCGACGGTTTCTCTGGTGGCTTCTGATTTGGCGCTGGGCCGCCCGCTGAGAGTGCTGAGAGCGAGTCTGGCTCACGGGCTGCTCGGCGGTCAACTTGTTCCCGTGGCGTCTGCCATTTACCACCATGTTCTTGGATTCGCCCAGCCACTTCATGCCCACAAGCCCCCTGCTTCAGTTGCATTTAGTCTCTGAGATGAAGCGGTGCTCTTCAGTGGGGAAGACTGAGAGCTGCAGTTTCAGACCTGGACACATGGGGAAAAACAAAAACTGATTCAATCAGATTCTCAGTACCCACACTGTTGTTTACTTATAAACCACTTCCTCTTTGAGCAATTTTAGCCACTCATTTAGCAAAACATTCAGCATGGGAACACAGAGCTTTGGTATTGTTTTTATCCCCCTGTTTTCTTTATTTTAGGGGTTGCTGTGTCTATCTCCAGCAGACACTGTGAGTCAGATAGGACATCATGTACAGGTCTCCAGTCCATCACATGGACACACAGAGACAATACTTGTAGCTAAGGTTTTCCTAGATCTGACCTCTACTTACATTCAGCTAGAAATAGTTATTTTCTAGAGTTTTCCTCATTTTAGCTCTTGATTACAAGTTTTGCTATCTTTAGCTTTTAGCTACTCCTCTGCTCAGTTTAGTTTTAAAAGTTCAGTTTCATATTCTTAAACAAATTTCAGCAGTCATTTAGGACAGAGCATTTACAATAATTTCAAAAGCACATGCTTTTTGCCATGGTGATAAAATCGTGATTAAAGCTGATTTCAGCTGCTGAAACAAAGTGAGGGTACAGTGACTCCCTGCTGCTTTCAGCTTCCTGTTTCAACAGCGCCTCTCAGTGGTGACTCCAAACACAGCAGCTTTCTGTCAGCTGAACACCAACCAGAACATTATGAACACCCAACTAACTAACAGCGAATAATCCCCAGTTTTATGAACAAAGGCATGTTTACATAGGTTTTACACGTTAAAAGAAGATCTACATATACAACAGGACTTACGGTTTTCCAGCAGAACTTAGTTTAAAGCTGTTTCCTTCTTCCCATAATGCGCATGTTACAACATCCTCTCCACACAAAGACCTGACCCACTGAAGGAGGTCTGGGTGGAGGACTTGGGTCAACATGGACACCATGACCCACCTGCAGCTACACAGACTCAAACACAACAATGTAGGATGCTTCTTGGGCTCTGACACCTTTCTATCAGAACAAGCAGGAAGTTGTTCAGCAGTTAAGAGCAGCAGCTCTTCTATTGGATCAGAACACGGCCATGCCTTTTGGACCCACAAATATCGCCCTGTCTTTCCTGCTCAGACAATTTTGGCAGGAACCTTTTAAAGTCAACCCAATGTTGTTAAACCATTTTTAATCCGTTCAGAACACAATGCGTACTTGACGCCAACGTTTTCCAGGTGATGTTCTCTACACCAGCTGTGAGTGGTCATAATGTTGTGGCTGGTTGGTGCGTGACGTTGAATGGGCTGACACCGCCCCCGGCGGTAACCTCAAGAACTGCAACAGGTTCCGCCAGGTGAAGCCAGTTTTAATAAAACAAATAAAAACACTCTCCTGTCGATGTGTCGGTCACCTTATTACAACACAGACATAACAGCTTTATTACCGCTGCAGGGTCGCTTTAACAAATGTGTAATTTATGTTAATAGCTAGCATCGCTGTGCTAGCAGGGAGGATAATCTGAACAGCGTTTCGGGATAATGGGGCTGTGGGAACCCGGAAGGCCACACCAGCATCTGAGGCTGAAAATGTTGACATGCTGCGGTGGTTCCGAACCAGGAGCACCCACAAACAAAGAGGGGGACGTGGAGCGGGACCGTTTCACCTTTGGGTTTTCAGAACAACGTCCCCCCTCCAACGAAAAGGGTTCCGACATTTCCCGTCAAGATTCCTAATGCTAACCCAAACACACCCCAGACACACCCGAATAAACCCATTTTAGGAATAAAAATGTCCCATTCGGAACCAGGTGAACAAACTGAATTAATCAAAACCCGTAAACATCAGAATACACGGATTTAAAAGGCGATAAACATTACTTACAGACACTTTGTATCCTGTTTGCTGGAACTTCGGCTTCGATAAAAACACGATGAAGCATCATATTCGTTAGCTTTAATTATAATACATCTTAACCCCACACTCAGCTGGACGCAAATACAAAACCGACACCGAGCTTTGAACCGGCGGGCTCGGCTCTAAACGCAGACTTTCACGGCTCTTGACACTGCGTTAGCCCCGGCTGCTCGAAGCCGTTAGCCTACTTAGCTCACCAGGCTAAAGCTCTCACCACGGTTAAGGGGCAGCTCTGGATTCTACAGCCGAGAGGAACGAATCTCCAACGGCTGAGCGGCTCAGCGAGTGGCCCGGAACGTTAATCGTCACAGCGGCTGTTCGCAGGTAAATACAACGCTGGCAGCTTTTTCACGCGTTAAATGTCCACAAACACGAAGAAGATACTCACACGGTTATCGGTGCAGAAACCACGGAACCAGACAGATGTCTCCATGCGAATCTGTCACGACACTCTGAACAAAATTATCACAGGAAATACATTATTTCATAAATTCTTTTTCCTAAAAAAAAAAAAAATCAACATTAAAATTCAAGATGGCGGCCTGGTACGGACGAGAGCGGACCGCAGCACAGCCATCCGAGAGAAAATAGATCCGAGGAATACGCCACCGGTTCCGTTCATTAACAACAGCGTCGAACTGGGACACGGCACGTCAGCGTCCGGGTTGAAACTTTCTACAATGGAAGCAGCCGTTGACAATTATTTCATGTTTTATATAAATAAATAAAAACAGTGTAAAGAATTTTTTTGTCAGTCGGATGTACACGAAAGTAGTGCTGCATAAACAAACACCTTTAGGCATCCTAAAGAACCCAGAGGTGGTTAGTTCGGTACCGCCGTTTTCTTTTACTTTCTTTTTTCCAGGGGGAACCACAGCAGAACCAATCTAGAACTGGCGAAGTTCGGTCCACAATTACTAAACCAATTTCCATCCTTTTAATCTCATTTGGTAAAATTAAGATTTTCATGCTTTTTTGGATACATGAAACCATTTCCTGCTGCACTTTCACAGCTGAGTTCTAATTTATTATTTTATAATTTACTTCTTATCAGCAGCTTTATTCCATGAGCTGCTGAACTCTAGCCTAGTATTATCACCAAACAAAAAGTGGACTAAATATATTTTTTTGCATTAAATCCAAATGTCCAGTATTATCAAATAAAAAGGGAACTAGAATTTTTTTCCAGTGCAGCTCCTGTTTAAAACTCCAACATCCATCAAACTTCTCTAAAGCCCAAGATGAATTTAAGAAATCTCTACAAAATAAGGTCTGTCTTTATTATTAGCTATGTAAATAAAAAAGTAGCCTAAATTTGGTGCAAATAAATAGAAATAATTAAGATGGGCATGTTGATGGAAATACATATGCCTAATCTGACTAAATAATTATAAATTGATGAATAAACTGGAGAAAAAGTCTAAAGAGATGCCATTCTAAATAAGACAAACTGAAGCCATACATCCGTCCACCATCTTCCTCTTGTTCCAGACTCAGGTCTTGGGGCAGCAGCTTGATCAGGGAGGTCTAGACCTCTATTTCCACATCCACAGAGAGACATGGTCTCCTCCAGAGGTTATCTTTACCAAATGAACCACCAACAGCTGTACTCCGAGTCTCTCCTAGGGAACTGAACTTCTCAGCCTGTCTCTAAGGGAAAGTTCAACAGAGAAAACTCATTTGGACTGCCTGAATCTGAGATTTTCTTCTTTAAGTTGCTACACAAAGTTTGTGACCATAAGAGAGCAGCTCAGCTCCCTCTTCACCACAGCGGACCGACACAAAATACCGTTGAAACTCACCTTGAGACAGAACCTCACTCCCAACCTGGAGACAGAAATGGAGGTGCTCATCTTTTTCCCAGAACAAAACAACAGAAAGCAGGAAGTGAGCTTCAAACAGTAGCTGTGTGGAAACTTAACGGCTGTGAGAAAAAGGACGATTGAACTGTCAGCAGCAGAAGACTGATGGAAGTCAATGAGAGTTAGGGTGTGTGCACTCTGCACACTGGGTAGGGGGAAACCCGGACCCTTAGACAAATCTGTGTTTGACTCTTCTGTTAGAAAACAAGTCAGACTGCCTGGATTTGATTCAGTCTCGACCCTATCACCTTAGACGCATCTGCACCCCTCTCTCCCCTCCGGTTGGCTCCTCTGTTACCTGGACTCCTCCACCTCTTCCAAAAGCCTGCAACATGGAAGAAGAATCATAAAGATCTTGCTATTTTCTGTTTAACAGACTTATTTTTTGATAAAGTTCACGTTGTTCTCAATTCAATTCAAATCAGTTCAATTTAGTTTATTTGTATAGCCCCAATTCACAACAGATGTTGTTTCGAGGCACTTTACAGGGAAAAATTGTTAAAAAGAAAGCCATACAGACATTTCAATTAACTCTAGTTATCAAACAGTACAGTAAGCCCAATTAATTATTCAAGATATTACAAAAGGTTTCTTAGGAAACCCAGCAGATTGAATCAAGTCATAGACTTACAGCAATCCCTCACACTGAGCATATATGTAGCGACAGTGGAGAGGAAAAACTCCCTTTTAACAGGAAGAAACCTCCAGCAGAACCTGACCCAGTACAAGCAGCCATCTGCCACGACCAACTGGGTGTTTGAGAAGACAGCAGAGTACACCAGAAGAACAGATGAACTGATGGAGGATTATTTTCTGATGTTCATATCAATTCTCTTCCACCTCCAGGTCCCTGAGACCTTACAGCTCTGGGTCTCTGGTTTCAGCCCATTTAGTTTCTCCAAACTGTACCTAAATATGACAAGAACAGATTCTGAAACTCTGCCAAGAAGCTAAACATGTCAAGAAATTGTCCTGATGAATTGTTGAAGTTGGAAAACAGAAACATGAGGAGGAGAGAGGAAGACTTTACACTTCCAGGAGAACAAGAAAACCAGGAGATACAGGAGGAACAGTCCAAACTGTGAAGGAAAGGGATTCAGCAGGTTCCAGTAGACTGAAGAGAACCTCTCCTGGACATTGGAAGAAACTAAGAAATGGATCTAGTCTGAACAAAGCACTGGTGCCAGTATGTCACCATCGTAACCATATCCCTGTGTCACTTCCTGACAGCACTCCCAATAAGACAGGCAGACATAAACAGAGCAGAAAGTGTAACAGCAGGGGCTCTCGTTGGCAGCAGATTGAACTGGATCTTTGTTTTTAGCCTCATCTGATCTCAGTTGGAGTTTTATTTCATTATATTGCTTAGAATTATAGAAACGGAATTTTGTCATTTATTTTTATAAAAACAAAAACAAACAAAAGTCATCAAACAAATCAACAGAAGTCAAAATCATTCAACACAAAATTAAGTTTAAAACATTTATAAACAATTTTGGTATCAAATTATAACTAAATATTCAGGTATATTTAATTTATTCAAACATGAACATTTATGACTTTAGGGAGAACTTTAAAATATTCTGAAGTTTGAGATATAAATAAATTTGACTTCCAGCTTTGCAGAGCAAATTCCAAGCTCAAACAGAGTCAATGAGAGTTTGTGTAAATCTAACCTCTGGAAAATCATCAGGACATTTTTCTGTTTTTGTGAATTTCTTTCACATTATACAATGTTTTGCTATCTCATTTACAACACACTATGTCTGATTTTGTTTCATTTTGTAGTTTTTGTCTGTTCACTTAAACCTACAGGAGGAGATGTGAATCAAAAGTTGTAACAAATACAAAAGAGAACACAGAGCCTAAATGTTTCTGTGGGCTTTCTTCATCAGGTAGAACACAGGTTGAGTTCATTCTTTGAAAAAAAGTCCAATTTAGTTGTAAAAGATTTTTTTCGTCAACCTTAAGTTCCATATTTTGAAACTTGGAGTTTTTTTATGTAATAATGTCATTTACCTTTGACATTTTTTTTTTCAGTTCTTTCCTGGTTAATAAAGCTGTTAAACAACTAAAATGATGTAAACAACAAACTTCACTTTTTGTATTAACATTAAGAAATATATTTAAATGAAAAACTGCTAAAACTATCCTTGGCATAAAAACTGATAATATTCAGTTTCATGTCAGTTTATTTGACCATTTTAATTAGATTTTTCCTGTCTTTCTCTTTTATAGAATTGTTAAATTACAGCGCTTTGATTGCAAACTGTGGTTTTTAAATGTCCTTTATAAAACAACTTTATATTAATAACTGAAATGACTCGCCGGCGGGTGATGTGCATTTCTCCAATGTTGGATATTTGAAGTCAGCTTGTAGCTTGGTTCCAGTCAGAAGGTCATAGGTCTGTCAGGGGAGACGGTATTCCGGTTGTTTCCATGGCAGCAGCTTCCATGCACGCACACCGACACACAAACACACACACACACAGCCCACTCGTTGTACACTAGAGAGGCGTCCACGCCCACCGGGTTCAGGATTCTGGAGCCAGTTTTGGCCAGCGCTTCAAGGCACCAAATAAAGTTGCCTCTTTATTGTGAACGTCAACAGAACGTCAGACACCGTCAGGGTTGAGAGACGATTCTTAGGCTATTAGTAATAAAAAGAACAGTCACTAATATATGCTTTTTTGTTGTTGTTGTTTGTCCGCTGAGGGTCTGACATTTCTGAATTATTACCTGAACAGTCAAAGGTAAAACAAGCAGAGCTAAAGTCAGAACAACAGGCAATAAAAGCTAAAATTAGCAAAACTGTATGGCAGCCAAGACTGTAGCTAGGAGCTAACATGAGCAAAACAGGAGCTAAAACCAGAGTTTAAGAAGACAGTAACTAGAATAAGTTTACTGAAGCAGCTGTCAAAGAACAATGTTGTAAAGGAAGTGAAGAGATCTCAA
Source organism: Millerichthys robustus (assembly GCA_034783495.1). NCBI lineage: Eukaryota > Metazoa > Chordata > Actinopteri > Cyprinodontiformes > Rivulidae > Millerichthys > Millerichthys robustus. Next base: position 25,861,829 of record JAVKLF010000038.1, read on the forward strand.
TGTATTTTATGGGGAAAATGTTAAATAATTCACAAAGTACAAAAGTTAAATTGCTGGAAGGTGTAACACACTGATCCTGATGGAGCTGAGGGTTTGGATACATAAATGGTTAAAACAAAAGTAGTAATTATATTGTGACAAGGTAATAAGGAAAAGTAGCCTATGAGTGATGAATCAGCATGATCACAAACTGAACATAGCTTTATCTTTTTATTGCAGATCAACTGTTCTGCCTCTGCTCAGGTCAGACAACTGAGACCACAGAACGTTTGACCCCAGATGGCTTCGTCTACGGGCAGTGATGCTAGAACACATTAAAGGAAATGCATATGCAAGTCTGTGAAATAGGGAAGATTTTACTGATTATTGTTTTGTTGGATATTTTCTCCTTTTCTAACTCAATGAATTGATAAATTTTCTAACTGTGTTTCAGATAGGCATAATTTAATGTGGAAATGTTGCTTTAAGAGAATGTGTTTCCTTGTTTATGATGACATCATTGCAATGCTGATGTAAGAGGGACCTCCCCAGGGCTGGGGCCAAGGTTTTCTATGAGCATTACATGATTCTGGGCCACTTGTTTAGATTTCCTCGAAGCCACACACACAAAAAGAAATCGTATCTCAAGATGAAAATAAATCTTTAACTGAGAACAGAACTGGGTTTCTCTGTCTGATTCCACCATGTCGGTCTCACCAATTTGAAGGATAAATGTTCTGATTGAAAGCCGGAACCATACGCAGAGACCCAGTGTCTTGTATAGCCTATTTCAATAATTTTGTTTGTAAATAAATAAAATTAAAAACATGAAATTAAAATATCTTCAATAATAAAAATATTAGACACATTTTCCTCAATTATATTATTACAAAAGATGATCATTTAAAATTTGATAACAAAATTATTAAATAAAAAATAACAAATCTATATATATATTTTATCAGAACACAGCTATACTAGTTGTCTTTTTTTCTTAATATTGTTTGAAGCAGTAAAAAATTATTAATAATTTATGAAAGGTTTTCTTGATTTCACGACACAGCGGAAATACATCATGCCAACGTCACCAGGCGAGCTCGTGCCCGCTGGAAGGCTCGCGAGAAAACTACGAGCTAAGCTACCTGAGCTAGCTCGAATCGCGGCCTCACTGCGCACGCGCGGGTTTTTTTATTGGAGTAAGCGAATACGCAGCGGGACTGCGCGGCGGGAGAAACAGTCATGGCGGAGAGGCCCGAAGACCTGAACCTTCCGAACGCGGTGATCACCCGGATCATTAAAGAGGCGGTGAGTGGGGAGGCGAGTCAGAAACTGGGTTAACGTCCGATTCCGGTCTAAAACCCTTCTTTCATTTTTATAATCCAGCGAAGAACCGAACTTTTCACATAAGCTACAACACAGACGGAACATAGCGAGTCTTCAGAAACATAAAGGTCAAATGGAGACTCACTGTTGGTTGGATTTAGGACATAAGAATAAACGTATTTTAGTGTAAATGTCGTTTAATTCGTGAACTAAAACAGCAGAAACAGCGAGTCACTCCGAGAGACGCCAAAAGTCTGTAAATCTAGCAGACATCACCTGTTTGCACACCTGGCTGTGGGTTAGCAGTAGGTCAGATTTAGTATTTGTCTCCAGCTGAAGTGTTACTGTAGTATTAGTACCACCCACCTCCTCCAGTCCGGTCTCCTCAGACCTTTTCAGCCTTGTTTCTTCATACTGCTGGACACATCTGTGCATTTTGTTTTTACGGTTTGTCAAATCAAAAGTGTAAAATGGATAATAAATTACTTTTTAAATTAAGAAATATCCATAGATTCTTGATCCAGTGTCTCATTGTCGTAAAGGTATAAATAAAAAAGGATATTTCCTGGAAATTCATTGCTCAAATATTGACTGTTCTGCGAGGGGAAGCATTTTGAAATAATGTTGCCAAAAAATACAAGTTCTCTAAATGTTTACATCTGGTTACATACGATTTAGTCGTAATTTGTTTAATAAAACATCTATCATTCCATTCATCGTGTGAGAGGCGGGGACAGGTCTCCAGTCCATCACATGGACAGGAGACCTGCGAGACGGATGAGACAACCAACCATTCACACTCATCCACACCTACACCTAGGGACAACATGCATGGTTTTAGTCTATAGGAGGAAACGGTGTAGAGACCGGTGGCGTTTAGAGTTCATAATTATTGTGTTCATCCATTTTTCTCTCTTAATCAGGCACTCATGTCAGAAACATCAGTTACAAACCATATATCGGTTTGAAAGAACATAAGCTAAAATTACACCCCTGCGTTTCAGCACAACATCATTTGGTTTGTTTGTTGCTGTTTTCCCGGTCAAACAATGTCTGAGCAAGAACACTGGCAAGAGAGTATCAGTCCACTGGGAGTTCAGCAAACGTTTGGACAGACTAGACCTGGATCAGGAGGACCGATGCATGCAGCACCATAAACATATGTGACCCATAACATCAAATCAGGGGTTAAGTTGTATTTGATCAAATTAAAATGAGCACATTCCCAAATTTCTGACTTTTTAAGCAACATTTAAATACCATCCTAAAATCTTGAGCGGTTCAGGATATGGCTTGATTTGTCTTGCTAATGGGGAATACCCCTGGAAAATGAGTCTGAATCCTTTTTTTAGCGCATTGTAATGAGGATTATTTGACATTATTTGAAAGAAGAAATCTCAAACCATATTTTGGATATCAGGATTTCCCAACTGCTATTGAAATAATCTTTGCTAGTATTCATGGAAAGTGGACAGGTTTGAGGCTAACTTGCTAAAAAAACCCTCATTGCTAGTTGTTTGTACCGTTCAGAAAAGTGCTTAAAAACATTCTTTAGGATTATATGTTGGACATTTCCTTCGAGGGACCCATAGCAGTACAGACACAGTCTAAAACCCTTTATGGCTATGATAAGTACAAGAAGCAGCTGAAGTTTCTGGTTTTGTGATAAACCTAATGGATTCTTGTTAGTTTGTCAATGTTTGGACAGGTTTGTGTGTGAATGTGTTTGAGTATAAAAAGAGCAATTGTGGGCCGATTTGTGTTTCCGCACTGACGCTCTGAGATAACTCCTCCGCACCGTTTGCTTCTCACAGCTCCCAGATGGGGTGAACGTGTCCAAAGAAGCTCGCAGAGCCATCTCGCAGGCGGCCAGCGTCTTCGTGTTGTATGCTACCTCCTGGTGAGAGGCACTTTGATTCACTAAACCCAGTTTACTTGTTTTTAACACATTTCAGACACTGCAACAAAAGGATCTGAATGTTCTAAAGTTATTTCTTTTGTTCTTTTCCAGTGCAAATAACTTCGCCATGAAGGCCAAAAGGAAAACTCTGAATGCAGGAGACGTGCTGGCTGCGATGGAGGAGATGGAGTTCCAGCGTTTCCTGGAGCCTCTCAGAGAAGCTCTGGAAGGTGAGAAGGTCCAACACTTGCAGCTAATGCACACATCTGCTCCAGATGTTTTCACTGAGACCATCAGCCTTAAAGCAGAGTTGTGTCTTTATGCCTCGGATGTTTGACAGTCCTGGATGAAAGGCTTTGTGTATCAGGACATGAGAAAACTGTTCAGGCGCCTCTTAAACACAGACTTATGGCGTACAGCTAAAGCAAATAAAGAAAAACAGTGAACGCACATACAAATCAGAGGTATGAAACTTATGTATGTGCAAGTCCGTGCATGTTTTCTTTGTACGGGTTGATCAGGTGTCTGCAAATCTTCTTACCCCTCTTTGTTGTGGCATTGACCAAGGGATAAAAAAAATATTTTAAAAAATGTATTTTTTAGTTGCAGTTATATTAAAGTAACTTCATTAATGAAAACATTCTTGGCAAATGCTTTCACTCTCATCTGTCTTGGGTCGATCCAAGAATTTCAACTCGAGTGGTACAAAACGTCCTATATACAGGTAAAAGCCAGTAAATTAGAATATTTTGAAAAACTTGATTTATTTCAGTAATTGCATTCAAAAGGTGTAACTTGTACATTATATTTATTCATTGCACACAGACTGATGCATTCAAATGTTTATTTCATTTAATTTT
>JAVKLF010000038.1:25929783-25943380 GCA_034783495.1 Millerichthys robustus
AGGCTTCGAGGCGTGTGTCGAGTAATGGAGGGGGCGTTTCCGTAAAGCGCGTATCGAAGCTTGCTTCATTTAGGGGATGAGCCGAAAATGATGACGTCCGAAGCCTCGCTGCCCGGCTGTACCACACTTCTTCTTTTCTCAGCAGTAGTTTACTGTTTGCTTTGATTTGCCACATAGACATTTTGTGGCTCTTTTGACTCACCGGTAGTGTTTCTGCTCGCGCTGAGTCCGTTTTCAGTTGTTTATCTGACTCACCGGTAGCGTTTCTGCTCACGCTGAGTCTGTTTTCAGTTGTTTATCTGGCTCACCTGTAGCGTCTCGGCTCGCGGTGAGTTTTCTTTCTAAAAGTTTGTTTGTCTGACTCACCGGTGGCGTCTCTGCTCATGCTAAGTTCAGCTTTATTAATTTTCCGACTTGCTGGTAGCGTTTCTGCTCACGCTGAGTTCGCATAGTCCGTTGCCTCCGGGACAAGCAATGGGCAAACAGCCGGCTGTGGCTGCAGCTTCGGTGCCGGCAATGCGAGCCAAACGGACCAATGCAGTTGCCTCTCAATGAGAATGCCTGACAGAAGAACCTATCAGACAGATCTTCAAGTCACACCTCCGAAAGGACTTTAACCGCATCCCAGCTGAGGCGGGGGACATTGAGTCCGCCCTGGCTGTTGATGAAGCAAAAGCTCGGATGTGGGAGGAGTTTGGTGAGGCCTTGGAGAAAGACTCTCGATCAGCTCTGAGGAGATTCTGGCAAACCATCCGGCGGCTGAGGCGTGGAAAGCAGCGCTTTTTAGTGAAAATGGAGTGCTGTTGACCTCAACCAATGATGTCGTTGAGAGGTGGAAGGAATACTTCTCGGACCTTCTCAATCCCATTGGCACGTCTTCCATGGAGGGAGCACAGTCTGGGGTTGATCTGTCCATAACTGGGGCTGAGGTCGCCGAGGTAGTTAAAAAGCTCAGAGGTAGCTGAGCTCCAGGACTGGACAAGATTCGCCCTGATTTCCTTAAGGCTCTGGATAATGTGGGACTGTCTTGGTTGACACGTCTTTGCAACATTGCTTGGATATCAGGGGCAGTGCTGCTAGACTGGCAAACTGGGGTGGTGGTTCCCCTCTTTAAAAAGGGGGACCAGAGTGTGTGTTCCAATTATAGTGGCATCACTCTCCTTAGTCTCCCTGGTAAGGTCTATTCAGGGGTGCTGGAGAAGAGAGTCCGATTGATGGTCGAACCTCGGATTCAGGAGGAACAATAAGGATTCCATCCTGGTCGGTGTACGCTGGACCAGCTCTACACACTCACTAGGGTCCTTGAGGGGTAATGGGAGTTTGCCTATCTAGTCTACATGTGTATTGAGGACTTGGAGAAGGCATTCAACCGTGTTCCTTGGGCTACACCCTGGGGGGTGCTCCGTGAGTTTTGGATTGTGTGTCCGTTGTTACGGGCCATTCAGTCCCTAAACAAGCGGTGCGAGAGTTTGGTTCACATTGTCAGGAATAAGTTGAACCCCTTCAGGGTGGGAGTTGGACTCCGCCAGGGCTTTCTGTTGTCACCGATTCTGTTCATAACTTTCATGGACAGAATTTATCGGTGCAGCCAGGGGGGAAGGGAGTCCAGTTCGGTGACCTCAGGATTCTGTCTCTGCTATTTGCAGATGATGTGGTCTTGTTGGCTTAATCATGCAGTGATCTTCAGCTCTCACTGGAGTGGTTTGCAGCCAAGTGTGAAGTGGCTGGGTTGACGATCAGCACCTCAAAATCTGAGTCCATGGTCTTCAGTCAGAAAAGGGTGGATTGCTCTGTTGGGGGTGAGGTTCTGCCTCAAGTGGAGGAGTTTAAGTATCTTGGGGTCTTGTTCACGAGTGAGGGAAGAATGGAATGTGTGATTGACTGTCGGATTGGTGCAGCTTCTGCAGTTTTGCGCAATCTTTACCAGTCTGTTGTGGTGAAAAGGGAGTTGAGCTGTAAGGCGGAGCTCTCTGTTTACCGGTCAGTCTACGTTCCTACCCTCTTCTGCGGGCACAAACTCTGGGTAGTGACCGAAACAACAAGATCGCAAATACAGGCGGTCGAAATGTGTTTTCTTCGCAGGGTGGCTGGACTCTCTGTTAGAGATAGAGTGAGAAGTTCAGTTATCCAGAAGAGACTCAGAGTAGAGCTGCTGCTCCTCCACATCGAGAGAAGCCAGTTGAGGTGGTATTGGGCAATTGTAAAGGATGCCTCCCAGATGCTTCCCTAGGGAAGTGCTCCAGGCAACTACATACTAACATATGCCATTTAATTTTCAGGAAGGAGTCAGCCTCACTACTTTCCTGGAGAAAGTGGATACCAGACTTCCTTCTCTGCATCGGTGAGCGAAAGAAGAAACTTCAGAGGTTCTTCATTGGTGGATCAGAAAACTATCCCCTGTGAGTCTCTAACATCAGTGGCTGCTTTTGATGGGCTATTCAAAGCACACTTTGTATTCAGCCTATCATATGATGAAGCTCTTTGCAGTTTTTAAACCACAGTCTACAACATTGATGTTGGGAGTGTGAAAGAAAGCCCTTGGGTCAAGAAACTGAGAGCACATCTACTGAGAGAGCATTAAAATGCACAAATATCCACAAGCTAATAGGAGGCTTTAAAACTGTTTGACAATATTCATATGCAATGTTTGTCAAATCGAAAATAGCTGATAGCTTGGAAGGAGGACATCTATTGTTTGAGACATAGAATGTGGATTCATGCCTAAATGTTTTTACTACAAATTGGGTGAGAAATTTTGGCACTGAATACCAGGTTGGACTATTTTTATGCACTGGAATGTTTAATGATCTGCCTGTATTTAAGAAAATTTGCCATATTATAATACATGAACAACATGCAATTATAATAGGCTGTACTATCAACACCTTGTATTTTGATGAACACTTTCATGCATATTGTATTAAAGAAAAAAGTAATGAGCATGTTGTTATTTGCATTGATAAGCCATATTCTAATGAAAATGAGAGCATGTACATTGTTCAACATTGTTACATGTTTTAGAAAATGTTTTACAGTTGTGGTGCACATTTAGAAATAAATATTTTTCAGAAAAACATTGATTCATTTTTTATTTCATTTATTTTCTAAGAAATTTCAAAATGTTCAGAACAGTAACATTTCAGCATCTAGCACTAATTAATTTAATTAGTTAATATTCCATTTATAATACCTACTTAGTGTAAATAAGTGTTAAATTATCAACTCCAAAGAGATTTAATATTTAACACTAAATTAGAGTTAAGGTACCAACTCTCCAAAAATAGTTAAATTAACACTCTCTGGTGTGGACCCATATAGACAGTTTGAAAATGCTGAAATCAAATCTGACAGTGTTAATTTGGGCATGATGGATTTGCTGTGTACTTATATAATATATATATATATATATATATATATATATATATGTATACACAGAGCAAGTTTTGTTAAGCACCCATGCAAAATTACATCTAATTAGCAATGCATGGCCTCTCACTGTTCATACACGATATAGATACTGTCCTTTTGAGTACTATAAATGACTCTTTCATTTCTGAAACAAAACAGACACTAATGACACAATTAATTACTTACTTTGCAAGCAAATATGCTATCAATGAGATGTTTGTGCCAAAGGGATTACTTGTTTGTTTGTTTTTTAATTAGAAGAGGGGCACCAAGTCTCCTTCCCCTAGATAACAAGTAGCCAAAACATTGTAATAAATTCATTGAGAGCAATGGTGGCACTTAACACCTTTCAGCATTTAGTATAAAGCTTTAAAGATATCAGAAGTAAGCTGTTTCAAATGTATATGCAGACCAAAAACGTTGTAGAGCTTAAAAGCATTTTTTTAAACTTTTCCTTTGTTTCTTTTTTAATATTATTATTAATAGTATTTTTATTGCATGTTCTATCAATATTACTGCTGCAAGAAATATGAAGCAATACTGTACCATATTTTCTACTGTAAAACTATATTTAATTCAAGTTTTTCTATAGCACTTTTTTCTGTTTAGCATTCCTCACTGTCAGATAAGGTGTGGCAAAAACCCAGGGCGCAGGCAGGACTCAAAAGTTTAACAAAAAGACGTTAATTATAAACAAAAAGCTGGCGAGGCAGCATCAAAAGCTCACTTAGAGCAAAATACAGGCAACAGACAAAACTCACTTGAGCAGAACTTCCATGAAACAGGCACGGAGGACTCACAAAGGACTGGACAGGAACAGAAACAATGATCCGACAAGGACTGAACTCAGGACACAGAATATAAAGCAAACAAATTACACTCAACAAGGAACACCTGGAGGAGACACAAGAGGAATCAGGTGCAGCAGGGGCGGGGCTGGAGCAGGGCAGAAACACAGGGAAACACCAAACACTAAAAATCTAAGACAAAAACACACAGAATGTGACACTCACACAATACTTGTACTGTATTATCACTAAAACAAATGTTCCTTTTCTAATTATCACAATGAAAAATAACCTTATGAGCAAAATGCAAAATTGAAAGATTCAGTTCTTACATTATTATTGATTTAAAAATTAGTAATTAGGCAATAGACATTGAAATGTGATGCACTAAGTTTGAAGAACTTGGCAGAGATATCCTAAATATTGTCTTGTCCACCAGTTTTATTGCACCAATAATAAGAAAGCAATATGTTTTCTCTGTGAAAACCAGATATAAGTAAAATGGTCTGCCAGGTAATATAAAGAGTTCAATCAATCAAACTTTAGCTCCATCATGGATCCAGTGAGGAAAATGAAAATATGCCAGTATACCAGAATTAATACAAGACAGTCACAATGTTTTTCATGTTTATTAGTAACGACATAGGTGTAAGGAACAGTAAGTGATTAATTTTATAAAATAACAGAAAAAAATATTAAAAATATTAATTTTAGTCAAATAATCATTTATCTCCTGATAAATAAGTGTCTGAGTCCCTATGCAACCCCTAATGTTGCATCACAAAAGTTGCCTGAGGAAAAACCGAAAGCAGCTTATGACTGAACATTGTTGCCACCACGGTTTCTTCTTAACCTTTAAAAAGGGTAAAGTGAAATAGTGTGCTTTGCAAGTTATTCAACTGTCACTACACTGGCATGGGTGACTGGCCAAAAGAGGGCACAAAGGTTAAGTTGATGTTGTGCCACAAAATACTAAATGATATAAATAATGATGTTTTTAAACATTTTTACAAGTTAAATTTATTTTTACATTCTAAAGCATATTTGACATGTGTTGATTTGATTTTTAACACTTCACATGGTTTTAAAAGTGTTTAGTTTCAGTCACAGTTGCCTCCTTGTATGTCTTCACAAATAAAACAAATGTTTGCACAAGATATGAGAAAAAACTAACACTTTCTTCCTTCAATACTTGTTTTAAAACATTGCAAATTGAGCAGGGTTCAGCTCAGTTCATCTACTTACAGGGGTGAATAGAAGTTCTGTGATTCAGCCTCTAATGAATACACACAGGAGTGACACAGTTAGTTGCAAAGCAAATGAGACACCTTGTGGTGAATTTTACACTCAAATGTGTCCATGTGTGCCAGATGAAAGACACACACACAAAAAAGATAAAACCATGCAAAATTAAGGCAATTGAAATAGTTAAAACTAACTTAGATTCCCACCATGAAATCATTTTTTAGGGGAAAAAGTTAAAGAAGGCAATTGTATGTGTCAAAAAGTTTGTCCCTAAAAAAAATAAAAATAAAAAATAAATATACAGTATTCATAAATATTATATAACTAACAAATTCTAGGTGTGTTTAGCAGTTTCAGATTTTCTTTCTTTTTTTTGAGTTTCAAATTTCTGGCCCTGTTTTGGCATTGAGGTGAGACCTTAGATGACCGAGGGTGGAAAATCATGACTGACAGTACAGCAATTGGACAAGCTTTTACATTCAGGACCAGTGGGGACTGAAAATGTCTTTAAAACATCATTGATATGTGATTTATTTTTAAAATCTAACATGCTTTGCTGATATCAGCTGCTTCTGTCAACACAAGACACAAATCTTAGTGGGGGAAAAAATGATATTGAGAAATTTGAGCAGCATTTTCAGTTTGTGTTGAACATTTTCTGTTTACCACCAGAAAACAGCAGCAGCCAAAGCATCTGACAGGTAATAATAGAAAGGCTAGGTGTTGTGATTTTTATATATTTATTTTGTGTGTGTCAAATGAAATCAGAAAATAATATTATGTAAAACACTTAACTGATTCTGAATATTTAGTTTGACACATCAGTTTAACACATAACTTTAGTCATAAACTGCAAACTCCTTGAAGATAAAAGCCACACCAAGTGTAATGAATGTTTTGTTTGTGTGTGTTTTGGCTGAGTGAGGGTAGGAGTGAAGTTGCCTTCATGTCAGCATTTAGCTTAGACCACCATACACTTTTCCACAGACCATAAATGGAATTATAGCATTAGCTGCCCTCAATTAACCACACTGCATAATTTAAATTATGCAGGGTTCTTTTTTCTTCTTCTTCTCTCATTTTTTTTCTTCTTAGATATTTCCTCTAGAAGAGCTGGATAAAATTAAGGGCTTTAAGGCGTACAATTTATAAATGTTGCTGAAGCTATTACAAATGCAACTGTGGATGCATTAAAAATTTGGAGCTACAGCAGTAAATGAGGATACTACTAGAGAACAATGCTTTTCCCAAGAATATTTTGACAAGTTCATTCTGAGTGCCACTGAAGAGAACCAAAAATATAATCCTTGCATCCTACTGCCAGCAATGTTTAAACAAATATCTAACATATATTGTGATGTCCTGATGCATCTCAATCATCCAGGTAGAAAAATCTGAAAAAGTTGAGTAGGTCCTCAGGTTAGAGTCCTGATTATGGCGTATTGTTTATAGGGGGCTGTGTCATTCTTGCAACAACAGCATTTTAAGAGGGGGACAATTGGATCTGGAGGCCTCCACCCTTGTTTAATGATGGGCGATTTCTCTTCATAATAATGCCTTTCTTTACTCCTCTCTCAAACCAACATTCCTCCCCATCAAAAAAGAGTACATCTTCATCCCTGAAAGAGTGACCTCTGCCCGGTAGATGAATGTAAACTGCAGAGTCCTGGCCTGATGATGTTGCTCTTCTGTGCTAGGCCATTCTTTTGGCCAGTGGCTGCTTTGTTTCCCTGATGATCACAGTCCTCCTGGCACTTAACAGCATACACAACATTATACCATTTGGATGGATTGTCAGTCTAAAGAAGTCTCTTGGAGAAGTGATGAAACATTTCAACAACAACAACAAAAAAAAATGTCCAGACCCATCTTACTCAACTTTTCCGTATATGATTCAATACTTAGCTTTAACAGTTTCAACAAATTGGACAGGTTTTCAAAATTCCTAGGTGCACACAAAAAGGTTCCCATATTGTTTTTTAGCTAATTGAGACCAATCATCTAATGTTTGATGGGTTATGTGGTATTCATGTAACCTTAATTTTAAAAATATGTATGTATATACATAACAGATTTATTGTGTTTAAAACTTATGTAAAACTATTTTTATTCAATCAACATTTTTAAAAAGTTGCAATTAAATGAATTAATGTCTATTTTGTGCATTTTTCCTCTTTTATCTTTTTATCACCCCATGATGTGCTTTATCATCCCTCACCCCTAACTATGTATTCACAGAAGAATCCATCTCAAGCCAAATTGAAGCCTGATACTTGGTCTATCTGATGAGACAGCAACAGGGAACATGTACTAAAATGGGTGTAATTAGAGTCTTTGAGATGGTACAACAGCTGCTGGACAGCAACATCCTTTATGAGATGTCCCCTGCAGCCTGAACACAACAAATCTAAAATACACCCTGGAAAGCATTACCCACAAGTGTAACTGTGGCAACAGTTATATTGCCTTCTGATTATGTCAACACACACAAACTGCTTTCATAAACAAAAGCTTAGCCACTTGTTAACACAACCATCATTGATTTTTTTTTTCCTTTTGTAAAAAACAAAGTTTGCAATTGTTGTGACAGAATCTGTTCCACATATTTGCTCTTGACACTTACATCCCCTCAGACAGCTGGGAAACAATACAATGCATTTTGCATAACATTCCGAGCTTAAAGTGGACATATATCATGCAAAATCCCCTTATATAGCCCCTGAATATTTCTTGTGTATTTGAAGTCTCTAGGAGTTCAGAAAATGTACTTCTGAATCATGTACTTCCACATCTGTATTTTTTTAAGTTTTCAGGCCATAAAAAAAAAAAAAAATACAGATTATGCCACTGGGATTAGGTTTATTTTACATACTAAAGTCTTTATGTAAATTAAATAATTTAAAGCTAATTTTTCCATTATCTTTTCAATTAAACTAGCTGATGACAATGTTCCTATTTACACCCTAATAGAAACTGTAATTGCATAGGTATTTTACATAATGTAATTTATTGTAATGAGATGGGTTTACAGTTGCTCTGTATTTTCTGTAGTACGTGCATCCTTTCAGCAATCTTTTTTTTAAATATGCGTTTTTAACTTTGATAATCTTTAATTACTTGTCTACCACGTGGTTGTGCCTGCAAATGTAGCACTGTTTTGCAAAGTAGTTGTTTGTTATTGGATTTTGATCAACAAATCTCCACAATCAGTTTAACAGCCCTTGTAAACAAGTGCTTAACTTTTTGAAATTGTATTGAGCCACAAATTTGATATTCTTCTCAGCTCTCAAATAAAAAAGTAACATAATGAGTTATGTGAGATCAAAACCTGTTATCAAATTCTTTCTAGCACCTGTTATCTGCTTTTTGACAGCTATAAAACCCATTCTGACGTTTCTTAAGAAAATGTGTGACAGACAGTAAAAACCAACAAATTTTTTTTTTTTTTAAATCCTGTTCAACAGAGTCTTAATGTACAGGTGACAAACCAGGGTGTTGCATTTGTAAAGTCTCATGGATTTATTAGAAGGTGTTGTCATGTGGTGCTAACATGACCCACATCATGTACGTTAATGAAGGCAGCTCCCAAACACTATTTTTCTGTGAAATCAAAAACTATTGTACAGGCAGAATTTGGGGTAAAATCAAAATAAAAGTATAAAATGATAATTATGATGTTAGTTCATTCTGTTAACTACTAGCTTAAAAACAAAACAGGCTTTTAACATTTTGACAGATTTGATTAAAAACTTGCTTAAAACCCTTTATAAATACAACGCTTATTGCTGCTGTGAAAATCAGCGCAGCCATCTAGCAGGAAGTCTTTACATTATCATTCTTATTTAAACATAATGTTTTACCTTCTTTAAAATGTAAACGCAACCGTCTAGGAGAAAATTTGCAGCTTATGTGGAATCAGTTGGATCACATTTCAGTATGACAAACAATAAATTAAACTCACATGAGACGCAGTTGCTTGAAGTATAATATCACATATAAACAACAATATGTGCAATAGGGCTAGTTTTCATTCTGTTTTGTGATTTAGGTTTTTGGTGACCTAAATAACATGGAATTTTGATATGAAGAAGACAAAGATAAGTTTTTGTCAACCCACATCGGCACCTATTGTGTCATTTGTTTTAATATCACCTTTGTTATCTATGTATTACTTTGAAATGATTAACATTACACTGTTTTTGATATCTTTATCATATTTACATTTTCATACTGCATTAAGAATATGCACTGTGAATAGTAATGTTTGCAGGTTTATTCCACAAAGCATAACCTTAAAAGCAAAAATGAACGGCTGTGTCTGTTACTCTATTAATTCCAGAGATGGCTTGTGCAAACAGTGTGAAGAAATATGTTGAAATGGCTATTAGACCAGTGTTTTCCAAACTTATCAAAATGACAGGAAATGATTGAATATTAGCCTATTCAAGTGAGTCTCTTTGTTCAGCCATGTGCACTGGACTACAGCTTTGTCTGACTTATTAGCTTTTTAATACTGCACATAAATCCATTCACAGATTCTGTGTGTGAGGATGTGTGTCGTGTTTATGTGGGAGCAATTCCAAGCTTTCACCTCTGACAGGCATTCCAAAGGTGATGTGTCAGAGAATATAAAACCACAGGTAACATTGAGAAAACAAATTAACCTATATCAACGGTTGAATAGGAGAATCAATATTTAGTTCAGTATCCTAAGATTTGTAAACATTTAGATGCATTTATAAAGAAAAACTTAATATCCTTAATATAAGTACCTAGCTCGTCCAATACACAAATAACCTACATTGGTTGTAAGAATTTTTTTTGTAAGTAAGAGACTGTCCAGACTGATTTTGATTGTTGTCTGAAATCCAACTAAATAACAAAACGATATGTCCATCTATTCCTTTTTCTGTGCTGGGTCATTGGGGTGGTGAGTATGGTGGTTAGGGTGTGCTGACCTTCAGCAGTCTTTGAATAGAGCTGGGGGGTACACCCTGGATAGGGCACAAGCTCAGATAGAAACTTAATGACTGACACATGCTCACAATTTGATTTCGATAACCTATCACAATAAAATAACCTTTTAATAAATTTCAATAATGTCAGCATCACCAACATCACAAAATATACTTCTTCAAAAATGTTTTATTAAAACGATTGTTTTAGCTGCAAACTGCTTGAGAGAGACTTACTCATTGATGCCGTCTACATACATACATTTTCCAGCTTACTGCTGAGACATTACACCCATGACAGCCTGCACTGAAGAACTAATCGAGGAATTAATAAGATGTGATTTCTGAATGTGATTGCTGAACAATCTGTTTAACAGAGCAAATTCACACTGCCACAAGCCTCTTTTTGTTGTTTACTCATTCACAATTGTTCCACATTAACAACAGTTGTGATATTTTTCTTGACTCAGTGATTTTAGAGGATGAAGCTGTTGCGGGAAACAAGACATTGTAACAAGGCCAACTTGTCAATATCCTGACTCGGTGCTGTAAAATGAAAGTTACATATGTAACTACAGTTCTATGAATCCCGGATGACCGCCAGAGGGCAGGGCTGAAAGCACTGAATGTTCCCTTTGCGCATGCGCTGTTCGAGCAATAATATCAACCAAGTCACGCCTGTGACATATCGGATGATCAATCAGAGGCTATATAGCATGACATCATCCAAGGCTCTGTTCCTAGAGAATCTTCTCGCGAAATGCAAGGATTCTGAGTGACAGAGAATCTCTGGCGGTCATCCGGGATTCATAGAACCTACTGACTGCCAGAGGGTGGTGCTGAAAGCACTGAATGACTAATACCAGCAATGTCACGAGGAATCCTGAGCACATACGTACCTCACTGAGAAGGCTCAGAGGACCCTTGTAAAACAACATGGTCCAGGGGATGAGAGGCGGCCACAATCACATTGTAAAATCTACTGAACGTGCTCGAAGAAACCCATGATGCCGCACATATAGCTTCCAGTTGAATACCTCTCACGGCTGCCCAGGAAGTGGAAACGCTCATGGTAGGTGTGCCTTCACGCCGACTGGCTGGGGGTGGCACCCTGCAGCGTAGGCTTGGCAGATGACATCCACAATCCAATGGGAGAGATGCTGTTTGGACAGAGGACAACCTAATCTAGGGCAACATAAGAACAGCTGGTCTGAGCGTCTTATAGTGGCAGTGGCTACAATGTATGATTCCAGTGCCCTTACTGGGCACAGTAACTCAGAACCCTCACCAGCTTCCCCTGAGGTAGAAAACGCGCCAATCTCAATGGTTGGTTACGATGAGAATGAGAAAACACTTTAGGGACAAATGCCGGGTTTGGCCACAAGGTAACACCAGACCCATCTGAACTCCATCTGAGACATGATGGGCTGACAGAAAGAGCATGTAGCATTGACCCTTTCAGCTGAGATAAAACCCAACAAAAAAGCAGTCTTACATGACAACCATTTGAGGTCCGCCTGAACCAAAGGCTCAAATGGAGGGTGACACAGAGCACTGAGGTCCATTGGCAGGTCCCAAACTGGTGCTTGCGGAACCATTGGTGGGTGCAGTCTATGAGCACCATGCAAAAAAAGAGAAACCAGATTATGCCTCCCCAGTGTGCATCCATCAATGTCAGCATGAATAGATGATATAGCTGCTACATATACCTTAAGCGTAGAAGGAGAGCGGCCCCTATCAAGAAGAGACTGAAGAAACTCCAAAATCGTGGGTTCCGCACAGGTGACTGGATCATTATTACGGGCAGAACACCACCGGGAAAACAGACGCCATCTGTTTCCATATTACTGGCCAGTGGTGAATGCACTGGCACTCAAAATAGTGTGCCTGAAAGGGCCCGAATACCCAGTCAGCTGCTGTTCAAGCCTCCCAGTGGCCACACACACAGCCGGAGGTGCTGACAATCGGGATGCCATATCTGACCCCTCAACTGAGACAGTAAGTCCCTCCGGGTCGGAAGACACCATGGGACCTCACAACACAGACTCCATAGAAGTGGGAACCATGGCTGTGCCGGCCAATATGGAGCTACCAGTAACATCCTGTGGCCCTCCATGAGAACTCTCTGAAGAGTCGGCCAAATCACGAAAAGGGGCGGAAAGGAGTGTAGGAGGACCCTGGGCCAAAGCGTCCTGAATCAGTGCACCTGCGGTCCCTGTAAGGGAAAACCATAGAGGACAATGAGTCGACTGCTCTGTGGCAAACAGGTCGTCCTCTGCCTGACCGAAAAAGTCCCAGATCAGGAGGACTATGTCGCTGTGGAGGGACCACTCTCCCGGAGCTGGCGCCTGTCGGGAAAGGGAGTCTGCTACCTGGTTGCACGGCCCTGGCAAGTACACTGCCTGCAGGGTGGATAGGTGAACAAACGCCCACTCCAGGAGATCTCGGGACTCCTTCAGGAGCTGCGCTGACCTAGTGCCACCTTGGTGGTTGATGTGGTAGACCACAGAGGTGTTGTCTGACCGAATCAAGACATGTCACCCCTCCAGGTGGGGCAAAATGTGCCTAAAAGTCAAATGCACAGCACGCAGCTCCAGCACATTTATATGCTTGGAGCAATCCTGTGGACACTAGCAGACCTGAACCGCCCTGCGTTGCCACACAGCGCCCCATCCCAAGGAGCTGGCATCTGTAGTGACCAATTCTCTGTGACACACAACCACCCCCATGGACACACCCCTTGACAAAAAGGCCCTGTCTCTCCATAAAGTCAGGGCACGAAGACATGGCCACGTTACCACAAGTTTGTGATACCTGTGAAGCTTTGCATCCAGGTGCCAGCTGTTGATCCACCTTTGCAAAGGGCGCAGTGACAGCAGACCTAAGGGCACAACCCAGGTAATAATAATAATAATAATAATAAATTTACGTTAATAATCCCCAAAGGGAAATTGAAGTTCCAGTACATCCAGTCCATTACAATACACAACAAACAACAGAGGAAGGGCGGGCATTGGATGGGGGGACCAGTGACTGCGGCCACGCAGCCCATTACAGGCGCCGCCTTTCGGAGAGGAAAAGCATTACATTAGGTGAGAAGAGGAGAAAAAACAGCATATTTCAGACTTTACCCTTTACAGGATACAGTTTGAGATTACAAGAAAAAACCTTGCACAAATAAGCATACATTTACAGACAAAA
>JAVKLF010000038.1:26068515-26084230 GCA_034783495.1 Millerichthys robustus
GTGTGTGTGTGTGTGTGTGTGTGTGTGTGTGTGTGTGTGTGTGTGTGTGTGTGTGTGTGTGTGTGTTTGTGTGTGTGAACTTGCATTTGTTACCTTTTTAAGACCATTTCTGGTACACACACCTTCCTTGTCAGGACCAGTAGTCCTTGTGGAGACCAAAGACCGGTCCTAATACGGTGGGATTCCATTTTTGGGTTGGGGGGGTTTGGTTTAGGACTAAGGTGTGAATTGAGTTTAGTCTAGGTTTAGGGTCAGGTATGTACTGGTGGGGTTAGGATTAGGGTCAGGGGTCAGGGTTAGTCTGTAGAATTTACTGGAAATGAATGAAAGTCAATGAGCAGTCCTAATAAGGATAGAAATACAAACCTGTGTGTGTGTGTGTGTGTACTGTTGTCCTTGTTTTCCCTCAGAGGTTTTACAGTATGTGTTCACCAAGGCTGCAGCTTCCTTGGATGGTTCTCCTCATTCGGGTCCTGAACGATAAACACAGTCCAAGGGGACACAGATCGTTCTGTATAATGCAACAACACACACACACACAACAACACACACACACACACAACAATACACACACAGGAGCGGACTTACTTTGCTGCCAAGTGCAATTAACAACTCCAGCAGCATCAGCATGCCCTCTGTGTTTGGTCAAAATTAATTTACCAACAAACTTTTTAATCTAATTTCTCCACAACCCCTGGGGGTGACCGGCTCTCTGAGCCACCTGGAACTGTAATTTTTGTTTCCAACGACGGAGCCTCAGATTGTCCTGTTTGTTGGGAGAAAAACGATCCTTCAGCATTTCCTCCAGGTGAAGAAAATTACAGTGAGCAGCGTAAAATAAATGTCAATCTGAAAGGCTAAGATTCAGCTTTCCTGCTGTCAGGAGAGTCAGACTGTCTTGTTCCTCAGAGGAAGTCATTTTTTTATCAGAGCTGCAGAGATTTAAATGCACTTTTCTACTGAAAAATAAGCACAGAGATGTTTGGGCCTCTTTCAGACAGAAACAACAAAAAATCGGTAAGAGTCCGTTTCTACCTTCAGTTTTGTGAACTGAAGGTAAATGGACCTCAGCTGTACCGTCGGAGCCCAATCTGCTGGACCATATGACGTCATTGGGGATAAAACGTCTCTTGCTGCTTTACTGCACCCTCCTCCTCCTCGTCCCTCCGTCTCTTTCTCTGCACTCTGATTAATTTTCAAACGAACTTGTTTATCGCTCACTGCTGCCTTTCAGCTGAAGTGGGCCGCCACAATAGAAGCTCCTCCATCTCCTCTTCACTCAGTTTGACTTTGAAAATGTCCAAGAATTATTCATCAGCTTTCTGTCTTTCCATTTGCTCAGAGAGGAAAAGGGAAAGAGTGCCGCCTCCCTGCTTTCTTTCTGTCCTGGTGCAGCTCTCCTGTGCCGGTTTTACACTTCAAGCTGTCCTGACCTTTCTGAAAGAAGGAAGCCCACGTGACCTCCGTCTGAGAGCTGTTGATTCCTAAAGGATCCCCTGAAGCCAGTCTGCTTCCTAGACTGACTGAGAGCACTCAGACCTCCTAATCCAGATGACACTTCACTGAGCCTTTTATGGAGGAGCTGTCCTCCAGAAAGAGGACGCATCAAAGGGACACTATTAGAGAGAAGAAACGAACTAAAGTAGAACTGAGACAAAGATTGTTAGTTTTGCAGTTCAGCTGCAGGTCTTTTCTTTTCATTCTTCCATTCATGTCCCAACAGTTTTCAGACAAGAGGATGGACTCGGTTCAGCTTTTATTGTGTGAATGTTGATTTAAAAACAAATCACAGGAAGTAAAACTTTACAAAACCTAGCATTTTAATTTCTCTAACAGTTTTTACACAATTTCCATTTGATGCTCTTTGGAGATTTTACCACAAATTTTTGTTTGATGATGGTTAATGAATAAATTAACCTAATTAATATATAAGGAAAGAAGGTGTTGAAAGCAGCATTTCTAATGGAAATGAATGAGCAATCCTTTTTTTTTTTTTTGCTGAAGTGTGGAGCAAACCTGTGTGGTTTAGTTTGTGATAAGTTGTTGCAGTAAAGGGAAATGTTTCTGAAAGGACAGATGTGCTCTGGTCGAGTTACAGCATCTCCTCCTCTCCCTGCCATGATTCACAGCTGTTTGTTTTTAACTGCAGAAAAAAGACAAAATTTTCTCCAAATTCTTTAAATATTTTTTTTTATGATTTTTTTTCAGCAGACAAAAAATTCTGCAAATTTTTTGGAGGAGCTTTGGTCTTTAACCAGATCCCCGATTCTCTCCTGCACTTGGTGTCAAACTGGAGTTCCTCTGAACAGTTTTACCTCACAAACAAAATCAGGTCCATAAGACTAAATGTCAAATATGTGAAGTTTATTTGAGCTGAAGTAAAATAAAAGTTAAATTAAATGAGCACATTTCTGATTTGTGGCTCTAAAAGTGACTTTATGCTCAGTTTCATACGGTCCAGTTGAGGTGGGCGACACTCATTCAGTAACTCTTCATAAGATGATGTTTCACCTTTGACCCCAGCTAAATGACACCATCAGCTGTCAGATGTGCAGCTCTCACCTTTTTATATTTTCCAGGTGGGTCAGTGGGAGGACAGCCATTAGACCTGATCCCAGATTTATGACCCACGTTTGCATAAAAAGACTTCATTAAAATGCAATTACAGAAGGAAGCTGCCTGATGGAGTCCAACACAAACTCACGTCGGCACCGTTAGGTGATTAAGTGAAAGGTTGCCTCCTCCCGTGCATCATTCCACAGCAAACTTGTTGACGAGCACTAATGACAGCAATTATTTAGTCCTGAAAAACATCGCCGGCTGTCGGCGTGAGGACTGGAGCGTTTCGCCCGCAGACTCTGCCATCGATTAACTCGCCCCGCTTATTAACTGGACATGAAAATGGCCTCATTAAAAAGAAAATCTGTAAAAAGTCCATCAGGCCGCCGCCAAGTCGGTCAGTGTCACAGTAAACTGACACTTCAGGCCTTTGAGCAGAAAAACTGTGTCATCCATCTGGGCCGTGCTCCATCGACCCACGCAGCCTGAAATATGCTGCCTCTAATTACAATTATTAATTGGAAATAGGAAATCAATGGCTGTGAATTAAACAGAGCTGGGCTTGTTTGTAAATGGGTCAGCCGTCTCCTAATAACTCAGCTGGGCTCAGACTTTTCCTCTCTGTGACTTTCATCAGTTGTTTTTGCGCCGAGAGCAGAAAAATAACGCCTCTGCTGCAGCTGTTCTTTGCATGGGAGAACTTTCCCTCATGAAGGCCGCGGGCCACCAGAACCAAAAAGGTTCTAAACCTTTGGTTCTTACTCTGCTCTCATTTAAAACGTCACACAGGTTTGAGGTCTTTGTTCAGGACAGAAATACCTCTTACTTCTATTTCTCCTCACACTAATTAGTTTTGTTATCGTGCTGCTACAAAAGAAAAGAAAAAAGATTTAAGTAAATAAAATAAATGTTCTGTACAAAATGACACAAACATGTTTTTTTGTAAGTAATGTTCTTAAAACTTCGGGTAAATCGGGTAATTGGGTAAAAAATGTAATCTTATCTTGATATCAAAAAACTAATTACAATTTTAGAAAAAGCAAAATAAAAAATTACATCTAAAACGTCTGTACATTTCTGCTATATTTGCATATTCATAAATCATAATAAGAGTTTCAACGCGTTTTTAAAAATAGTTTGATAAAATAATGGAAATAAATAAAACCAGCAATAATTTTGTAAAACCACTATGTGCAAAATAGATTGTTTACACACAAACTTGAAATGAAAACATAGAATAGAAAATCTAAAAAAGTGAAAAATTTTACAATTTGAAGTCAAATTGATATTTTACATTTTTTTTATATTTTTCGTCAAATATTTATGTAGAAAGTTGAGTGGACTTTATCATTTTTATTTTATTATTGACTTTATTTGGTTCTGTAGTTCCTGTTCAGTTGTTTCTCTGCCCAAATCAGAACTTTTCCATTAAAACCTTTGTGGTTTTAAAACGTCAGAGGACAAAACGTCTTTATAATTGATTAAATGCATGCAAGAAATGCAGATTTCTCACATTTTTGGTGCCATTAAAGCCAGGATAGAACAATGAAGAAACCATTAACACAGCTTGAACAGGAAGCAGATGCTTTAAAAAAAGACGCATAATGAATTAAAAATCCTCTAAAAGCAAAGACGTTTCTGAAAAACCATCATGACAGGTGGACAATAACTGCTACAATTACAAGGAAAACTTCTTTATTAAGCAGCTGCACTTTGTCTGTCGGCTAATTTATAAATTAACTTTAGGTTTAAGAAATGAAAATGTGTATAAAAATCAAACTCTTCTGTTGTCAGTCGATCAAAAGAAAGTTTTATTCTAAAAATATCCAGAAATAAAAAGGTTTTATTCTCATCTGTTTTTAGGTCAGGATGTTTTTATTTTTGCTGAAGACAAAGTCGGAGTAACAATGGTTTTTCTTATGTGTGTAATTGTCTGTTTGCAAAATATTTTATGAACCACTGAACGGGTTTTAATGAAACGCATGTTAAACTGATTCACCTGATTCAAAATGGACAACACAGCTGATGGACTTTAGCCAACACAAAAGTGACACATTGGGCTAAAACTTGACGTGGTAGTGTCTGAGAGTGATCCGTAATCAGGTACTGGTTTGAGTGGAATTGAATTAAGGACAATTAAGGAAAGAAAACAACAGAGAACCAAGAAATGTCACTGAAAAATTGCACAACTAACATTATTTAACTCCTCTGAATACAAAGATCAAAGAAAAACAGTGAAAAAGTAGCTTACAGTGACAGTACCCGTCCATTACGGGACAACTGACAATATCCCAAAACAAAAACAGCCAATCGCCAATCACATTATACACGCATAAATATGGTAAATGTAGAAGAACTCTGGACCTAGAAGATGTCTCAGGAACTGCCCAGAATATTCAGGAGTGTTGTAATAAAAATAATCTGCATTTCTTTATAACTGTTCGATATGTCCAATAAATCCTTCAGCAAACACAAAATCCCATCCTGGTTCACCCACCACCCTACATTTTGCAACCAAATATTCTCCAACAAGCAACTTTGTGCTTTTGTAGTCCGTTTTCTCTTTTTCATTTTGTTCAGACTGAGGAGAAATGAAATCTGAGCTGTAGGTTAATATTGTAAATAAAACCAATGAGGAGGAACACCAGCAATCATTTATTTTTATGTGTCAGCTGATCAGAAATGTTGACATGAACTGGTTTGTTGGATAAAGCTGGTTGGATGAGCTGGTTTGTTTTATAAGGTTGGTATTTCTGGATGGTTTATCTCATTTTCAAAGCTGAATTAAAGAGAAATTAAAATGTGTGAACATTAAAAGCTAGTCCTTTCTGCCCTGCTTCCTGCTGATTTCCATCAGACTCACACCTTCCTGGTTTTTCCAGGTGTTTCCTAATAAAGCAGGAGAAACCTGCAGCTCACAGGATGGGATCGGCTGCTGCAGCTCCATCCATCAGCTGCTGACGGCTGCTGGCTTCTGACCACTCAGCAGAATCTTTCTTCCGCCTCAGTTATCGGGAGGGAATTCCCAGCTCTGTCCTGGTCCGTCTATCATCAGCGCAGCAGGAAACATTTCATCATCCATTTAGAAATCTTAAATTAATACTAAATACAGACATTTTTATTTGTACAAACAGCTCAGGATAACATGTCTGTATATATGAGGTCACACAAGGTCATGAAAATGTGCAGCTGCCTGTGTGCAGGTCAGTTCAGGGTTACATGGTGGGGGGTGAGCATGTTGTGGTGGGGGGGTAAACGGGGGTTCTCTGTTTGTCAGCGGAGAAGAAGCCGCCCTGTGGTCTTTATTGACTGTAGCCTCCTGCCAGAGGGGCACAGCTTGTGTTCAAGGCTGAAGG
This sequence comes from Millerichthys robustus, assembly GCA_034783495.1. Taxonomy (NCBI): domain Eukaryota; kingdom Metazoa; phylum Chordata; class Actinopteri; order Cyprinodontiformes; family Rivulidae; genus Millerichthys; species Millerichthys robustus. The sequence goes on from JAVKLF010000038.1 coordinate 26,074,431, forward strand.
ATGAAGAACAGCGGTTCCCAAACTCTTCACTGTCAGACACCGCCCCCTCCCCCGACACACAAACACACACACTTTGGGGAAAGAAAATTGTCCGTAGCCCGCACAATGTTGAGTAAAGGATCTTCCACATTAATTAACGCGTGGAGTCAGTATAAGAGGAGGACTTTTATCTTTCTGAAGTGATTTTGGTTTTTTTTCTGAACTGATGAAACCTCCTCCCAAATGACAAGCTGACAGAGTGAATGAGTCTGAACCTTTTTAAAGTCATTCCGGCTGTTTGTCCTGTTTTTACCTCAGAACACCCTGAGTCAGCCTCGCTTTACATCGGTTCATCCTGCCTTGTCCATTATACAACTTAATTGCTTCTCTTTTTAATTTATTCTTTTAAAAACTACTGTTCTCTCACGTGTCTGCCCCTCAGTGATGTTTTTGTTCACAGCCTCTCGTGTTAAATCTGCGTCAGAGTTGGACTGTAAATCATGTGGGAATAAAACATCGGTGGATGTGAACTTTATGAGTTTAATGACCTGTAATAGCTGCTCCACCAGCAGGAATGTTTTGTGCTTTAAAAAAGAAAAAATATATATTTGTGACAGAAATGAAAAGGGGCGATTTTAAAGCACTCAGGTGTTGACCACCTGACAGGTAAATGTTACTCTGATTACTGCCTTTTCAAACATCTTATTTTCTTCAAACATACAGTGACATCATCGGGTGTTTCTTTTCTCTGTGTTTACTGGAGAAACTCACATTATACAGGTTGTTATCAAAAGTGTTTCTAATTAAACTTTGACAGAATAAATGTTGATTCTAGTTCTTAACACTAAAAAAACACAGAAAATTTTTCTTTACAATGTTTTTGCGTCTTATCAAATGAAATTCCATCCATCCATCCATTATCTGTTACCCGCTTCTTCCTTTCAGGGTCATGGGGGTCACTGGTGCCCATATCCAGCAGTCACAGTGCGAGGGGCAGGGTACACCCTGGACAGGTCTCCAGTCCATCACAGGGACACATAGAGACAAACAACCATTCACACCTAGGGACAATTTAGAGTTACCAATAATTAGCCTAACAGTCATGTTTTTGGTCTGTGGGAGGAAACTGGAGTACCAACAGAAAACCCATGCATGCACGAAGAGAACATGCAAACTCTACCTGGAAAGAGATTACATGAGATGATTCAGATGAAGTCGTGGCCGGTTTCTGAGTCTGAGTTGTGTGTTTGACATCCGTCACAGAGATGTGTCGGTTGCTAAGAGAGATAAATTCTAACTCTTTTAGTCAGTGAAACTGTTGTTTAGCTGACAGCATTCCTGATTTTATTTTATTTTTTATGTCAATACAATACCATGTAGACAGACAAGGGTTTACACCATGTGTTACCATGGAGGCAGAGACAGGAGGGTTTACACCATGTGTTACCATGGAGACAGAGACAGGAGGGTTTACACCATGTGTTACCCTGGAGACAGAGACAGGAAGGTTTACACCATCTGTTACTATGGAGACAAAGACAAGAGATTCATCAGTTTAAAACAAAAATGAAGCCAAAGCAAAGGCGGAGCTTTGGATAACAGCAGTGACATGTGTGCAGAAATAAAGAGACAGAAAGTCTCTGAATTTAATAATTAAAACAGGTAAATAAAAGTTTTAACCTTCAATCAGAGCAAGTTTTTTTCTTTCCTTTTTAAAGAATCAAACAGGCTTATGAAACATTGATGTGATGACACATTTTATGAACTCTTTTTATTATTTTCCATTTTATGTTCATGTTCCCTGTTTGTCTGTGTTACCTGCATGTCCTCCTCACAGGTGTTTATCAATTCAGTTCATTAGTGTCTCTGTAAATTGTGTGTCTTTGTGTCAGTAGGGCTGTTCTGCGTTGGGTTCTGTAAGTACCAGTCTTGATTATTTTGGTCACATCAGAGATTTATTTTGATTTTTGAGTCCAGGAGTTCTTTGTGGGTCCTGTCTGCTACTGGGATTTTAAAACCAACCTTAAAACCACGACATTAAAAAAACAAGGTTTAATTCAGTTCATCTCTACATTCTTTATTATTGACCCAAAGTGTGAATGTGTCTGTGTTTATTTGTCTGCCTGTCAGCAAAATATCTTGCGAACAACTGAACCATTGAGCCTTCTACAATATAATTATTGCATCTACAGTGGAATACCTTTTGGGGTAAATTTATCAAGATGGCTGCTGAAAACACAAAAATCGCTCCATCTAAAAGATGATTGAGCCTAAGTTTGGTGTGGTAATAGCTGAGATTCATCCACAACCTCTAAACGATTGCAATCCTGCTGCTAACTATTTAATGTCAACTCTCTTATATCTGCCTTCTCGTTCTCAGATAGAAGACGTGTTCTCCACATTTGGAGCACGGCCCTGTCTGGTTCCTTGGACCAGGTCTTGGTGTGTTGGTCTTTTCAGAATCAGGGAGAAACCTCTGAGTTTCTTCCTGGCAGACGGAGACAAACTCGGAAACATTCCTGTCTCTGCCAAAGTATATTCTGCTGCTCTTAATTTAGTGCAGAAAGTTCTCCTCAGTGCCAGCGAGCTACTCTTGATCAAAGTCATTAGTCACTTGATTTGGACTCGTTGCTGCTGAATAATTGAGGCTGTGAGAGGATAAAGGATTTGATTGTGCCGGCTCACTAGTTTAAGGAAACGAGGACTTGGTCTTTGAGTGAAGACGACAGGAGGAGGAGACAAACGGTGGACAGCAGAAAGTAAATTAGAGAAAGATTAAGCGGGGAGTGATGATGTGAACAATGCTTTGTCTGCCAACAGTTCTGATGAAACATTTAACACATTCATATGTGTGAACTTGCCGTGTGCAGCCGGGGTAGAGAAGGATAAGCTCCTAGATTTATCCCCCCAGCTGGTCTCGGTCTCGTTTTTTAGGGTTTTCTTCTAACAAATGAGCTTTCATCCGGAGCTTGTGCTGCTTTTCTCTCCTTCACTTCCAACCCATAATCATACATCAAACAACGTCGCGCCAGCATTTCTATTCCAAGATAAAACACAATAATATGTTTTTTTGTTTTCGTTTCCGTTCCATTAGTTTTCCATCTAATATCTGCAGGTTCTAGATTATACCCACAGTTCATCAATGTATTCTGTGGTTTTTGGAATTCACACCAATAGAGGGAGAAAATGTTACAAAACAATCTAAAATAAGACTCTCTGTAAACTAATGGCCATCAGAATCCAGACTGAGTTATTGTTTCACACAGGAAAAGTTTCAGGTATTTTTCTCAGCAAACATTCCACCAGTCTGAACATCAGCTTCCATCATCTGTTTTCCAGACAAACTAGTTCCTCTGAAAGTGTTTCTGCTGGTTCTGTAAGCTGCACTCAGGAGGTGGAAGAAAATCCCCCTGGATTCATCCGGCTCGTCTAATCTGCGAATCCATCTGTTTGCTGTGTGGACACGGAGGAGGAGGAGCAGTGTTCAGACATGATAAAACTTCCATTCCCACGTCAGTACACCTGCACAGATCAGGTCCACCAAAGCTGCGTGTTCCAGAAGCTCCTTTAGATTCTCTTACACGAAAGGAAATAAAATGACTCCAAAAGGATTCCAGAGATTTGTTTTAAAGCTCGCTGAGTCTGTGAGCACGACTTTGTCCTGCAGAGTTTGACTGCAGAGACATGATGTAGACGCAGGCGCGTGTTTAAATGCTGGAAAAATGTCACAGAAAGGAGACAAAGTACTTTGCGTCAAGCCTCTGCTGCTTTCAGGGTAAATTAAAAATAAGCAGCTTTTCATCTCAGGAGAGGCTCCTCATTTTTAGCCACAGTGAAGGTGAACAATCAAAGAATTCCTGCAGACCGTTCAGCCCCAGCGTGTGGAGGTCACGCTCATCTTTTCTGAGCTCCTCAGCAGAATCTTTAAAGATCCACACACGGACATCAGGGAGGCACTAATTCAAACGTAAATGCAAAATACGATGTGCAGCAGAGAGACTTTGAAAGCCGTTTGTCCTCTTCAACATCTGGGAGAAAAGTGCTAAGAAAACTCAGACGAGTTCAGAGAAATGTGCTTTCACGTCACGTCGGAGAGAAATGTCAGGAGAACGTTTAAAGAAGCTGCTGGTTAGGACTCACAGGCACCATTCTTCTGTTTCTGTCATCCATTTGGATTTGCTTCTCTACCTGCAGCTTCAGAAAAATTCATTCAGAAAAACATCAAACTGTGTGTCTCAATCAGGGATCTCTAACATTTGGTAGTAGTACATTAAACTACATGAATAAAAATTAAAACAAAACGTGCAGAAATTTTAAAAAAGTTTTTCATTTCTTTCTTTTCACAACTCAAAGAAATAACTATTCAGGATGCATTATTTGATGGACTGCATATGTTGAGGATTGACTGTTACAGTCAACCATGTCAGTTTGTTAGCAAAATATCTCCAAAACTACTGGACAAACTTAAATAAAACCAATTGTTGGATGTTGGTCTTTTGGAGCCAACTCATTTCAAGATGATTCCAGCTGACTGACCGTAGCAAACTAAGCTGACTATAACCCCACAAATATTGAGCTCAAACTTGGTGTGGTAGTAGCTGGAAGTCATTCACAACACACACTATGAGCACTAATAAATTGTGAAATTCTGCACCGTTGTGTGATTGCATGAATTTAAGAATTGTTTAGAAAGTTTAAACTTGGACAAGTAATACGTCAGTGTTTCTAACCTCTTGTTTTATTTTGAAATCCCTCACAGTTTGTCTCTGTTTTTAGGCTGTGAGAGCGATTTTTGGGGCCCCCACTGCACCAATCGCTGTCAGTGCCGCAACGGCGCAAAATGCAACCCGATAACAGGGGCGTGTGTCTGCACTGACGGCTTCCAGGGCTGGCGCTGCGAGGAGCACTGCGACCCCAGCTTCTACGGAAAAGACTGCCAGCAGGAGTGCCAGTGCCTCAACGGGGCCACCTGCCACCATCAGACCGGAGAATGTCTCTGTGCACCTGGATACACCGGAGTCTTGTGAGTTATTTAGTCATCATTTGCTCCACAAGGACCCGTCTTTGGCTGCATTTATTCCTTTTGTGCCTGTTTATCTTCAAAACTTTAGTTTGTGTGTTTACATTGATGGCCCCCAGCTGTCCGTCAACTATTATTATTTTTAAAGTCTGTGTAAAGCATAAAACAATGTGTGTTCTGGGTTTGTCAAACCACAGAAATATGTGTTATTAATCACCCAGCCAAAGTCGAATGATTAAAAACACAGCTAACATATGAAATTAGGTTTCAAAAGTAACAAAACAGCACCAGTTTTCTCTGTCCTGAGACGATGGAAGTGTGTTCACTGGAGGCACTAAAACCACGCCAGCACGCAGGAGCTTTTTTTTAATACAAACTTTAATCAGACCAGTGTCTTATTTTAGGAAAGGTTGCCGGTCGGAAATATGGTGATATTAAATTTAGTGCCGATGAGATTCCAACACAACACCAGGATGTTTTCCAGAAGTGGGACCAAAAACATTTTTTTCTCGTACTGTCAGCTCATGTCTCCGTATCCACAGAGTTTATTCAGGCGGCAATCTCTCTATGAGGCCTAATTGGTTAGCTAGCTATCAGCAAACGACTGTTAGCTCTATCAGAAGTCACTGTGCTGTTGGTTTATATACTGCTGGAGCAGCAGGGGGCGGGGTTATACTGAAGGCTGCTGCGTGACAACACCTGGCAGCACTTTAGACACATCCCAAAAAATCCTGAAACACAGACATCTTGAAACCTAAATTTAATTCTAGCCCCACAGTGCAATCATAAATGCTTGGTAGTCTTTTTACACGTTTTCAACAATATATTTATGACATTTATAATGTGTTTAGAAGAAAATTGAAGGATTCTCTTTACACGACTTTTGAGCTTATAAAACGACTCGTTTATCAAAATCTCACACTGAAGGAGAAAAACAAAACGCTTTGTCAGCTCATATTATACCTCTGCACTTTGGCACGACACAGCTTGTTTTGTTTGTCGCTGTTCCAGATGAACAGCGTATGAAAGTCAAATTAAAATCTGTTCAAATAAAAAATCAGTAGTTGATTTTTTAGCTGCTGTTTCACTGAACTGGTGAACACGTCACGGCAGCCGGAGTTATAAAATGTGTAAAGAAAAGGAAGAGATGTGGGCAGAAAATTGGGCTCATGTTTCAGTTTAATGACTTTTTGATGGTCTCAGTCAGTATGGACTCAAGTAAATGGGTCTGGTGGAATCAGAAGTTTGCACTTTGCTCATGAAGCTGTTTGTGTTTGTCTTTGTAGCTGTGAGGAACCTTGTCCTGCAGGTAAACACGGTTCTCTGTGTGAGCAGCACTGTCCCTGTCAGAACAGAGGAACGTGTCACCACGTGACCGGAGAGTGTTCCTGCCCTGCCGGCTGGATGGTACCATCGCCACAGCACACATGCAAACACACTAAACCACAGACACAACAGTCAGATGGAGAATTGAACATTTGTGACAAAAAGTGTTCCTGCTGTGAAGAAAACAAACTTTGAGATTATTAAAACTCTTACTGTGTTGAGATGCTAAACTGAGGAAGAAGAAATTATTACAACAGTTAAGTTAACAATTACCTGAAACCAAAATGAGGCATGTTTCTATAATACACTCAATTTCCAACATTTTTATCATTAGGAACTAGTAAAAACATCAGATTTTCTCTGCCTTAAAAAAGTAAATTCAACCCTAAATGCGCAGTAAAGGACAAATATATTTTCTTATTATTTATTTAGCAAAGACTAAACTAAGATATGGAATAACTGAGTGGAAAAACATGTTCCAGCCTTTCTGTAATCTCTGGATCTCAGAGGTTCAGGATGAGGAGCTGCTGATCAACTGATCTGCATCAGATCCTCTGCTCCGAAGCACACAGATGTGTTTTAACACCAAGCTGGAAAAATGTCAGCGATGATCAGACAACTGTTGTGGCTCATTGATCTGATAAGGGTCAAAGGTCATTCCCAAACTATCTGTAGTCCATCCTTACACAAAGAGAAAGCAGCTCCATTGTCTAAAAAACATGGCAGCAAGACGTAAGATTGTAAAATTTCATCTGAATGAACCAAAAGACCAAGGGACAGGTGTTTACCCAGAATGCACCACATTTAAGTAGCCACTGAAGGAGGATCCACAAGCTGCTGGACCAGGAGCTGGAACCAGTTTTTCACTCATTTTCTGGTTCTTGGTTTAGTTTTTGTGGGTGTAATTTTCACACAGTGTCACTTTTTAAAACCTGACTTTGTTAGGAATAAAACAAATGTAGAATCCAAAATGTTAACTCTGTCTTCCTCACCTGTCTGATGTGACCCCATCCCCTACACTCACACACACCGTGTCTGTCACCTCAGGGTCCGGTGTGCGCTCAGCCGTGTCCGTTCGGATGGTTCGGCACGAACTGCTCCCAGGAGTGCATGTGTCGTAACGGAGGCCTGTGTGACCACATCAGCGGTCAGTGTCAGTGCATGGCTGGCTACACTGGAGAGAGGTACAACACGTGTTTACGATATGAAGATTATCAAACCCTTCACCTTATTGAATATTAACAGCAAACAGAAATCAGTCTGATGGAACGTGGAGTGAGAACAGTGAAGGGAGAAAAACACGAGGGGCAGAAAGAGGATGTTTAACCTGTGAATTTACCTGTATATTTATGTCTGCCTTTCTGAGTTAGCGTTGTTAAAATAACCTTGTCAACAACTAAAGTGGTCCATGATTAGATTTATAGTTTATAAATGTGGCAAACCTTAATAAAAGTACACAAGAGGAAAAGAAATGGATCATATTGAAGACAGCTGAACGGATCAAGGCTGATTTAGAACTGTACACTGTCAGTGTAGTTTTCTAAAATAACATTATTTTACCTTAAATTCCACTTATTTTAGCTCCATCTGTTTTGTGGAAGAATCCGCTTCAGCCCAGAACCCAGCCCAGAGAACTGAGAACCATTTTCAGCTGTGTTTATTGGTGGATTCCAACCAACCAAAAATGCTGTAAACACTGTTTTTAAAAATTGGAAGTTAGTGCAACAACAAGTCTGTTTTATTGAAGACAAAAGCTTTTATTCAGTCATTTTATTGGTGGAAGAAATGAGGCCATGTTCTTTGTTTTTGCTGTTTGTTTTGCAACTGAGCTGCTTTAACAATCATCATTTTCACCTGGATTCATGAAGAGTTTAGTAAAACTAGAGAACTGTAAACACGAGGATAAACGGGGATGGTAAATATAAAAGCATAAATCAAGTATTTTTTTGTAGACTGGTGATGAAAAACTTCTACTTTGTGTCACGACAAAACATCAAAGACAATGACTGTTTTCTTATTATTAACCTTTATTTAACTCTTGACTGGAAGTTGTGTCAGTCCAAATACGTGGACAGAATGGACTCTCTGGGTCGAGGAACAGCTAGGAGGAGGGGTTTTCCTCACAACGATCAAGGCTAAAATCATTCTTCTTTATGCTGTTAGTGCAAATAAAGAATAAAAACTTGTGCACTCACAAAACACTGTTCTCATGCTGGCCTGAGAGACACTGCTCTGGTCCAAACTTGCACATTTCTGCTGAGTCAGCGGCTCTGTAGCTCAAACATGTTGTTTTTGTTGCAATGGACTCAACATCACATCTTCCTAATCCCTCTCAATCACTCCCAAATGAATCGGACAGCATTTTTACCAAAGTCTGATTCCAACCAAGAGCCTTTTAAAGTTGTTTACTGCTCGATTGCTTCCATCACCTCTATCTGTCAGTTTGGAAAGGACTTTTTTAGCCCACCGTCCTCATGTGACATCCTGCCCTCCCATCTTTATTCTCAATTGAGCCAAATTACCTCCATTCATTCAGGCTCCAGACAGGTGAATTAGCCTACCCGGAATAATTCCTCAGTGGAGTTCTCTTCCTCTCCATCCACGTTCTAATAGAATTAGCTGAGATAAGAGTCCTGAGAAAGGTGGCGTGATTTAAACGTGACACCAAACAGAAGTCCTCACTGAGACTTTTTAATTGAGTGATTTGTCTATTTCTTTAATGGTTTCAACTCGTGGACGTGTGAAGAATGTAGCACTGCTACTCGACTTCAGCACATTTTACTTTTCACTCCTTTCAGGTCAGTTCTCATTATAATCCAAATGGCTTGTCTGTGAACTTTAACCTGCAGCTGCACTCGGGGTCCGGGTGGCTTGTTGGTCCCTGGTGGTCTAACTGATTGGATCATCTGAGGGGACATCAGAGTGAGACGATGGCACTCAGGTTTTATCCTTCAGAAGGAACGTTGATACTGTCTGTAAAATTACAGAATAGGTCTATAAATGTAAAACATGATCTCAGTGTCACTGGATGTCAGTACATCTCAGAACTATTCTATCTAACCTGATTTCTTCAGATTTTCCTTCACTTTGTTTTCTGTCCCGCTGTAATGTGGGAGTGGGTGGATTAGAATCTTCGACATATGATGATCGTGTTCTACCGTGGCTCCAAAAGACAAAACAAAGCACAGAAGCCCAGGTTTTCAAACACTGAATGCAAACACAACCCCTTCAGTATGAACGTTGCTGTGGACTTTAAAGAGTTAGATGGAACCTTTGACGTCACTCGCTCGATGGTCCTCTTGTTAGCAGTGACAGCTAGCTATCGCCAGCTGTTTTTTCTCCTTCCTCTTGTAGCGTTTATAAGTATTAAAATACTTATTACCACTACATACTGTATTTGATACAGACCTGCACTTAGGCAGTGATCTGAGAAGCCCACTTCTAGGTGGAACTCCTTCGTGTGGTCTGGATAGGC
>JAVKLF010000038.1:26160958-26176536 GCA_034783495.1 Millerichthys robustus
AATCTGACCAGATTAAATTAAAATAAATGTAAGAGATAAATTACAAAAAAACTTATTATCTTACTGTAATTAACATGTCTCACTGTGCAAAATTTTTTATATAGTATAATTTTTTTTTAGTGCTGAAACAAAAGCACTGTTGGAACAAATAATGATTAAAATATTTTAATATAACATTAAACCACTCTGTATTCATGTTAGAAATGCAGTTTCAGATTTAAGACAAGGATTCCACCTCCTGCTCTACAATTGGATGATTTAACACACAATCTGCCTGCAAGTATTACGTTATAGAAATACTAGTGAAAAGGACTCACTGTCACTGCTGCTTTTCAGTCTGGTTTAGTTTTATGAAACTGATTGAGCCATGATGTTCTGTCCAAGTTTGGTCAAGCCCAGATTTCTTCTTATCTTGGATTAGTCTGTTTTTTTTTTCTTGTTTGTTTTTGTCTCTGAGAATGGAGAATTTGTAGTCAGCAACTCAAACTGTTCCTGAAGCTGCAGCGTGGCGAGGAGCTTCATCTAATCAGTCGATTGGATCAGAAAAGTTTTACTGATTTTTAAACAGAGGTGTTTTATAACTTATACTGTATAAAATATCAGGTTTTTATCTCACAAACCACTGAATGGATTTTAATGAAGCATTCAAGAAATATTCACTTGATAAATCTACATCTAACTGACTTTCACAGATTTTTGACAGTAGAAAACACTAAACAGCTTCATCTCTGTCAACCCTACAACTCTCTTAATTGGAATAAATTAGGTGAGTCATATAGGGGTGTTTCCAGTTTACCTGTGAAGGAGGCGTGGCATCTACAGACACAGTTCCTGTCAGCTTCCTGGTTTTGAATTTAGGCGGCAGAGCAGGAATCTGTGCTGGAAGAAGCCCGCTGTTATGCTGCTGCTGCTGAACCCTTTGCTTTTTGCCAGAATCAGGGGGATCTTCTTTCTTCTGGTCCCACAGGGTCCGCAGAGCTTGTACACTGACACCAGAGGTCGACTTGGCATTCACCACATCGTACAGCTCGGTGTCCTCCTAAAATTAGCCAACAGTGTTAAAGTCTGTTTATCATGTTTTGTCTACCAATCACAGCCTTTCAGAGTAAAAATAGATTGAGGATTAACTCACTGTAATTTGCCCCTTTTTGAAAGTAGAATAAAAATGTATATTAGAAAAGGAAATACAGTAAACAGGATGTGGAAATGCTTTGACACAAAGCTGCTTCTTCTGACATTTCCATCCCCTATCAGTTTCCGTAAAATTCTTTTTTTCATAAACTCAAAAACATTTTTAGTCTTCGTTTTTTGTTGTTTGTTTTTTTTACCAAGGTCTCTGCAGGGGACTTAAAAAGTACTAAAAGGTTTTAAATTTTAAAGTGTGAGTAAAGTATACAAAAATGTCTGTTCAGAGTGTGTCGCACCACAGAAAATGTGTTACTAATCACCCATCCAAATTCATTTGATTAAAAACACAGCCAAGCGTACAAAATTAGGTTTCAAAAAAGATCAATATCCGCGCCTGATTAACTCCAGAAATGTAACGCCACATTGCTGAATTTACTGTTATTTTCTCCTTCTTCTGATAATGGTATTTATTTTTATTTTGGACTAATCCAGTGTAACACTGCTGGGGAAGGCCTCTCCTCATGAACCAACCGACCGTTTATAAATCTCAACTATCTGCTGGTTGTCAGTAAAACTATCTGGAGTGAAGTGAGCGCTGCAAAGGCGAGTGTTGTTGGTCATGTCTCCGTAGTGGCTTTACAATATACAATATATTTATGACATTTATAATGTGTTCAGAAGAAAATCGAAGATTTCGCTTTACACGGCTTTTAATATTCTCAAATATAGATCTTAATTATTTTTTTACATGTTTAGAGTTTTTTCAGGCTATAGGCATAGAAATGCATCTAGTTGTGTTAGAAAAATTGTACTTTTGTCCATCAACATCTTTGAAGTGCTGCCAGCCTTTATTTGTTCTGTTCTAATCCTGTCTGAGGAATTCAGATGTTAAAATACTACATCTCCCATCATGCAGCAGTTCTAACAGACCTCCTGTTGACAGAATCTGGTTGTTCTGCTTCTGAAATTGGTTTGATGTGTTTTTTCATAAAGATTTAAATCTGGTTGTTTTGTCAAACTTTTGACTTGTTATTTGTTGTAGGTCCTAAATTTAAACCATAAAGGCCTTTGAAGTAAACTCCCTGAAATTTGCAAAAACCTTGTTTATTGTAATTTTCCCCTTTTCTTTATTCATTTGATTTCTATTTATCAGCTGAGTGAAACTGATTGAGGAAAATAAAAAGTAAATGATGAAGCTGCTTTACACAAACACAATCACAAGCTTCACCTCAAATGGTTTAATTTTGTATTTAAATTTCTGGCATCAGCTTTTATACATTTAGAATGAGAATCAACGACGCAGACAGAATGGGTTCATATATTGTCAAACATTACACAGCAATAATGGCGGAGTTAAATGAACACCATTGGTGTTGACTGATAAAATCTCAGACTAAAACTCTGGCAGACGATCTGATCAAGGACTGCAGATCATTTATTTTGTTCTGAAGTTGTACAATGTCAGACGTCTCACCTCACAGCACGTGGAGGTCAGAAACTCTCCAAACGGCTGGATGGGGCTGAACTTGTAGTGCTCGATCAGCTCGAGCAGAGTGCCGAACGCCTGGCTGTCTCCACCTATGACAAACTGTCCATTTAGATTTTGGGAAATGACAAAATGGCGGCACCTGTCGTGACCTCTGAGAGAGAGAACAACAGTCAAATCAAAAAGGTGGGCGAGAACCGTTTGAACAAGTTCTAGCGAACTTAGTTTGCCTCACTTGTAGGAGAGGATGTAGCCGATGGTTTTATCGCTGAGGCGGATGAGAAAACTGCCCAGAGCTTTATCTTCCAACACATCTTCTGCATCCCTGCAGCAGAGAGAGAAGAAGCAGCAGTGTCGCTGAAGTGCAGGCAAATTATGTTTAAAAATAGCTCTATGTCATAAAACCTCAGCCCTACTGTGGTTGCTTTGAGGGACAAAGATTTAAAGTCAGATTCAAACAACAAATTGTAGTCTCATCACAAACTGATGGCACGTGCTGTTATTCTGAAAGTACAGTAGGTAGGTCAAAACTATTTTAAACAAGCAGAACCTTTTTAGAGTCAAACTAAGAAGTAGGTCCTGCTAAGGATCGGTTTAGCACCATCCTGGGATGTTAGGAGCTGCGAAGAACCAGAATTTGGTCATGATGCTGAGGACCAGCCTCAGAAATACATTTCAGAAAGTTTCCAGGACTTAATGTCACCCCCCACAGCAGAGCCCTGACCATGATGCTTACTTTCTCGACGCCAGGCCCTGGAACCAGTCGGGGAAGTTTCCGTTGTGCAGGATGAGAGGCGCCTGCTTTTCCGTGAACCACCGGAGCACCAGCTCCTTCAGGCCTCCTCCTTCTGCCTCCATCTGCAGGGCTGCTCTGGACTACTGGGCATTCAGAAGCAGAGGAGCAGCAACATGCTGGGTTCCGTGACGTTTGACTTCACAGGAAGGAGCTGAGCCTCATTTGACTGTTTCAGTTGAGCTCCGTCCCTCTGATGTGAAAGGTTCTATTGTTCCAGTTTATCTCAGAACAGGGCAGCAGCTTTATATGATATCTCATTTCCTCGTCCCAGGTTGAACTTTACAGCCTTCGCTACACTGCTGGAACGCTTTGATGGGAAAATCTGTGAAATTAAAAAGAGATTGCAAAAGAGGATGGTGACGTGTTAGGTTTTATGTTTCTACAGAAATACAAGTTGAAACAACCTTTCACTTCCAGTTTGGAAGAAAAAATGGAAAACAATGGAGGGAGCTTGGGTGTGTCCACACACAAGTCCTCTGGCTGTGAGACACACTGAAGACAATAATAAATGTTGGATGTATAAACGATAGAAGAAGAGTAAATTTTGTGGGAAATAGAGTTTGCTAAATGTTGGGACGTTCAGACAGCTCAACACACTCGAAGTTGAAGGTTCTGTGGTAAAATCTCCAAAAATCATCAAATTTGAAATGAAATAGTGTAAAATCTGATGTCAGTCATTTAAAGTCCAGCTTTCTTTGACAGTTTGAATTGTTTAGCCTATTTGATCCTAATTTGCAGAATAGGCTACCTCATTATTTAAACTACTTTTATCAAATGTCCTTATTTGACTTTATTCGTGTGGTTTTTCTATTAGTAACATCAAGTAATGTTTCAGAGGATTTCTCTGTTGTTTTGTGGCACCAACTCTCAGGGGGGAAAAAGCAAAGTAAAGGTTTTTTTGACACAGAGTAATTTTGTGTTCTAATTTAGCTCATTTTTTTTCTTCTGAAACGATTTAAAATGGTCACAAATTCGGGTAAAATTGCATAGTTACAAAATGTTCACAACTTAGTAAAATCGGAACCATTTCGTCTGTCAAATCGTTTCTCTGACGTAGCAGCGCAGCCTTAAATTCGCTTTTTTTTCAAGGGAGTTTTGAATGGCTGGATTTTACTGGCGGACCGAGCCGAACACGGAGCGATCCGAACCGCTGAGATCATGTCTACTCAGACGTGACAGCTGTTCGAGGAGGTTTTGGGTTTGCAGCCATGGATGTGTTCAAGCAGCAAAATGTGGAGGATTTTTATGTTATTGGTGAAGAGCTGGGCAGGTAGAGGTCTGCATGAGTAAAATGATTAGCCTATTTTTTATTACTTTCAAACTTACATTTAGGTTTATCTGTTAAATCATCATTGGCGACAATGTTTGGTCTGTGGGTGAGTTCTAACTCTGAATCACCAGATTTATCTTAGGCCTAATTAAACTTTTGAGACACAAAAAAAATTGTTCTTTTTATGGAAGGCCTAACAGATTACAAGATACAAGATTGTCTAGATTGCTGATGAAATAACGAAGTTGTGGCAATTCTGAAAATATTGTTCTAATTCTTTTCTTTGGTCAAACATTAAAAAAACCTAAAACCTTGTGATCAATTTGCAGCAAACAAAAATAGGCCTAAACAAAACCTTATTTCTTAAATTGGATGAAAGTTTCAGGAGAATGTTCCTCACATTAACTAGCCTACATATTAAGCCTACATTATTATTTTATTATTAAATTAAATTATTATTTATTCATCATTTAATAACTAGGCGCTTTATACGAAACTGAAGTTGGTTTCCTGTTCTAGCTTCCGATTCGGAAAATCGCTAAAGGGCGATCCCACTTAATTTTTCGCTCTGCACCTTTAATCTACTTTAGTGAAAAAAACTACATAGACACGTCAAACCTGGACTGGATTATTCTACACTTATAGCATAATATTTAAAACCAGGTTTGTGATTTCTGAAACCTTTCTCTGATTTGTGAAATTGAAAACAAAGGGTGAACTCAGCACAACTAGAACTAGTCCATCTCACAAATACAACACCTAAACACTTCTCATCTGTTTCTTCAGACATGATCAAGTACATGCTGAATGTGATGCTGTCTGAGGTAAGATACTAAAATAGCTTTGTACATAACTTCAATATTGACATGTAATTACTCATTAGTTACATATTTTAATAGCTAAAAAAATGTTTTCAATTTTAAAAATTCGGTATTCAGAAAACATACAAATTGTAAGTCTAATTGTTAACCTTTTTAATGAACTAAATCAACAACAAAAAAGAATCAAATTAAATTCAAATTGTGCTTTTATAACACCAAAAAAATTCATCTGGAGGCACTTTACAGAAATCATTTCAGTTCAATAATAAATACATTCCAACTTATCCTATGGAACAGTACAATAAGCTCAGTTAATTAGCTCAGTTAGTAGTTTAAAAAGTTTATTTCTAAGAAAACCCAGCAGAGAGTCATTGACTTCACTCCTTTTGCATTCACTCCTCCTGGATGAGCAGGGAGTGACAGCAGAAAATGGCGTGCATTCTGGGACAATAAAAGAGAGCAAAGT
The DNA here is from genome assembly GCA_034783495.1 of Millerichthys robustus. Taxonomy (NCBI): domain Eukaryota; kingdom Metazoa; phylum Chordata; class Actinopteri; order Cyprinodontiformes; family Rivulidae; genus Millerichthys; species Millerichthys robustus. The sequence continues at coordinate 26,166,926 of JAVKLF010000038.1, forward strand.
CATAAATAATGTTCAGAAAGGTAGCTTATTGGTGCACCACATGAGAAGTCTACAGTCATTCCTGCAGCTATCTGGGGTTCTGATCCCTTTTCCTGCATGCCATCTCCTTCAGTTTCAACTGTTGTTCAAATTCAAAACTGTTTTTCAAAATACATCTGTTGTCTGAAAGTCCACTGGTCAGAACAAAGATAGATAGGACAAGGTGAGGAGAAGCAGGGTCAGAAATAATGACATTTATTAGCGTAAAAAAAGGAGAAGTTTGTAAATAATCATGATTAAAACGTAAAGTAAATATTTTGATTTTTAGAAAATAGTTTACCTTACATTTTTGATGTGACGTAGGCATCCATAAATGTCTTTTTTTCAGTGAGAGAGAGGAGCTTCTGATGCAACTACAGGCAGAAATAGAGAGGCATTCAAATATCTAAAATCAAGCAACAGCTGTGAAATAAAAGTGTTTACAAGTTTGAATTTTGGCATTTTTAAAATTGCTTTTAACTATGACTTCTCATTCTATTACACATTTACCCTTTTTATTGTGCTCTAATTATTTAGTCAATACAATAGAATAACCTCCATGTTTGACGTGTCTAGGTGATGTAGTTTTTACACTAGATTAGATGAAAGATGCAGAAGGTTGCGAAAAATTAAATGGAATCGCCCTTTAGCAATTCTCCGAATTGGAAGCTAGAACGGGAAACCAACTTCAGCTTAGTGCCTATTATTAACTAAAACTGTATCATCTAAAACCATCATGCAATCAAAACAGGCACTAATAGTGAAAAAAGATATATCAAATTTTGATTAATTGGGGATCAAAGAGAAAAAGTTTTTGCTCTTTTGCAACCACCATGATGCACTGTCAAGTTCTGAACATCAGTTTTTAGATAAAATATTATATTTTAATGTTATTTATCTTTCAGTATGAGCTAAATGTGCTTTTTAACATTTTCAACCCATGAACCCCGAGAGGAAACATCAGACTGACTTATTTGCAGTGTCATGCTGAAGATCAGAAACCCCTGGAGACTGATCCATCTCAGAAGTCCGTCCTTACTATTTGAGCGGTTCCCTGGTTGTTTGAGGTCCATATAGCTGCAGGTTTTTTGTCACATGATCACCATCACCGTCGTGCTTCACAGCTGAGGTTCTTCAACCAGTTCCTCTGAACATCAGTCAGAGACTCTGACTTTTTTATTAAATCTTGTCATTGTTTGAACATCTACACAAAAATTGACTTTGGAGCCATCCCAGTTCAAGATGGCTGTCACAGCTAATTAACATTAGCCACCACTACATGATCTTATATGTTTCAGTAACTTTAAAGTGGACCCGACTTCATCATTTCCCACCATCAGATGAGCTCCTGCTCCAGTTCCTTCACAAACCTTTAGACCCTTAATAGAAGCAGAAAGTCGAGTAAAATGTTTTCTCCTGTAACATTAAGATTAGTTGGCATGGCAACAACAGGATGGTTACAGGTACACCTCCATGTCTTTCTGTGTGGATAATCATGTTTAAGTTTGCATGCACAGACCCATCTGTAAAACGTGCATATTAGGTTCATGGGCAACCTTAAAGCTAGGGTTGGTATTTTTGGAGCAGAGCAGAGGAAAGCCGATGTGACAATGGGACATATTTCATGACAAAATCAAATAATTACCTGTCCAACAGAAAAACAGCAACATCCACATCACTTTTCAGCACCTTCTGATGCTTAAATTGTCTCCACTGCTTAAAGATTTGAATATTACATCAATGAAACGGGAGGGGGAGGGACAGAGGGGTTTGGGCAGAATGTGATGTGAAGACATCTGACCAATCTCTGCCATTCGGTCCGAATGGCAGAGATTGGTCAGAGTTTTGACATTATTGCAGCTCTCACAGAGGTCAGATTTTTTGGTTCCTTTTTCTGAATACATAATGTATTGACTACCCTCAGGATGGAACAAAAAGTGTTTCTGAACAGAATTCCCAACTAGCTTTAACCGTATGGGTTGATTGTGTCATTGTGTTCCTGTTGACTCCCGAACACCAGCTGACCCTTGTGTCTTAGAAAGGAAAGAGACAGGAAAAGAAAACGTCTCAGAATCCCTTCCTAACATTGTGTTTCCATTTGTCGAATGCTTCGGAGTAAGAGAGTTCAGTTTGGGGAAGCTGCATATTTTCTGTCATGCTGAGACAACTGCTCTGCTTTTTAAAGCTACACTCTAAGTATAGCTGCAACATTCCAACTCGGTAGCGTGCGAACCGTTTGAGCTCTTCTGCACATGTTCGGTGACGCTCTTCAGCTTTGGGTGCTGCACACAGACACAGCTTGTTGCAGGAAACACGCTAAGCTAAAAATAGCAGCAGGAATGTGTGACAACAAGCAGCCACAGGTTGAGTGAAAACTTTAATAAAGGAGTTTGAGGGTTTCTTTCTGTATGCAGCGCCCCCTTCTGGTCTTCTCTGCACTTTGTGTTTAATATCAATACCAGAGGAGGGCAGTGTTTCCTGAACCAGAACCTCCTCATCCAGTTTTCCCTCCTCTGTGTTTCAGTGGGCAGTTTGCTATTGTGAAGCAGTGCAGAGAGAAAAGCTCGGGTCTGGACTTTGCTGCTAAGTTCATAAAGAAGCGTCAAAGCACAGCGAGCTCTCGGGGAGTGCGGCGGGACGAGATCGAACGGGAGGTGACCATCCTGCAGCAGATCCAGCACCCAAACATTGTCACCCTGCACGACGTGTACGAGAACCGCACTGACGTGGTGCTCATTCTGGAGCTGTAAGGACACTCAACCACTACTGCCATTTAGGGCTTTATGACACAAAGGAGCCGAGAAGCCCTGAAACACTAACCATGTTTTACAAAAGATGGCGTTTCTGCTTCACCCAAGTTTATTGTTTTAAACGACATTAACAGAACAGAAAACCCTGCTGAGACCGCTTGATGACAAGCATTTCTGTTTCAGGGTCTCTGGTGGTGAACTGTTTGACTTCCTGGCCCAGAAGGAGTCTCTGAGCGAGGAGGAGGCCACTCAGTTCATCAAGCAAATCCTAGAGGGGGTGAATTATCTCCACGCCCGAAAGATCGCCCACTTTGACCTGAAGGTTTGTCCAGTTCCATCCACATAGAGGAGACTCAGAGGAGTCAGACATTTTGATGTTCATTTTTCAGATCAGCAGACGCTCTGTTTGCTGTTCTCCTCATATCTTCAGGAGGACGTTGATGTGATGCAGCTTCATGCTTTACTAGAAGCAGCAGCAAAATAAACAACAGCATATCTACAGAAGGGCAGCACGGTGGCTCAGTTGGTAGAGCTGTTGCCTACCAGCAAGAAGTTTTGCTGGATTGAATCCCGGACGGGGACATTTCTGGGCAGAGTTTGCATGTTCTCTCCGTGCATGTGTGGGTTTTCTCCAAATACTCTGGTTTCCTCCCACAGAAAAAAAACACGTATGTTAGGCTAATTGGTAACTCTAGTGAGTGTGAGTTAATGGTTGTTTGTCTCATTTGTCTCTATGTGGCCCTGCACCTCGCACTGTGACTGCTGAAAGGAAGAAGCAGGTTAAGATAATGGATGAATGGATATTTTCCGAGATGAGAGTCCTGAAGGCACAATACATACGTACAGTCATTTAGTCAAGTTTTGATCACATTTTGGACAGGATGCTCTCTGGGGATTTTCTTGTTCTCCTGGATGATTTCAGTGGCCATGTGGCCAATTTCAGTTATCTGGCAGTCAAATGTTGTTGCTGCAGTGATCTATTTTAGTTTTTTTTTTTTTGTTGGACTTGTAATATAAGTACAAAGAAAGTCCTGCACATCTTAAATTGAAATCTTGCTTTTTTGGCTTGTTTGATGTTGTGCCTCTGCAGCCTGAAAACATCATGCTGTTGGACAAGAATGTTTGCCTTCCGAGAATCAAACTGATCGATTTCGGCCTCGCCCACAAGATCGAGGCAGGAGTGGAGTTCAAGAACATCTTCGGGACGCCAGAGTTTGTAGGTGAGACGAGATGTTTTTTTCTCATCTGAACGGAGCAGTATCCAATGCTGGTGAGAGATATTTAACACCTGACGTTTAATCTGCTTACAACTGTAATAATTTCTTATCTGAATCACATGGGTGCTTTAAAAGGTTTTCATAACATTTATTATCACTTCAGTGCAACATCTGTCCATCTAACCAAGTCTTCCAACCTTATATCCAGTCAAAAAAACATTTTCGATCTTATTTTGAGCCTGATATACTAAAAAAGGGTCAGAATGTTTCACCTAATTAGAGTCTGAATCTTCTCAAAAGAAAATCAAAAGTATATTTTGGGCTGGATATAAGGTTTTAGGACTTGGTTAGATGGACAGTTGTTGCAGTGTTGTTGTCAAAAGGCAGAGTGGGTGTATGTGTGTGTTTATATGTCTGTTAGCAAAATATGTTATTGGGAGCTTGAATCATATGTAGGTAACTTGTTCTGTACTCTTTTAAAGCTTTATTTCATCTAAAGACACCATTTCTGTCCCAGAGCCAGTGTTGCTTCTGGAGAACCTAAACAAAACTGTTCTTCAATGTCACGTAACCTACGCATGCTCATAGAAAACCTTTGTCCCACCCATTGGGAGGCCTCTATTACGTCAGCATTGCAATGATGACACCATAAACATAGAAATACATTCTCTTAAAGTAACAATTCTACATTAACTAAACCAATACTTGTTGAGAGTCTATCTGAAACTCCAACAATTTTATGAATCCATATGTAGGACACCCCTTCCCCCACCTCCATCAGACTGCACACAGGCAGCTGTATACTTTCCTTGTCCACAGACATGTTGTCCTGAGCTGCTAATTTATATGTATCAATTTTATCATGTTTGTTGGTTTTGCACTCAACACTCGTGTTTCTGTCTCGTTGGCTTCTGAAGCTCCAGAGATTGTCAACTATGAGCCACTGGGCCTGGAAGCAGACATGTGGAGCATCGGAGTGATCACCTACATCCTGTAAGAAACATGGACAGAAGGCCTGAAACTGAACGGTTACAGCAAAACCAGGATGTTTTTTTGATCCAGGTTGAGTGGAGCATCTCCATTCCTGGGGGAGACCAAACAGGACACCCTGAGCAACATCTCGGCTGTGAACTATGAGTTTGACGAGGAGTTCTTCGGTCACACCAGTGAGCTGGCCAAGAATTTCATCAGCCAGCTGCTGGAGAAAGATAAGAAGTACTGAGCATGGTTTGGTCTCAGAAACAATCAGACTGGGTTCAAATCCCTGAAGCTGATTGTTGTTGATTTTTTCTACCAGGAAAAGATTAATAATCCAAGATGCTTTAAATCATCCATGGATCAAGGTAATCCAAAATTATTTGAGTCACATAATTCAGTCCGTTTATCTGATTTTAGTCACAGAACTCAAATGAAAGTTTAGTTCTGGGCTTTTATGTATCAAATGGTAAATGGCTTGTACTTATAGAGCACTTTATCAAGCCCCTACAGACTCCAAAGTGCTTTACACTACAGTCATTCACCCATTCATTTACACACTGATCAAAACATAATAAAACTGAGCTGGTCATACCATCGATCTAAAATTATTTAATCAAAAAGTAAACAAAAACACACATCGGATTCCACTGAGCCACTATTTATTTAGAAAAGCATTTTCAAAATGGAAAAACTAGTTCCTGGCTCCTGATCCAGAACATCCTTCAGCAAGAGAACTCTCAGTGGTTTTCTAGAGAACTTCATCAGATTCTCACATGGTTGTAGAGGAATGTTGACCAACTCTTCTGTCCCACATGCCCATGACTAAAAAAAACAAAAGAACTGGACTTCTGTTCTGAAGCTGAAATAGATCAGATAAAGAGTTAATGTTAAAATTGAAAAAAAATAATAAAATGAGCAAAACAGAGGCTAATATGAACAGAAAACAAGCTAATAGCTGCAAAACAATGGCTAAAATCACAGAACAGCAGAACAACAACTAAATGGTAAAATGAGCAGTTCAGGAATGAAAATATGCAAAACAGAAGTTTAAATTATTCAAACTGTTGCTAAAATAAATTAACAAAACAGGTGCTAATACTAGCAAAACTGTAGCTAAAAGTAGCAAATTTAGGCTAAAACTCAAATTACTAGAGAGATAATAAATATTAATAGAGAATGGATTCATGACCGGTTGGCAACGATAGACCTGGACCTGACCGAGAACAGTGTTAAAAACCCCAGAACAGTAGCTAACAGTAGTACATTGTAAATAGTAAATTAGAAAGTATTTATTTGTTTATGGTTTCTATGTTTATGGTGTCATCATGTTTTAGAGGACATAAAAGCCGAAAAATCAAAGCAGCTTGATGTGTGACAGGAGCCAGACTGATCCTGATTCTGTCACATGTTCTTTCCTGTTGTTTCCTCTTTCAGTCCAATGAACACAAGGAGGAGAAGACCAAGGAGCCTAAGAAACCAGAGCGACGGCAGTTGAAGACCAAGCGCCTGAGGGAGTACACCATCAAGTCCCACTCCAGCATGCCGCCAAACAACACCTATGTGAACTTTGAGCGCTTTGCCCAGGTGGTGGAGGACATTGACCAGATGGAGAGCTCTTTTGTCTCTCTGGCGGTGGCCCACGACACCCTGCAGGAAGACATCGACGCCTTGGTCTCCATTTACAACGAGAAGGAGGCCTGGTACAAGGAGGAGAGCGAGGCCATGCGTCACGAGCTCTCACAGATCCGCTACGAGTTCAGGAAGGTGGAGGCCTCCAAGAAGAGCCTGCAGGACGACATGCAGGCCTTCGGCTGTGGCCTCGCTGCTGTCAGCCAGCGCTACCAGGAGAGGCGGGGCCACTTTGACGCGCTGCGCCTGGAGCTCAGTAACGAGCTGAGGTGGGTTCAGGAGGCGGTGGGGTCGTCCCAGATAGACGGAGGAGGCGGAGGGTACCACAACTGCAGCTTCTCCCCCGTCTTCAACAACGATGTGAACGAAGCTCTCAGAGAGCTGCTTAACCGATCCTGTGGAGGAGAACTACTGTCTGGGATAGACCTGGGCGAGACCGGTCAGCAACGCTAGACCTGGACCTTACTGAAACCAGTCAGCAACGATAGACCTGGACCTGACCAAGACCAGTCAACAAAGATAGACCAGTACCTGACCGAGACCAGTCAACAAAGATAGACCTGGACCTGACAGAGACCAGTCAGCAACGATAGACCAGGACCTGACCAAGACCAGTCCACAAAGATAGACCTGGACCTGACAGAGACCAGTCAACAACGATAGACCTGGACCTGACCGAGACCAGTCAACAAAGATAAACCTGGACCTTACTGAAACCAGTCAACAAAGATAGACCTGGACCTTACTGAAACCAGTCAGCAACGATAGAACAGGACCTGACCGAGACCGGTCAACAAAGATAGACCTGGACCTTACTGAAACCAGTCAGCAACGATAGACCAGGACCTGACCGAGACCAGTCAACAAAGATAGACCTGGACCTTACTGAAACCAGTCAGCAACGATAGACCAGGACCTGACCGAAACCAGTCAGCAATGATAGACCAGGACATGACCGAGACCAGTCAACAAAGATAGACCTGGACCTGACCGAGACCAGTCAACAAAGATAGACCTGGACCTGACCGAGACCAGTCAACAAAGATAGACCTGGACCTGAGCGAGACCAGTCAGCAACGATAGACCTGGACATTACTGAGACTGGTTGGCAACATTAGATCTGGACCTGACTGAGCGCTGAGGTCCAGGGGCATCATGTTTGAACATTTTGTGTTTCATGCTCTTATCAAGATGTCTGAAAACAAATATTGTATAAAACTCATAAACTCTTCACCTGCTGTAAGAATGTTCTATCAGTCAACAACAGTCCCTCCCCTCCCACTGCTCACGTTTTTCAGATTCACAAGGCTTTCAACACAACTGAAGCAAAAGAGGAAGGAATTGGTCAATCAAGTGATTTGATTCAGTTGAATTGATCTTTCATGAACGATGAAACTCTATTGAATTGGGACATATGAAGGAAAAGTGTGCAGAAACATGCCTGTGCACTGTTTCATATCTGAATATTTTGTGTGTTCACTAGGTTTCAGAAAGAAAGCTACACTCTCTTTCATACATGAGGCTCCTGGTTGTTAAACCAAATGTAGCCTCAATACTACCGCAGAAACAAAGAAATAATGTTAGAATATGTCTTAAAGTGACTGCTGTTTTTAAAGGAAACACAAAATAAAAAATAAATAAATACTGCAGGGAAATTACTATACAATATAATAAAGTCTCTCAGATAATTCTGCTGCAAAGACTGGAAGTAATAAAAATACCAAACAACATCAGCTTCAGAGATAAGATGAAAAGTGTGGCTGAGGTTCGACTTCTCTCCATCTGTGTGGCTCAGATAACAACCGGCCTCCACCAAACTCCATGTCCTGGTCCAGGAAGGCCTCTACACTGCATATTTTACTTCTGCACACCTGATTCAGAGTCTAAACGGCCTTTTCAAATTCTGCACAAACCTGTTATTCAAACATTCATTCAGATCAGGTGTGTTGGAGCAGGGTGTCATTTTAAAGTGAAATAAAACGAAGGCCAGTGAGCGCTTGAGTGTGACCATTCTGCACTCTGAGGGGATTTTAAGGACAGATATCAGCAAAGTTTCACACTGGTTCATCAAACACCTTCTGGAACAGTTGGTTCAGCTACTGCAGCTGCTTTGAAAGCTCCAGAGCACCTTCACAGTTAAGGCCCCCTGCATCTGAAACAGGAGGAGTTTGGAAAGTGGTTCCCTGAGCGTCAGACTCTGCTGTTTGTCATTCTGTTAATCTGGCTGAACTGTTAGGACAAAGGAAAACATTTTCATCATTTAAGGTTTATCTGGCAGCAGTTTCTGAATGCCATTTTGGGTTCAGTGTCGTGCCAGCGGGACAACACCCCTGTTGTGTGTCTCTTTGTGAAAGAGCAATAGTCGGCACCCAAACAGCGATTCCTGCCATGGAACCTCCTGAATGTTCTAGATGCATTTTGCTGACTGAAACATTAGATCAGACAGAGTTCAAAGTTCTATCATTTATGTCTTGGTATTGGATTGGTTTAAACTGAGATGGGTTTGTTTATGTCTTCATGCACTCTAAGTAGGCTGTCAGTCAGTTAAGCAGTCAGACAGACAGAGAGTCAGACAGACAGATAGTCATACAGTCTGTCAGACAGAAAGACAGTCAGTCAGTTAAAGAGTCAGACAGTCAGTTAAACACTTAGACAGACAGTCTGTCACTCATTCACTCAGACAGACAGACAGCAGTCAAATAGTAAGATGAACAGTCAGTCAGTTAAATGTTCAGACAGACAGTCACTCATTCACTCAGACAGACAGCTGTCAAACAGTAAGACAGTCAGTCACTCATTCACTCAGACAGACAGTCAGGTCAGTCAGTTATAAACAGTAAGACAGACAGTCAGTCAGTCACTCATTCACTCACTCACTCAGACAGACAGCAGTTAAACAGTAAGACAGACAGTTAAATGGTCAGACAGACAGTCAGGTCAGTCAGTTATAAACAGTAAGACAGACAGTCAGTCAGTCACTCATTCACTCAGACAGACAGACAGACAGACAGACAGACAG
>JAVKLF010000038.1:26225247-26248869 GCA_034783495.1 Millerichthys robustus
TATATATATATATAAAAATTATTAAAGCTTTACAAAGATCAGAATAATAAATTATAAAATAAGGAAAATGAATAAATAAGTCAGTTCAAAGACCCGTCGGGAAAAAACCCCAAAGTCAAACTGTATATTTTGTTTAATAAGTTAATTTTCCAAAGATGAAACATTGTGAATGTTAGCAAAGAAAATGTTTCAAAGGGCTGGAGCTCTAAAAACTCTGTCACTGAAAGTTCATATTCTGGTGTGAAGAACAAGAAGGCATTCAGCATCAGAAGACTCAAGGCTCTGAGATGGAGAATGAAGGGTCGAGGAGGTCAGAAAAGGCTCTGAGGAGAAACAGTCAAACCTGACTGGTGGTCAGTGGAGCTGAATGAGGTGAGGTGTGCTGCAGGTAAGAAACATAGCAAAGTTCAGGACAAACTGAAAGCTTTTCAGAGCTTTACAACCTGAATGAGACCCTGCAGCAGAACAGACAGGAACTGATGACTGATTTTAGCAACATGCATGCTTTCAGTCAGTGGGAGGAAACCAGAGTGCTTGGAGAAAACCCACAGAAAGACCAGAAGAATATGCAAACTTCGGGTCCGAACGCAGGATCGAACGCAGGACCTTCTTGCTGTGAGACAGCGGTGCAAACCTCTAAACATCTAAATGCTGCCCGATGCCAAAGTTTTATACCAAGTGTAAAAACTTTTGTAACAGACAGTTTACAGAACTGACAGCTGAATCAGGACATTTGGACTGAACTGTAAAACAGTTTCTGTGCAGCTTATTTAACTGAAAATCCTTCAAACCAAGTCTTCTTTTGGCCTTATCGCTTTCATTTTGCTGCTGCAAATAATTGGAACCTTTATCAAAATATACTACATCTTAACACTTTCAAGGAGTCATGTAATTGTTTTGCTGAATGAACGCATTTGCTCACTGTAAAATGTTGTTGCCCTTTTATTTTATCTTTCCCCTTACAGTGTTTAGCATTTTCAGGCTAACATTGTAAGTACGCAAATGTTCTAAATGTTTTGCTTGGTGAAATTAAAGTTTCATTCATTAAAAAAGATTTCATTTTTAAATGTAATGGTGTTCATGATCTCTCACCTCTCCATTTTTGCTGAAGGAGATGGTTCTGGCCTCCATGTCGAGGACACAGGTAATGAAGTCTCCCTGAGTGAAGCTGCTCAGCGTCAGCGTCTGCTCCCCATTGTGATAAAGGTTTCCGCTATAAGCCCGGTACAGCCACATGTCTGATGTGGTACGGTGGTTAAAATCATGCACGGGCCATCGTGAGACGCCCACACACGTGCCCTCGTTGCCTCGGTTCTCCTTCACGATGTAAAACTGCAGGATAAAACAAAATCCCAGCAGATTTGAGTTTCTTGTGCACCAGGTTTGAGGGTGTTGGGAGGATTCTGGTAAATACCTTCCACTGGTGGCATCCAGAGGAAATCCCAGTGGAGGCTAGGCCGTAACCTTTCCCCCCGCTGCCATGCGTCAGGCCCTGACTGTTCTCCACCACACAGCACTGAGCCTTCTCCGGGTCAAAAGACACCTCCTGAATGGGAAGGTTCTCATCTTCCTCCTCCGCCTCTCCCTGTCCCAACAAACAAGCAGTCAGCCTCTCCAATAAACAGGTCAAATTTGTAACAATATTGGTGTGACAGCCTGCAAACCTGCAGTTTCAGTTCTTGGACTTTCTCTTTAACCTGGATGCTGTGTTTGGCTTGAGCAACAGGAGCTTCCCACATGCAGTCGGACAGCAGGGAGAAGAGACGCTCAACGACCTGAAGAATGAAAGAAAACATTAGTTTTCTGGGCTGCAGGCATGTCTTCAATAGGAGACAAACTGAGCAGTACCTGTGTTGTTTGCTCATCATCCATAGTCGGCTCACAGGCAGGCAGGACAGCTTCCAGAACATGAAGAGCCAGGAGCCGAGTTCTCATATTTCCCACCAGAGGGACCCCTACAAGTACCATCAAGCAGGATAGGTAAGATAGATAAGTCCCAGCAGCATTCTAGAGTTTTATAATCCTGAACCCTGCTGCTACACAAACAGCTCTTACCCGAGCAGCACTTTTGAGCGGCGATGTTGAGCAGAACTTCAGTCCATTTAGGGGAAGCCATCTTGGACTGGATGGCCTTAGAGGACACCACCCTCCTGAGGAAGACCAGGAAGTCTCCGAGGTGAAGCTCTGCGGTGTGCTGCTTACGGATTAAAGCTGAGAAACAAGGAACACCAACAACAAAAGATGATAAAAGTCAAACTTTCACTGACTGTTCTTTGCACAGGCAGGTTTATAAGGATCTTAAAAATATTCAATCAAATCAAAATTTCTTTCTATAGCACACTTAAGAACAACTGCCATTGGCCGAAGTGCTGCACACAAAAAACAATAAATGAAAATTCTAAACAAACACTGTAGAACGGGGGATGTCAAACTCCGGCCGCAATTCCGGAACGTTTTAGAGGTTTCTCTGCTCCAACACACCTGATTCGGTGATTAAATTAACTCTTCAAATTGTATAGAAGCCTGTTAATCACCTAATCAGGAAAACCTCTAAAACATGCAGGATTGCAGCCCTTGAGGACTGGAGTTTGAGACCTATGCTGTAGAAGATAAACCAAAAAAAAACTCTCACACTGTATTAAAAGCCAGTGCGTTTAAATGTGTTTTAAGAAGAGATTTAAAAACACAAAGAGTTTAAGCCTGTCTAATATGAAGGGGCAGTTGGTTCCACAGTTTAGAAGCTACAACTGAAAAGGCCCGATCACTTCCGTGGACCAGCCTGGACCTTGGGACAACTAAACACAAACAGACATTAGATCTAAGGGATCTAGAGGGCACATAAAGCTGCAGGAGATCAGACAAATATGCAGGTGCCTGCCCATTTAAGGCCTTACAGGGCAACAATAAAACTTTAACATCATTTCTAAAATGAACTAGGAGCCAGTGAAGAGAAGCAAGCACTGGCGAGAGGTTCACACGTTTTTGTTTGTGTTAAGAGACGAGCTGCAGCATTCTGGACCAGCTTCTGTCGTGAGAGGCTGGCCTGGCTTACACCAACATACAGAGAACTGCTGTAATCAAGTTGGGCGTTAATAAAAGCGGGAATTACCTGTTCGAAATCATTGAAAGATAAAAATGGTTTTACTTTGGATGAAAGTCTCAATTTAAAAATGGATCATTTTACAACAGAACTAATCGTTTCTCAAGATTAAGACTGGAATCTAGAATTACTCCAAGATTTTTCACATGAGATTTTTACGAGATCAGAAGGTGATGCGCTACGATTTCTACTGGAACCAAAATCATAACTTCAGTTTTATTTTCATCAAAGATTAGAAAATTTGAGGCCATCCGAGCTTTAACATCCGTAGGGAAGTCAAAGAGTATTTGAAGTGAAAAAAGGATGATTGTGCTTCAACTTGAAATAAATACGAATATCATCTGCATATGAATGAAATATTAAATTTTCTAAAACTGGAGCCTAAAGGGGGCATGTAGATGGAAAATAAAATAGGTCCAAGAATGGATGTGAACAAATACTTTATCAATTATTTAAGACAAACTTCAACAGAGAGGTATTAAGGACATTGTCACCTAAAACAACACATTTTCTTTAGATACAATAAAAAAGATGAAACTCAATGAGTAATCTTGTTTAATAATTTGAAGGATATAGTTTTCCATAATCAAACAATCCTGTCTCAAACTGTACTGTTTTACTTAAATCAAATGTTGGGAGAACTGGTTTTGATGAGCCTCAAATGATTTTTCAGGTCCAGATTTATATAAGCAAAAACAGAAATTTGGACTTTTGAACTAAACTGACCAACTACCTAGTTTCAGGTTTCAGGTTTACCTTGCTGCTGTATGCTCAAAAAGTACTTTTTCTAGTATGTTTCATAGTAATTAGATATTTCATGTTAAAAAGAAGCTCATGTGACATCATGACTGCACGCGGAGGAGTAGGCGGGGCTTAAAGTTGGGAAAAACTTCACGGCACTAAACACTGGTTTCAGAAATACAACGTTACAGCTCCATATTAATGTTCTGCTAGCTTCAAATCTCAAAAGGGCGAAAAGGCAGAGATACTCATAGTATTTTATTATTCTTATCTAAAAAAAGTAAAATCCTACTGATAGGAAAGTTACTTCTTTGTGTTCTCATGTGTTTGACGGGTGAAGTTTTACTGTCAGGGCAGAAGTTGGGCTCTAATATCTGCCAACACCAGCCACTTCCAAGCCTCTGTTCCCAGATAACAAACAGTGAGTTCAAACATCTGAAGCTCTTAAAATCTGGAGAAAACTTAAAAACTACACAATTTAGTTTGAGTAAGACAACAGTTCTCAGATGACGCTGAAGATGCCAAGGAAAATAAAAGTTTAAAGGTTTTCAAAGAATCAAAGTTACAAAAAATAAAAAAATACAATAATAATAAAACGTTTGTCACCTCTGAAGTCTTTCTTTTCAGAGTCGGCTGGGTTTTCTTGTTTGACGTTTTCTTGATCTTTCCCAGCAGATAGGTGGCTCACTCCAGCCTGAGACAGCAGGTTCTTCAGCTGGCTGCAGAGCAGGTCCAACAGGGACTGGACCACTTTGGGACTCAGCTTGTCTGCATACGTCCTTTAAGAAGAGACAAAAGTTGGTTTAATTCACTCTGGCTCCAATTATCAAACTGTTCTGGTTTTTATGTTACCCGGTGCTGATGGCCAGGATCTGGAGCAGGCGGGTGGAGGCCACCTTCAGGGCGGTGCTGAGCTGGGACACCCCAGGTTTCTGCAGCAGCTGGAGCGGCTGACCCAGCATGGTCTCTGTGCCGCAGAGCTGAGACAGAACGTTAAGAAGCCCGCTGGAGATGGCCAGGGAGACGTCTACAGGTTGGTACCGAACGCTCAACGCAAACACCGTCACTAGCAGGAGGCGTTGCTGGGCTTCTGCAGGGGTACCACAAATGACAGGAACAAAAAAATAAAGGCTCAGGTTAACATGACTGTAATCATTATTCCCTTTATAAACTCATCCTTAATTCAAATTCACAGAAAGCATTTTAGCTGAGTGTCATAAATATGGCACTAGCAAAATACTTCAAGTTTATTTTCTCTTGTTGATTATTTGTTTTAAATCGAGTGAGACATCTCTCTTATTGACCTCTCTCTGCAGCAGGACCGGGTCCTAAAAACAGGTTCAACGTATCCTGAGTTTATTTAAGGTTCAACTAAAGATGTGTGCTTAGTGGTACTACCAGACTGGTTATCAGTTTTTTAAGTTGACCCAGGACTTTTGATTCTGGACGTTCATGAAAACAGACGGAAAATCAGAAGAGCAAATAATGTCTATAAGGCAGCCACATAGAAGATTATTTTTTATCTTTAGTCCCACCTATTTAACAGAATTTCCTTTGCCCTATGTGCCCTCTAGATCTCTCAGGTCCTCTGGAAAATGTCTGACTGGTGAGGCGTCTCACCTGAGATCAGATCAGTGTGTTGATGTTTTTAAAGTATTCTTAAGACTCAACTGACAAAATTCATGTAACGTTTCCTAATTTTTCAAAATAATTATAGTAAGTTTATCTGTTAGTTTTACTTTACTTCTACTTTAAATTCTTAACCTGAGTTTGTTCTTTGAACAAGCTGATGACAGGAACAGGTAGTCGTACCAATGTGGTGCTTGTTTGCCTGCAGCGCTCGCTCCAGAGTGACTGACAGCTGCTGATAGATTTTATGGACAGCCGTCTGGATCTCCATCTGCAGGCTCCTCTTGGCAGCTTTAATCCCATCCTGCAAATAAAATCCATTAGTTAAAGTCATGATATTTTATTTTCAGCCAATCAGGCTCCAACAGCAGAAAACGTCTGGATACCGGGGTAACCCTGGTTCTCTGAAACCTGAGTGAGGTGCCTCAATATGGGAAGTGCCGTCAGGTGTGACTAAACACAGCATCTCTACTACTACCAACTCTGTCACTGACAAACCAATCACGTGCTTGGGATGGAAGCTGCCCATCACCTGACATTTCTTCAACAAGACCATGCAAGAAGGGCAGTGTGTACCTATATACCCATACATCTCACTTAGTTTTCAGAGAACAAGGCTTACCCTGACGACCACAAGTTCTCTTTCTCTTTCAAGTTTTTGGTACATGATATTCATGAGGGTAGGAGTTAAACTGTGTATAAGAACAGAGGGAAGGAACCATCGATTTACATTTTTTCCCAACGAAAAATGTTACGGCTAAAGTCAGAGAAAAACACATTTAGGACTAACTTTGATGTCTGAGTCAACAAACAGTTAAATGAATAATCCGAGCTGAGACAGCTAAGGAGCTATTCTGATCTTTAAATGAAAGAAGGCGAGAATGCCAGGAGTTGGACCCCTTAGTTGTTTATAAAGCAAAGTATGAAGTATGTGATTAGTATGTCAGTGACAAGTTAGGTGGTAGTAGAGCTTTTATGGCTGATCACTGTCTTCGAGGGTGTTTCCCATAGTGAGATGCTGAGTGAAGTTTGAAATAGAACCTGATAGTGATGCAGCTGCACACTCTCGCTCTTCAGACCTCCGGTACCGACGGTGCCGAGGCCAAAACAGCCGGCCAGAAACTGCAGCCTAACAGAGGTGAGCAGGGATGAGGACTGAAAGGTGCCGCTCAATCGATCAGAGCTTCTGGGCTGGCTGCCTTTCTCTTCCATGCTGGAGATCAACACCACAATCTGATGGAGCGCCTCCAACCGCAGCTGGAGAGACAAAACACATCCACACCATCGCCAGAACAGTCTTAGTTTAGCTGACAAAATCTTTTCATCAACAACCTGTTGTTCTGATAGGAAACAAGAAAATAACTAAATACAAACTACAGTACAAAAACTAAATAATCTGACAAAAGTAACTGAAATTTTGTTGACAAACAATAATTAAGAAAAAAAATGTCTGACAGTGAATAAGAGCTAACAATGTGTGAAAAGGTGTGACGAGTTGGGAAGAAATCTAATCAGCCCTGACGACTGAGCAGAGAAGAAAAATGTATGATCAGTCCCTTGGAAGTCAGTAAAACCAACTTCTTAACCCTCCTGCTGTCCCGGGGTCAAAATGATCCCACCAGGCCTCAGTCTCAAAACTGAGGCCTGATGGGGTCATTTTGGGGTCATGTAACCCAAGAGCAGCGGGAAGGTTAAGCTAAAGCAAAAAAAAAAAAAGTAAACATCCGGGAAAAACCCCAACAACATGCTGGGAAACCCAAACACACAAACAAAAAGCAACGTTTGCTCACTCATATATTTGAAAGTAAATTGTTAACGCGAATGTTAAAACACTGGTGGGTTTTTATCACAAAACACCACAGTAAAACATTTTCTATTGTTGTGAGTGAATGTTACTGACTAGAGAAGTGAATTAATATTTGCTGTGGTTCAAATACAATTTTGACCTGTGACAGATACAATTGATGCTTTATTCTCCTCTTTGTTCTCAATATACAACACTGATCCACTAAATGCTCAGAAACATCCCAGCAAAATGTTTCAGCTGTTCCTCTGAGTGTAAAGAACAAAAGTGACTCTGATCATCAACAGACCGAGGAAAACAGACAAACTTTAAGCTTCAACGTTTATTATTGTCACACTGTTCAGAGAGAGCAGGTCCGACATCTTTATATGGACATTTGTAATTACTGTAAGATCTGTGAATTTGAGTTTCTGAAATAACTACCAGTGAATACTAAATAATTGTTTTACATTAATTCATTTTATATTAAAAAATATTTGTGGTTTAGTTGTAGCGGTATTTATGGATTCTCATTTTTAATCAAGAATATTGTGTAAATTCCTGTGAATAATACAGACAGTGGACAACATAAACAGGGACAGCAAAGAAAAAAAGAATCTCTTGATTTTACAGTTAAAAGTGATGGTAATTAATGTTTTTTTTGGACTGTATGTGCCCACGCTGTCACTCCTCTTCATGCCATAAGTTGAATGTCTCTGACTCACGCTCTGAGAAACTGATCTTTTGCCTACATGTAGATACGATTTTTGATCACGCAGAGAAGAGAACATATTACACCCATTTGTATTTTTAAATAGAAGAATCATGGGAGGAGTCTTGTGTGCTCGTACTTGGATTTATGTTTATCAACAGTTTCATTATTTTTGTGTGCCCTGTATTCTTGATTTAGATGTTTCAGCAGAAAATCCCCTCGTCACTGACCCATCCTGGTTCTGTTCAGTAAAAACCTGACAGCCTCCTTACCTCAGCCCTGCTTTGCTGCTGCTCCATAGCCAGGATGGTGGCCTGCGGGCTGGTGGACACGCCCTCCTCTGGCTCCTTGAAGGGTGGCGCCAGGCCCACGTCGCCGATGATGAAGCTGACCATGTTGTCAATGAGAGCGTGGATTCCCAGAGAGCGGTTCAGATCCAGGTCTGACTCTTCATACGAGTGAGCTGAGCTGTAGCTGCGCTGGTGGCTGAGTCTGGACCGGAACCAAGACTCGGCCAGGGAGTCAGGGGAGCTGTGAAGTATGCCTGAAGGAGGAGGAAAAGAACCTTTCAGACACAGATATGAACAAAGGAAGTCCTGATCGAGTTGATTTTTAGGAGCCGATTATTGTTTCTTCCAATGAAAGGATGCTGATTTTACATGCAACCATTATTACTGTTGCGAAGGAAACCCTGTGTCCATGTCCTGCTGCTGACAGGTCAAACTGCAGTTCTGACCAAAAGACCTGATCCAGCCCTGTTCTTTACTTTTTCTTTCAGGAAGCCAGACAGACTGGAATTCTTTAGAAGAGGTTCTGAGTGACATTTAATGGGTTCCTACACACTTTCAACTATTTTATTTCATACTCAGATTCAGTTTTACAGGGGCTGCGGTATCTCGGCCTCGCAATCCTGAGGCTGCATGTTGCATTAGGCATAAAACAACTGCCAAGCATTTTGTGCAAGTTCACTTGCTGTCATAGTCATAGTCCCTGTGTGGATCAGAGAAATTCTATCTTCTAAGTCTAGCAACAACCTGCAGCCCAGAGTGTCCTGGTGCCACGTGCACTTATGGATACGCTTATTTTCAAACACGATGTTTGTGATGGACAAACCATGACTAGCACAGAAGTCCAACAGCGTGAGAGTAAAATGAGTTTGAACATCATTTAAAATGACATATCATCACCTCCTCTCGTATCAGTCTGCCTGTTTGTTCCTTATTTAAACCACGTGACTGCTCCATAGACACAATGTTTCACAGTTATTAAGGTTGGACAACAGGCTTACATGATGCTCGGTGCCAAGGAAGAAGGAAAATAATGAGATAATCTGAAAAAGAACCTGGAAATCATTCTGCACAAACTGGAGGTAAAGGTCAGACAAACAGCAGTTTATTATGGAAGGACACCAAGTCTCGTTTAATCAACACATTATTGTAAAAGCAAACAGGTGGAGTTGGTTTTCTACGTTTCCAGCATTAACTGACAATTCAGCAATGTTAAGAAATGTGGATTTTTAGTTTTTAGAAAATGCACTAGAGTCTGAGAACACAAATGATTGTCCGTACACTTCTACACTTATCTACATCTGTAAAATATTAAAACTAAATTCCAGATGTCTTTATATTTCTTAGAACTGTGTAGGAACCCTGTGTTTACTCAGGTTTTCTGAATGAACTCAATGGTAGTAAAATAAAAAATGAGAGCTGACAGGAAAATGAACTGAATCTCAGTAGTTTGTTTTGTCATTCAACACATTAGATTTTCAGTTCATTTTCAGATTTTCAGTTTAACTTAACGAGTCCTGTCTTGAGAGATGAATGGAGTGCAGGGGCAGAGGTATGAATTAACGAAGGAAGAAACATGCCATTGTTTACTTGCTTGGAGCTCCTCTTGTATTTGGGGCTTAACTGCCCCAAAAGGAGAAAATAAACTTTCCACACAGGAGTCACGAGACAGAAAGACAAAAGCGACACATGAACGGTGGCAACTAAAAACACGGATCGGACGATTTAGCTCCATGCGATCATTACCTCTCTTCCTCTGAGAGAACGCTAAATCCAAGTCGACATTTCTCCGCCCACTCTGAAAAAGAGACCAAAGGAAGACGTAGCTTTTAAATCGCAACATATTAAAACCTTAAGAGTGTTGTTGGAGGGTGAAGCGTGTCCGGGTTACCAAGTTATAGCTCTCTTCGTCTGACTCAGGTTGAGAAAGGTCAGACTCGCTCCTGGACTTCATTAGTCGGTAACTGGGGCTGCTCTGCACCGAGCGGCTCTCTGCACTCAGACTTTCACTCCTATAAACACAAAGATAACACATGGCCCTTTCATCAATACAAGACCACAACATTTAAAGATCTAAATACAATCTGAGAGAAGCTTATAAAACAGACTGGTGGATGACTCATTCTTCAAGAAGATGCTTCAACTCAACCCTTTGTATTCACACTGCATTAGGTAAACTATTCATATAATACAAACAGAGAAATAGCAACACTAAGAAGAGCATCGTTTTACTGGAACATCCCAAAAGCCAGTCATTAATTTTAGTTCAACTCACAAGGAGAATTACTAAAACTCAGTTAGATTGTTATGTTTTAAAAACAATACACGAGACATTTATCTCACATTTAATGTGTAGTGCTCAACATCAACATGGCTGAATTTTGCTCCTTAATTAATATTGTTTGTTGCTCACTATAATCTAAAAGCTCACATCTGTGCGGGACATGTCTGGCTCCATATGTGAGGTTAGTTAACAGAACTCACTGGATTCTCATACAGGATGAGAGTTGTCATCATTTCATAGTTTTAATGTTTTTATTTTATGACTTTCAAACATTTGAGATGTTTTTTTCCCCCATTTTTGTTTGTTGCGAAGGTGATTCTTTTAGACAGATCATCTATGACAAGGCTACCAATGAGTGCAATTAAAAACTGATTTAAAGTTTTAAATTAAATTTATGTAATGACAATATTTGTCGGATATCTGGCCCCTGAGCTGTTTGCTTGTAGTAGTTGCGTCCACCTGAGCAACAGCTGGATTCTGGTCTCTGACCTGGTCATAAAGCTGAGACACTCCTGTGTTCCTGTTGATGACTGAGTTGGGCCATCGTCCTGGTTTTGTTTGGTCAGCTCTCCCAGCACTGGGCTGACCCCCAGCAGCAGCAAGGCGCAGCGGTGGATCACAGAGTTACAGGCTGCCGTGTACAGATCCTGGCCCTCTGTGAGGCCTGAGCTGCCCCTCCTCCCATCCTGAGACAGAACAGGGTCCCCCTCTCCTCCGCCGCCACCGCTTCGGGATGCTGATCCTGACCCCAGTCCAGTGCTGCTGCTAGCCCGCTCTCTGTCCCGACTCCGAGCCACCTCACGCGCTGAGAGAAAACATTGAAAGATTTCTGTGTTGTGCAATGACAGCACACACACACAGACACACACAAACAAACAAGGTGCAGGGTTAGAAAATAATCAGCAGCCAGTCAGGCAGGTTTACTAAAGAGCAAAGCAAATCCAACACATCAGAAAAACACAACGTTAACCATATAACTCCTGTTCACTGAGAGGAACGAGGTACAACACATGGAGTGGCTGTGGCTAAGTGGTTAGGTGAGTCGTCTTCCAATCAGAGTTGGTGGTTCGATTACACTGCTATTGGGAAGACGCTGAACTCCCACTGCCTCTGATGTGTGTCTCATCTGTGTATGAACGTGATATAAGCACTGACTAGTCCCCATAGAATGATTTATCTAGATTAATTTTGTAGCCAGATGCAGTAAAGTGAATGGGTAAATGAGGGCACAGATTGTAGTGTGAAGCACTTTGAGTATCCTGGTTGGATAGAAAGGCGCTATATAAGTACAGACCATTTACCATTTACATGAAGCGTGGGAGCCGCAGAGCAGCATCAAACCCGGTTCACATACAGCAGGCTTAGACCCAGCAGAAAGCACAGAGTGAGCCACCAAGGGGTCTGTCCCATCTAAACAATAAAACTGAACAAATGTGTGTGATGAAGATCAGCTGGTTGCAGCACTGATGTCACTCACAAGCACCCCTCTTAATAGGGGCCTGGAATGCCCCGGGTGGAGTGTGCTCTCACACCACGAGAGACTGAAAAACCCCTGCTGGTCTGCCTTTCAAAAAAACCTCCATAGTTCTGTTCTTTTTGGTGTTTGGCATTGTTTGTCTTTCTTGTTCCAGTTTTGGAACTTGTTTTCTCTTTGCTTTTCTCTTTTTTCTCTTCTGGTGTATTAACTATTGGTCACAACTATGTGTCTGTTCTGGTTTTCAAATGTTTGACACCAGACAAAAGAATAAAAAGAAATTTACAAAAACAAGAAAAGAAAAAGGAAAGGATGTTCATTATTTATCGGCATATGACCCAGTTAGTTATAGATTATTTACCAGAAGAGAAACACTTTTCTTCTTTCCAACTAAGTCTGTTTAGAAACAAATGTTTGCAACAAGCTACATGAGTTAGCAAGAGTTAGCATGTAAAACTCTAAATGTTACTTCACAAAGAGCAGAGCAGCAGACAAGAAGTAATATAGGAACAATTACTTCAGAAATAAACATACTTAAAACAGCCCTTAAACCGTCTCCTTATTTCTATTTGTGCAATAAAATAACTATAAATATTTTTTATTCTGTAATAACATACTTCTATACCTATAAAATAACAATTATTAACCATAATAAATAATTAAGCAGTAATAGTAACTGAATTTCTGTTGAAACTAAAGAAAATAAATGATGTTGAGCTAAAATCTGTCCAGTGGGTCAGCAGATGTTTTGCTCACAGAGAAAGGAAATGACACGACCACCCAGCTTTCATGTTTGGTAAAGAATAAAAGTCCAGGTGAGGACTTCTGTATATCTAAACTGAACACAAACTGAAGCATGTGTCCTTACTTCCAGCAGTCATCACTTCATGCTCTCTGTCCTCCTCTTCGTTGTCCTGCTCTTGGTGACCATCTTCTCTATCTCGGTCAGCTCTGTCTTCCAGCTCTGCTTCCTCATCGATGGTGCGGGTGAACGAGTGCTCCTGAGGGTCCATATCCAAAGAGTCCTGATTGTCTGAAATCTGAGTGAAAGTAGGACATCTGAGTCCAAAAACAGTCAAACTCTGCTTGTTCGGACTTTTGGTTAGTCTTCAATCCAACTGACATTGGACTGTTTTATTTTTCCAAGTAAAATAAACAAAAAACTGGGCAAATGTGGTGTGACTCTAGATGTAGAAACTAAAGAATAACTCATTTCTACCTGGACGATTAAGATGCATCAGGATATAAAGAATAACTCCTGTCTTCTTGTAGCTGTGAATTTTTCCACTTTCCAAAAAAGTTCCCGATTCCTCCCAGTCAAGCCCCTCCAGGTCACACTGTCGTTACCCATGTGAGCATTGAAGTACCCCAGCAGAAAAAAGGAGTCCCCAGCTGGAGTGCCTTGCAGCACCCGCTTAGGACTATAAGATGGCGGGATACTCTGAACTGTCATTCAGTGCGTAGGCACAAATGACTGTCAGAACCCCTACTGTGCATCGACATGATCTCAACTATATCTACTCGGTACCTCTCAACCTCACACAAAAGCTCAGGATCCTTCCCCACCAGCCATGGTCAGAGCGCCATGGCCCCCTCCTTCTGCTACTGCCCATGACTTCATGCTCCCAACTCGTGTGGCCCCTCCTGTAGGTGATGGGCCCACAGTAAGGCAAACCCATGTTGCTTATTTAGGCTGAGCCCGACTGGGCCCCATGTGTAGAGACCCTTTCACCAGGCGCTCACAAACGAGCCCCTCCTCCAGGCCTGGCTCCAGAGAGGAGCCCCGGTAAGCCATGTTTAGGTAATGGATATCAAGCCCCTTCTGTTTAGTTCTACTTTGTCCATACAAGTATCGAATCGCTCTGGATCTGGCTTGTCGCCTAGGACCAATCTGTCTTGCTAATAGTACTTGAATATTAAAAACTGCATGATTGATAATAATTCAGACAAATTAAACATTCAAAATGAAGCTTTTGTTATTTTTCACATTTGATTATTTATTAAATTCATAAATTTCTCAACCCACTTAAACCAAACAAAACTAAGGAACATGTCTGTGCAAATTCTCAGTAATCCGGATCATCACAACAGCAAACAGGCTTAAATCGGAGGCAACCGGAACTAACATAACATAACAATAATGAATAATGAACTAAGATCAATTCTTGTTTGTGTCGAAACGTTTTCAAACAAGAATTGATCTAAGTCAGGTTTCCTCTGATTTAAGTCTGTTTGCTGTAAAAATAAGGTAATGTGTGATATGTGTGTATTTATATTACATAAATTATAGAACTTTTTCTTTTTTATGTTTTTAAATGTACTAGTTTTTGCTCCAGTTCTACATCTAATGGTAAATTTATTGCTGGTATTAAAAGCAAAACATACATTTGAATTGGGGGGAACTGTGCTGTGTTTGTAACTCACCCTCCTCTCACGTGAAGAAGACCTGGTCTGAATAAAGTCCATGTTCTTACAGGCCAGCAGGCGGTTTCTAACTTTGTACACACTGCGGTAGACTTCAGAGAGGGAATTGGAAGGTTGATACCTGATGAAAAAAAAGATCCTTCTGAGATGTATCATTTTGAAAGGAACAGTGCACTGGTTTGAGTTTAGTTTTAGTTTACCTCCCGTCTTCGCAGGCTGGGCCCAGTAGCCCTGTGTGCTTCAGTAAAGCTGCAAACACAAACCTGGACACAGTGTCCAACAGGGACTCGTTATTTAGAGATGAATTGTCCCAGTCTGCAACAAGAAGCACAGGGAGGTCAGTGTTCTGCTCCGGTCCAGCTCAGACTTCATTACTAAAACCCACCTTTACTGATGGCATAGTCCTGCATGTTGAGCCACAGACTGTTGGCAGGTTCTTTAGAGGAACCCAGAGCCAAATCCACCAGGACACTCAGGTCAGGGCGCAGAGGGCAGTCAAAGGGTTTCTGCTCTTCGTTCCCTGACAGTGCTGCCTCGAGTAACGAGCTGATGCAAGTATCTGAAGGACAACAGATGAACACTGGTGGCTTCAACAGGAAACTCAAAGAGTCCAATCGAATGTAAGAAGCAATATTTCACCAGATGTTTAAACTATAAGTTTGGACAATTTAAGGTTGTCTTATTTGTGGAAACGCCCTGAATAAATAATATGTTACCTGTTATAGATAGCTCCTTATATAAACTCAGTTTGGAGAAGATTTTTACACAACAGATATTAATGTTTGTAACGTTTCTTTTTAAGTAAAGTACGGTAACCTCTTCAAGACTGTTTGAAATATCCTGTTGGTAGCAGATTCATCTAATATAACTCTGATTGAAAATTACTTGCTTCATTATTTCTGAGCTTAAAGTTACAAATTTTCATACCAACACTGGTCTAATACTTGTTGGTTTTTTTTTAATCTTCCACAGTTTATTTTTTTAGCACTAACTAACTAAATTTAAGAACAAGAAATTTGTGTAAAATATTTTACATAAAAAGGACTTTTAGAAATGTTCAAAATACTATTTTTTTTAAAAAAAACCTCGCCGGTAGCTTGATTTGGAACCACCGTCATGTTTGGACTGGAAGGACATAATTGAGGAAATTCACGCAATGGAGAGACTGACTTTTTCATTAAAGACTTGCCTCTTATAAATACAATAAATACTGGAAGAAATGGAACACTCATCGGAGCTTGACACCATTTGTATAATTTATGTAATTACCTATTTTCTTATATTTTATTTTTTCTTTGTTGATTAACACTCAACTGCTCCTGTCAAATTAGTTGCTCTGAAATTTATTTATTTTGCTGGAATCATACACAGAGATCCAGTTCAGTTCTAAGTTAAAGGTTTACTTTCATCTAAATATATTTCTCTCCTGGAGCCAGCGTGTGTGGCTTTGGAGAAAAACTAAGCCAATGGCCCAGAGTCATGTACTCTACACATGCTCATAGAAAACCTTGATCCCATCTCCGCAGAGGTTCCTCCTTTGTCAGCATTGCAATGATGTCATTAAACAAGGAAATGCATTCTCTTAAAGTAATATTTCCACATTAAACTAAATTGATACTGGTTATGTGGCTATCTGAAACTCAGTTACCTAATCAGAAAATGAGAAAATATCTAACAATTTTGTTTAAATATTATTAATATTGTCTTGAATTTATATTTTACCAGTACCTGAGTTGAAACTTTACATTTTCCAGCCTGAATTGTGATTTGAAACTCAGTATTTGTGTTCTGGACAGTAATAAGATTACACACCAAGCTGTGGGATGTCCATTTCCAGGCCGTTGTTGAAAAGTGGCGTTTTGAGCCAGTAAGCAGTATCTTGTTCCTCCAAGGAGGTAGGAGCTCCCTGCAGCATTCCGCCGAGGCAGCGGCCCACCAGCAGGCCCACGGTCCTCTCCAGGTCCACGAGCCACACCCAGGACAGCGCTGGCTGCGGTAGCAACATTCCTGAGGCCGGCTCAGCAAAGTCCGAGGTGCCTGGACAGGTAACACATTTCATCAACTAAGACTACTATCACACTCTGGTTTCCTCCCACATACATGACTGCTAGGCTAATTGGTAACTCTAAATTGTCCCTAGGTATGAGTGAGAGAGTGAATGGTTCTTTGTCACGTTTGTCTCTATGTGGCCCTGTGATGGACTTGTGATCTGTCCAGGGTGTACCCCGCCCCTCGCACTATGACTGCTGGATATGGGCACCAGTGACCCCCATGACCCTGGAAGGAAGAAGCAGGTAACAGATAATGGATGGATGGATGACTACAATCACACTACGGCCAAAAGTGGCCAAAATCCAATTATTTTTCTTTTTTGTGACCCATATCTGACTTTTTTATGACAGCATTATAACCATAAATCTGACCCAAGACTATTTAAGATATGATCCTAAATCAGATCCAAACTCAGCCTGAACAGTCACATTTTATTAAACTTTTACATCATTAAAGTAAAAGTATGAACAATGTTGATCCGTTATGTAGTTGAAAGCTTGGAGCTCCACCTTCAGTTCTGAATTGATAAAGCGCCTCAGAAAGGAAGTGAAACATCTTCAACCGCAGAACTACAGAATAGAAATCCAGCTGCCTTGTTTATTTATTATTTTTTTTAAATTTACCATGCCCCGGATGACTAAGAATCTTCCCCAACAGAATACCAACATCCATACTAGAGTTTATTTCACTTTGATTTCTGATTGCACAACAACTTCAGAATGGATCCACACATGCTAACATCTATTACCTGACATTATCAATAAGAAGTAATCCCACAGACGTTTGAAGTCAGAATGTGGTACAGTTCAGGTTTTCTACTGATCTGTATTTCACCACATCTGTGTCCTGCTCACCGTGAAGAGGCCACTGCAGCTCCTGGTCTTCCAGAGGGGAGGCAGCTGGCAGTAGCCTGTTCAGGCGGTCCAGAGGAGGCAGCAGGTCCAGCAGGTGGCTCAGCAGCGGCCTCACCACTGACACCGGAAGGAGCAGCAGTGAGTTGATTATCTGACCCAGCATACTGCCTGCTGCCGACACATAGATCACATCTAGAGAAGACACAGCTATTAATGACTGAAATCTATATTTAACACAAAATATGCTAGTAAACAGATTATCAAACCTGGGGAGTAACAGTACATGTATTAAATTTGTTTCTCACATGGTCTGCAAGTTAGGGTTCTCTTTTCACTTCAGATTGGATTAAAAAATGTGATGTAATAAACGTTAGAGCCCAAGTTAAGTCATGCAAGCGGCAGAATGAGCTTGTCTTCACCTTGCAGCTTCTCTTGGATGCTTCCGTTCCAGGAGCTCTCCTTTATCAGAGCAGCTGAGCGGGAGAAGATATCTGTGGTGTGAGGCAGCAGCAGCTGCAGGTGTTTGTGAAGCAGAGCCACACTGCTCGAGGTCTGCAGAAATACAAACACATTATTAGGCTTTTCATGCATTTGGACTGTTCACGACTCATTTTCAGGATAACGGTAATGGGTTTTTTCCTGAACTCAACAATCTGTCTCAATTAAAGAAAGAAACTACTGCAATAACATTTCTTTTTATAATTTAGGCCCAATCTCAGAAATGCTGCTAGCAAAAAGATAGAAGAAGAAAATTAAAACATTTGTTCTAACTATTACAGATTAAATAAAATTACAAAGCCTGACTGTAGGGGGTAACGTAGTGTAACATGTGTTACACAGTTTGTAAGTTACAAACTGGGTGGACAAAGGGACAGGCAGTACCTCAGTCACGGCGTTGATGTGGCAGTAAGCCAGCAGCTGTTTCTGCAGGGAGCACAGGAGCTGGTGGAGGTGAGCGGGCTGGCTGCTGTCAGACGAGGATGTTCCCTGCTGCAGCTTATCGCTGTTCTTCTCCAATTCTCCTAAGGCCTGATCCTGCATAGCACAAACACACGAAGCAGACAGTGAGACCGGTCACAACACAAACTTTTTTCACTTGGAGGGGTAAACCAAATCCTCCCAGCTCCCTGAGGAAACGCAGAAGGACCACTTCTTGAGCTCACCGCGTCTTCTCGGTTTCATCAGTCATCCAGAGCTAACAGGAAATAGCTCAAATAAAACCAACATCCAACTATTTCACTTCTAACATTATTACAACAACAAGCAAAAAGAAAAATCAGACACGCATTTTTTATATTTGTGTTTTTATTGTATTTTTCTGGTGCTATCAATAAACTGATGTTAATGCTCTTTACAACCAAAGTAAAGTAATTTTGTCAGACGAGAAGAAGAGGCAGGACAATGCAGTGACATCAACACAAGAGAACGTACTGTCTTCATGAAATGTAAATCCACCTGTGGTTGAGTTTTACAGCCATTCTTAAATGTAAACACTGAGGACCACCTGCTAGGTTGATATAAAAATCACAAGTTTAGAAATGGGGAAATAAAAACCATTACTGAGAAGAATGCATTATTTTAAGTTGTAAGAAATATGGAATTAAAATCCATACATTCAGTGGTTTACGAAGTGGTCAATCTTTCTCCTAAGGAATTTATTTATTTATTAATTGCATCAAAAAAACTTCAAAACAAAAACACTGACACAAATAAATGTGTAAACCATACAAGTGTTATTATGATGCCAATCATTTTAAACTGTCCTCAGCTTTCTGTGGTCCATGTTCAGTGTGGTACACACCATGATACTGTTCAGCCCTGTGACTACCTGTCACTCTTTAAACAGACTGATTTCAGGACACACCTGAGTTTCACTGTGGTTAAATTAGTTTCATCCCTTCTATGAGCACCATCATTTCTGTCGAGGCCAGTTTTATTAGTTTGTTGTTTCTTTTTACTTTTGTTGAAAACTCAGAAACAATAACTGATTTTCATTAATTTTTTTGTACATTTTTCTTGTCAGTTTCAAGTAATTTCAGTGACATTTGTGTGTCATTATTTCTTTCAATGAAAGCAGCATGTTTTTAAATATGGCTGATTTCATGAATCACTGTTTAATGTGCTTAATATTCATACACAGCTGCAAAAATCTGAAAAAGTTTTTAAAAATGTATTTAACTAAAGAGAAACATAGGAAAAAGCTGCTGTTCTGACAGGAAACAAGGCAGCAGAAGATCTTAACTAATTATTACAGTAGTGACTCATTCTGCCCGCTATAGGAGCCTGACTTCCTTCCAACCTGCCGAGGTCCAGTCTAAATGGGTCAGAGCCATGCTTTAAAACACTTATTCACTGAGAAATACTCAATACATCAAACAGGATCCACTCACAGTGTAAAAGCCAAGGTTCCTGAGCAGCGTCTTCATCAGGATCTCTGCCAGGTGGGTGTCAGGATGGCCCCCCGTGGTGCTGTAGGCGTTGTCAGGGTAAGCTGTAAAAGTTGGGCCGGTGGAGGGAACCTCCGATCCATCAGCAGGAGAGCTGTAACCGAGGAGCGAAGCCACATGGGTATGGTCCTGGAGGCTGGTCAAGATGATGTCCAGCTGCATCCTCTGAAGCAGGAAAATCGGATTCAGTTTTTTTACACTTTACTTCCTGTACAGATTACACATGTGGATTTCATCTGCTCATCAACTCTGTAACAACAAAAACAGCTCATGCTCGGAGATCATTTTCTGATAATCCCATCATCCTGTTTGGCCACAGCACAAATCTTACCTTTCTGCTATAGCGAGACGTTCGTAAGAACAGCACACAACTGTCAACAGTGACAGTCATAATATTTGTTACAGAGATGTCACCAAACAACCATTTGACATGTTTGCAAACTCCTATTGGGTCTCCAAGAGTTTGTCCAGTGAGATACTGACTTAAGATTTATTGAAGCCGTTAAGAGCAGGTTCCGGGAGCAGATGTGGTGATGTGTACAGGCGGCAGCCGGTACCTGTCCTTTGGAGAGGCTCTCCCATCTGTCGGGGCCCTGAGGCAGCAAAGAGTGAAGCAGCTCCATCCTTTCTCTCAGCGGAGGCAGCAACATGGTCGCTCCCACAGACAGAGTCTCAATCACTGCCTGGACAAAGAACCAACGGTCGGCACTAATAATAAAATGTCTGATATTAAATATAAGCTCTCATTTAAAAACACACATCTCAGAGGTTTTATTGATTTTCCTAACTCATTCATCTTTAGCTGGTCACGGTCAGATTTACCGTGGTCAGTACCAAATAAGTGTTTCAGTTTGATTACCAAAATATAGAAAGCTTTTGTGTGCATGTGTCAATAACACTTAAATTTACAGATATTTATCTAACATTTGGAGTAGTACTAGCTGAATGTCATAAACACATACTTGGAGTTTTGCACATTCTGTGATATTTGTATCTGAAGCTTCAGCATCAAGTGCTTGTAACATCCCTGTCTTTCTGTTAACACAATACCTCAAGAATCACTGGACAGATTTGAATAAAACTATTAGATAGTAATCAGTGAAGACACCTCTATAACTGATTACTTTTTGGAATCACCCCAAATCAAGATAGACCCTCACACCTAACTCAAATCACCAAACACAAAGATGGCTGACAAAGATGAATAGAGGACAGACATGAGTCTTTAGATCTTCACTTTTAAAATAGCATCTTGGACGTACTCTAAACTCATAATTCTATTCCTGGTCCACCAAACTTACTGAAAGGACAAATCAAATCAGGGATCTAATTTTGGGGCTTTGTGCTCCCGATTAAGTAAACTTTGAAAGTAAAGCCAAAAACCCTGCTGAGGGCCTCAAACAGACCTTTTAATTACTCCTCATCATGCACATTACTCTGTCATTAGTTTCATCTTGTACCTCCTGAATCTCATCAGGCACTGATGCATCCATCAGTCTGAAGAGCAGGTTCCTCAAAGGCCTTGCCTGACGACCCAAAATACTTGTGGCCACGCCTCCCGCCAATGCCAGAGCCAGATGGTTGGATAAAAGCCGAAGACACAGCTTAAGGAAATTATGATGCTCCCTGCAGGCACGGAAAACATTATGATTCTTTGGTAATAATAGTATCTGCAGACAGCTCATGCCTAAATGGACTCACCTGGAGGATGGGAAAGGAAGGGGGGGCACGTCACTGTTGATGCCGTCACAGTAGCGCTCCAGGAAGGAACGCAGGTGAGAAAAGGTGCTTTCTTCAAGGTCGACACAATACGGCCGATGCCAGGCCACAACCTGCCTGCAGAGCCACAGTGAAGAAATAAAAATAACCCTTGATGTGTATATTCAAACAGAAGCATCAACTCTGAACAGCTGAGGCACCTGAAACATCAGCAACAGTTACAGCTGGAAGCAGGAATAAATGGTACTCAAATGTTGACAGCACTAAAGCCGGTGTCACAGTCCAGCGCAGTGAGTACAACCACCGCTACAGTATCACCAGGATGTACAAATATACTGAGATCAGGACACATACAGACCAATATGACTTGAACTGAGCTCTTGTATCAGATCATGGAATTTTCTTCAGTGTTGATTTATTAATAGCTACTTCTGGTCAGCATTCTTTCTGATCGTTTGGTCTCTGTCTGCTTTTTGTTTACTTGCATATCCAAACAAATAAATACATTTGTTCTATGGCTATTTTCAGTTGTGATAATAAAATATGCTTAAAGTGCAATGTTGCCGGGTGTCAGAATAACTGCAGAGCACAGTTGGAACAAACACAGAACACTGTTTAGACTGTGCAGATTCACCTAATAATTTAGTATTTGTCAGGTTTGTTAGGTCCCTGGAATCTCATTTTTGAAATCTTTATCAACAACACATGTTGAAATTTAACTACTAAACAATAAAATGCTGGCATAATTTGTCATTCTGGTGTGGATCCATGCTCTGCAGCCGGAGAGACAAGCCTCCAAGTCACCACCTCTTGTGGTGTGAGGGGGAGCAGAATCTATCTTGGTTTTCTAACTGAAAATGATCCTGGCTAACCCTAGCCAGGAAAGTACACCGTATCAGCTGGTGTGCTAACACAGAAAATTAGCAATATGGCTGAATCAACAGAAACTAGTGCCCATCAGCAGAGAGTTAGGTGAATTTGCTCAAGTCTATGGACAGTTAAGTTAAGCTAGCCTGCCAAGTAGAGATATTCGCTTTGAAGCAATCAGAATTTACATAGTGAGATAAGTGCTTCTGAGAAATATGCAGGGGAGGAGTATTCCATTGCAAAACATTGAAATGAATGCTATGAATGAGAACTCTTATTGTAATGTGTTTAGCAGTGACGGGACAGCAGCTTCACCTGTCTCTGGGCAGAGCTGTCCAGGCTAGGCTGTGGGATGTCCCTGCTGAGATTTGTTGAATGGCCACTCCGTCCAGGCCGACCACCTTCTTGGGTTTGGTGATGGGTCCTGTGGAGTTCCCCTGTCCACACTGACCCATGGAGTTGTTGCCCCACGCGTACACTTCGTTGTCTGGATGTAACAATCAGAACAGACATTAAACCCTCAGATGAAATAGCACTTTATAAAATAAACAGATTTTATATAAACAGACAGAAAGTTAAGTATTAGCTAAAACAAATGTTGAACGTATTTGCTTTTACATCATTCTTATTGCAACAGACTTCAGCAAACACAATCTTACAAAGTCAGCAACTTAACATTTCAAGAGGGAGTAAAAAAGGATTTAAAATGTTCTTCACCTCTGAGCTCTGAAAGTAAGATTACAGTTAAAACACTACACGCATGAAAAACTAATCGTTTATGGAACTATTAGTGGAAAAATGAGAGAAGTACCATGAGACAGTGCCAAGCAGTGGCTGTCCCCGATGGAGATGTCCACCACTCGGGTTGTAGCCAGCTCCTCAATCAGTTTGGGTCGCAGCGCTGTGGCTTCAGAGGAACCGCAGCCCAGGCAGGCACCACAGCCCCAAGCATACACCTGAACACAGGTGAGACAATTTGAAATGAAACACAGGAAGGATTTTAGCTTTTAAACCATTGTTCATAAATGATTCCAGAGTTTTACGTAATAAATGTGTGTCACTCCGTGAAATTATTCTTCAATATTTAACATTAATTAAAGGCCTAGTAGTCCTTGACGGACTGCATATTGCCCAACACCTTTCAAAGTTTTAGATGAAGTTTTGGACTAGGACAGGGGTCTCAAACTCAATTTACCATGGGGCCACTGGAGGCAGAATCTGGTTGAGGGCGGGCCGCATCATGCACGCG
>JAVKLF010000038.1:26291148-26303771 GCA_034783495.1 Millerichthys robustus
ATGTTTTATTGTTCCTATAACACATGTCTCCTTCATCTGACATCCGAACGGATGTCCGGTGCGGAAGTGGGGAGGGGTTGATAACACCTGTCTCCTTTCATCTGACATCTGCAAGAACTGTCTTGAAATTTCGATGACCAAGTCTGGACATTCCTCCAAAAAAGTGGGGGCCTTAAAATAGCCCATCTTTTATTGTTTTATAACACCTGTCTCTTTTCATCTGACATCTGAACGGATGTCCGGTGCGGAAGTGGGGAGGGGGTTGTGGGGGCTTTAAAAGACCCCATCTTTTATTGTTTTATAACACCTGTCTCCTTTCATCTGAGCGGATGTCCGGTCCGGAAGTGGGGAGTGGGTAGGGGGGGAGTTCCGGTTGTAAACTCACTTGACGGAAGAGGGCGGGACTTCCGGACCATAAACCTGTCACTTTGAGTTTGTCGAAAGGTGGGTTTACATATTCTCTCCAAAGGTTGTCCGAAGGGCTATTCGGCAGCTCAGTCCGCGTCAACGGTCCGTCCTCTCTGACGCGGATTTCAGTTCACAAAGGCACGTTCGGAGGTCACCATCTGTTAGAATTTTCCTGTGTTCAATAAACCTTGTGACTGAAAGCATTGGAGTTGAGACGGAATTAAATTATAAAAGATTGAACATTTATTTGCACATGTAATAAGTTTACCACAACCTTCAGCTGAGACCAGAGCGAGACCGACATGGGAGTCGTGAAAATCTCGGTCTGGCCCCAAATTTAGGAAATCATACTTATTTTATGCAAACATCATCAACAGCAACTCCACCTCTAAAGCGTAGTTCCGCTCAAACACTGTTCCTTTCTTGAGACAAAACAAAATGTGTTGTTCAGGCGGAGGCAAGTATAATCTGTTGATAGAAGAAGGTGATGTTATTAATCTGTCCCTCACGCACACACTGTTTTAAGAAGGCCTGAGCCCATCAGAACTTGAGCAGTTCCATCTTTAAGATACAATAATATTTTGTGTCAAATGACCTGGATCAGAATATCTCAACAGAGTAGTGCCAACACTCTGCTCCACTTTGATTAATCATGATCTAAAACTCAGAAGGCTGAACTGTATGTTCAGTTATAACATTTAACAAGTTTATGTGAAATGCATGAATCAGTACTAAAACTATAAATTATTCTACAATACTGAAGAGCAAAATCCAACAGAACACGATTTAAATGAAAGGGCTGCTATTCCTTGAAAGAATGTGTATCATCCGCCACCTTTCACTCCAGATCTTTAGACTAAAAATCACCTCACGGTGCAATTGGGTCAAACCTGGGAAATGACACCTGAGAAGGACCAACTCAGAACGAGTTAGATTAAAAAACACAAAAAATCTGTAAAATTCAACGAGGCATAGCCATTTTAGTCTTGGCTGTGGCGACCATGTTGAACCAAACGTGTTAATTTGCTTCAAAAATTCAGAAATTTTGTGCTAACAGACAAGATCCAACACCTGGTGATAGCATGTTCAACAATAATCTTGCACGGTGGGTTGTGGTCAAAGTACATCAAATTAAATTACATTTTAGCTCAATATCAGTAAAATTCACTAGTATGGCCATTTGTGTGTTTGATGTGGATTAGTACATTGAATTAGGTCGACTCAAACATGAATGATTTGTAGATTTAAGATTTGGATTGAGTTTCATTAAAATCAGTCTAGTGGTTTTAAAAATATATTTTGCTAACAGACAAACAGGCAGACAAGGATTGCTACTTTCATTAAATACATATTTAAGCTTTGTGTTCCATTAAATAAATAAAATATCACATAATTTCACTCCTGAGCAAAACCTGTGATCTGAATGTCAGAAATCTTTCAAACAATAGTTCAGTTTTTTGCCCATGTTTGTGTCTGACTGCAGTTAGCAAAACCTCTTGAATTAAAACAATTAAAACAAAAAAGTCAGTTGCAGAATTTGGATTTGTGTCCTGGTTAAAACCAACACGCTAGAAGATTTCTAAAAATGAGATTTTATTAAATAATTAAAGCTTCATGTGGCGATGGAATTTTCAGCAAACTGATCCAAACACAAAACTCCGTCTGACGCTCCTGGAAGGTGGAGACAAATGTTTGGCCGAATCCAGCAGCAGAGCGTCGCCGCATTCAGGAATTACAAAAAAAAAAAAAGTTTAAAATCAGTTTAAATTGAATTAAAAAAAAAAGTAAGAGGGTCCAAAGTGGGTCAGCGGCTGATGAGCAGGGGACGCGCCAGGTTCTTGACGGTGGAGGATTTCAGCTCAGGGGCGAGGCTGATCTTCATCAGCCTGCTGCTGGAGTACTTGTTCTTCACCGCCTGCAGAAGGATCAACAGGCAGTCTTTTCACGCTGCAACGGTGGAGTGCTTTACCTGTCTGAGACTTACCTGGAACTTTGTCCTCCCCTCGTTTACCAGCACCACATTCTTAGCCACGTGCTGTACGATGGGCTTCAGGTGGGCCTCGTCATAGGTTGAGTAATGCTGCTGTGTGGGCGACTGAGGAAGAGGAGGAGATCCGTTTGTACCTCCGCCCCAGGAAAGCAGCAGAGTCCAACAGGAAGTTAAAACTCACCCACGGCAGCTGGTTCAGCAGCAGCTGGGAGAGAAACAGGGAGGCGGCGGCAATCTCTGAAGGTCGATAATGAACCATGTCGTAGTCTAGAAGGGTCAGCTCCATTAGATACTTGGCCAGAGTGTGTTTCTCTACATCAGACTGACACACACACGCGCGTCAGAACAACAAGTCTAAACCGGTCAGATCCAGATATTCTCCCATCAGACTCACATCGGCCACCTTGGAGGCTCGTCTAAGGAAGTGTAACGGCAGCGGACGTCCAAGCTGGAAGTCGAGGCTACTCAGGATCAGCTGCTCCATCACCAGAATCTGAGACTTTGTGAAGGCATCGTCTGTGATGTAGGCAAAGTCCTGGACCACCGGAGCGTAAATCTCCTCGTATTTGCAGGCCAGCAGCATGGAGGTGATGCCAGCCAGCTGCAGCTTCCTCCGAGACACTGGCTGAACCTGCGGCGCAGCAGAAGACGGTTTCAGATCCAGACGAGACCAGGAAGAGGCAGATCAGCCTGGTCTTACCTGGAGAAACCGGTCCAGGATGGCTACTGTAAGGTAAAGAGTCTCCTGCAGCAACTGGAACTTTGAGTGAACCTGGACCAGCCAGTCGACGAGAAGCGCCCTCATGCACGGTGTGATCTCATATCCTTGCATGTAGTCTGCTCGTACGGCCTGCTGCACCTGAGGAGACATGTCCACATCAGGGCAAGGGCACAGCCCACAGGCGCACCCACGCCGGGTGAAATGAATTAGGAAACTCACCTCCAGGACATGCAGGTAGCAGTAGATCTCTTTGACATATTGAGAGCAGAGCTGTGGCTGATCGTCATCATGCTTGTCCACATCCTGCACCGTCAGCAGCGCCTCGGAGAACGCCCGGCACAGGTCCCCCTCCTCCTTTGCGGACACGTTAGCCTCTGCAAGTGGTGGAAGTAGGTCTGCTGGGACCTGGACCACAGCGGCCTGCTCCTTAACTTGCTTTCCTTTAACTTTCAGGGCACAAGATGGTTTGGATGATTTCTGTGGTTCTGCAATCTTCTGTGGAAACAGATGGTTGATCTTCAGAAACTTCTCTGTCAAAAATCTAAGGAGTTAAGCAACTGACTGCAAAAAAATTACAAAAAACAGAAGTTTCCTTCCTTAGCCTGACTTGGAATCCAAAATATAAAAAATAACCACACAGGTACTATAATGAATGTTTTAATTTGACTGTGTTAATTCAAACTTTCTGCTTTAGTCTCTCTGTACTGTAAATAAGAAATTGCTCCAAATGTCCCACCTGCTAAAATAACAAATAAATTAAGTTAAGGAAGGAAAAATTAATGTGTTAAACCCCCAGACTTCATTCTTAAATGACAGCAGGTTAAAACTTTTCACAAGTGTATTTTATGGGTAGTTCTATTTTAAATCATGAAAGTTAAAATTTTAAACTAAAAATGAAATATTTGGTCAAATGGGAACATTGTTTTCCTAATACAGAGCTTTAGTTTATAAATTCCAATTTAAAAAAATATTTTTGAATAAAAACATCCCCCCAAATGAAGACTGAAATTATCTGACAAAATGTCAACATTTAAAACATCTAAATACAGTGAACTAACTGACAGCAGAACTTTATTATATATATATATATATTCCATCCATCATTTAATTTGAAACCTTGCGACAGAGAGCAGAAATATGAGGACATAAATGTTTTCTCTATCTGAGCCATTATTAAAAACAGAATAAAAGAAAGACCAAAATTGAACTCTTATACCCTGCTTCACCTGAGCAGCTCATCCTCAGTTACCATGGAGACCGAGGTCCACACAAATTCAGGTCATGGGCTTGTTTGACCTCCAGTTCTTTACCTTAGTTTTGACCGCAGCTTCCGGAAAGTTGGTGATCTCTCCTAGAGCCGCTCTCCTCGGAGCAGCTGAGGAGGTCTTTCCCAGCTTCAGAGGGTTGTCTGAGGCCAGCGGCGGCTACAGGGAGGAGAGGAGACAACAAAATGAAACACTTGACTGACGCAGCGGTCATGTAAGCGGCGAAGCTAATACCTCATGCTAACAACTATCACAACGAGCAAAATTAAACTGTTACTCACCACAACACGAAGCTCTACAGAAGACATTTTAAAGTCTGCAGCAGACACGAGGTGCTTTAAGTCACAAAAAGACACTAAACGTAATTTCTTGCAGGTTTACATCGACAGCTACAACCCCTGAACTTTCACAACACCGAGCAACAGAGTTTGTATACAACGCAACAGCAGCGTTCAAAAAGAGCCCCGACAAAGCTGATTGGATAAAGCTGAGGAAAGACGGCTGTTGATTAGCTTAGAAATCCGTCAATCAGTATTTGGACAACTCTTATTGGACAAATTGCGAGAACGAATACTACTGATTGGCTGTAAGTAGTAGGGCAAATCCCTGTAAACATCATTGGTAAATATAGGATTACTAAATGTCAAAACTACCAATACAAAAATATTTAATTCCACAAAACGAAAAAAATAACTGTTATCGTTTTAAACAAATACATGTTAAAGAAACTGAAAGTTGTGGAAAAATAGGTTTTCTATTGTTTTTATTTATGGATGTCTGTTTATAGGATAATTACCTTGGATTGACAGACTGCAGACCATCATCTAAAATATCAGCATTTGTTTTTAATTACAGCATTTTATTGTATTAACCACAGTCATAACCATAAATTTGTTATAATGAAACAGTAAAAAAATATATTGTGGATGGTTGAACAACAAAATTGTCTTTTTGCTGAAGATAGTTTCATTTCTCTTGTGCACTGAGAAAACTGCTCTGCTCCTATTTTATACTCCGTTGCCCTTTTTGATCTGAATTATCCTTTACTGAAACATCAAACATATATACACACTTACAGTATTTCACAGGTCAAAACAAGTCAGAAATTGCGTTTTATTCCTCGTTTAAATTTGATGTTTTAAATGACTTGTGGAAGCCTTTTTTCTCAAAGATGCAGTTTGTTTGTTTTTTTCGCAGATGTCAATCTGTGATTTATTTAATCCAGTATGTCTAAGAAAAAAGTTACTGAAATGAGAAACAGATGTAAGAATGTGGAGAAAACATTTTTGAACTGCTGTTTAAGATGTGAAAAAGTAAAACAAAAATCTTGCAGCTGGAATGATGTGTGGCACAGATAAAACAAGTTCAAATGTTGCTAAATAAAAATGCTCTTTAGAGAAAAAATTCATATATGTATGTATTAAGTGAAAGTGTTGTAGAAACCATAAAAAGGAATTTTAATACGGCAATAGCTTTCTGCAGAGCTGAACTATAGGTTTTATTCTGGGGACACAGAACCTAATTTCCTTTCTTTACAGAGTTTAAAAAGATGTGAAGTACACACAAACACACTGGTTTCAGATTTTTGCAGGATGAATAAACTGAAAATGAGGGATATACTACATGATTTGTCAAACACATCAAACTTTTGTGAGGACCAAAAATGGACAAGTCAGTTCACAGCTCATCTGACTCCATTTCTTCTGTCGCTTTTTCAGTCAGCAACACGTTTGCAGTTGGGTTAGGGTTCAAGCTACCCCACAGAGTCCAGACTCAGCTCCAGACATTCAAACATGTCTAGCTGTGACCATCTAATCTTTCTGATGGTCTCCAACTTGTCCAGACTTTGTCCAACTTAGAATTGTGGGTAAAACCTGGCAGAACAATTGTCCTCAGGAAGCTGAAACCTCAGATCTCCTCTTCTGCTCAAAGTTGGTCTTTCTCTTTTGACACAAATGGCTTTGTGTTTCAAATTCATGATCCATCTTCCCTTTTTCCTTCTGCTGATCGAGACATTTCCTGGAATCTGTTTAAAGGTCTGGTTGGAGAAAACTTAATTTAAAACGGAGGAAGAGGGCTCAGGTTTCAACTTTCAAAAACTTCCAACACAGCAAAAGGTTTGATTCCTGCTCAGTTTTACCCCTTCATGCTGTGATGGAAACATTTCTCCTGTGAGCAGGTAAACAATGACCCTAACCACTCTCCACTGTTTGGTGAGTTGGTCCAG
The DNA here is from genome assembly GCA_034783495.1 of Millerichthys robustus. Taxonomy (NCBI): domain Eukaryota; kingdom Metazoa; phylum Chordata; class Actinopteri; order Cyprinodontiformes; family Rivulidae; genus Millerichthys; species Millerichthys robustus. The sequence continues at coordinate 26,297,760 of JAVKLF010000038.1, forward strand.
GTGAATCTCACAAGGCCTCTCAAGCAGCTCTATAAAGCTTGGAGCTCCACACGACTCCAGACGTTTGGAACTGAGAAATCTTCATGGACGGGAAGAGAAACGTCTTCCGATTTAGAATAAAAATCTTGATTTTAATTATTGTTTTTGGATTAACAGTCTGGTAACATCTCATTGGTCTCGTTTGTATGGACAATTCCTCCATGTGCAAAAACTGTCCAACGTCCTTTCACGAGCTGACTGTATCTGTGAGTTTTGCAGGAACAGTTGTAAAGTCAGCCAGCTGATGCTCAGCGGAGCAGAAACAAGATCATCTTGCTGCACAGTTCTAACTCTGCAAGACATCAGTTCTGATTGGGGACAATAAACAAGACCGGGTCTCAGTGGGGTGTTTGGGAAGAATATGCAATTTTCATTACACAACCGCATCAGTGAGAAACAACAACTCACTTCTCATGGACTATAAACCAGACTTAAGTGATCTGGATTGACAGTTTTTCGATCATTCTGAAGGTCTTGCAGAGGTTCTCTCTGTTTTGGTCCGTGTATTGACCGTTTGTTTGTAGAAGACAACACTAGAACAATACGTAAAACTGGATGAACATATTTACAGTTCTGTCCAGCATCATAAATGAGTGAACATTCATGAGAGATTTGGTCTGAATCCTTCCTGTGACAAAAACTTGGCTTCATAGCTCCACCTTTTAGTGATGATATCTTTTTAAATTATAATTTAAGAAACTAAAACTGTAGTTTGTGCTGCAGTGATTCAGTCCGTCACCGTTTCTGTTCAAAAAAGTAAAAACACATCACACAGTGGTGGTTCTCCCATTTCTTCCCACCAGTTTGATAAAATGCATGTTTATAACAATTATTATGAAAAACAATTTGAAAAAAAGGATTAGCGTGTTGTTTTCTGATCCAAACACGATAAACTGGAGATGAATTGGCAACACAGCGTCTCTTGACTTTTAATGTGTTGGCGTTTGTGTCGGGTAGATGGCCTGGACAGTTTGGGGAGCGTCAGTTGCCATTTTGGTTCATCTGGAGGAACTCGTTGTGCAGTTTTTCCTGGGTCTCGTAGAGTTTACGCAGCTTCTTCACCTGTCCTTTACTCAGCTCCTTCCCTTCAGCATCATGGGTGGGGAAACCCTGTCCATGAGACGTTTAAAAGAAGAATGTTACCAAGAGCTTCTCCTGCAGAGTTCAGACTGAAACAACAGAAAAAAATACTTAACCTGCTTTTAACTGTCATTATTATCCTGTCAAAGTTACCGGCAGAGACTTGCTCTTAATTCTAGATCACAGCAGCTCTTAATTAAACTTAACCTCAAACGCAGGTTCGATCCTCGGTTCAGACCTGGCGCCTTTCTGTGTGGAGTCTGTATGTTCTCTCCGTGTTTGTGTGGGTTTTCTCCGGGTACTCCGGTTGCCTCCCACGTGCATGTTAGGCTGTCTTCAGGCAAAAGAGATCTGTGGTCTCAGGTTCTGTAAGCTGCTGGATCATGGACTATACTCAATTTTTCACTCATCGATTTGTTTTTGTTTTACGTTTTGTTTCATAAATAATAATACAAAGTTAATTGCTGTCTATTGAATTTAAATCCAATTTAATCGTCACTGTTTTAATCAAACTGAAAGGACACGCAAAACAAAATTTAAGTTTTACCGTCTCATCAAATTGGGAATATTTGTCGGTTTCGGAGCGGAACAGGTCACGTGGAGGGATCTTCATTTTGCTGAGTTTGGCCATCTGAAATGATGAAAGGAAAAGAATAGAAGTGAACATGTTCAGAATCAGATGAATACAGAAGAACATCAGACTCACCTCCTGTTCTTGTTTCTTCCTGGCGGCCTCTTCTTTCTTCCTTTTCTTCTCTTCCTCCATCTGTGAAAAAGGATTAACAAAGTTCCAGAAAAGGCGTCCTTCTGGGTTACAACGAATAAAGTTGGCCCGAACTTCATTTACCTGGCTTATTTCCTGTGACACTAGGATTTTAAACATTTTCAGACCCACCCTTCTTATCTGAGATCTCAGGTTTTATCTCTTTGTGAAACAACAATATGATGTTCTCCTCACCTTCTTCTTCTCCTCCTTCTCCTTCAGTAATGTCTCTTTGTCCACCAGTTTCACCACGGTAGGTAAACCTGCAACACAGTCCATCAGTTCATTCTCTTCTTCTCCTCGTTGATTTCACTGTCCAAATTTAGGAGTCTGTTTATTCTGCTTTTCAAAGCTACAACACATAAACTTGGCCTTCCACAGCTGCGTTACCTTCATGATCCTCCAGCCGAACTCCCAGCTCTGGTAACGTATCATCACGGACGACATCACAGATCCGAAGCAGCTCTGTCACTGGAGAGTTTAGAAAAAGTGCTTCAATTACATCTGAAGAACACCTCTGTTCAGATGTTTCTCTGATGGAGCAGGAGCATCAGATTTCAGGCTTAAAACTGTCTCAGTTCTGTAAATTTGTGTTGCATCATATTAAAACCGTAGTCTGAAGGAAAACGACGCTAAAACATCCCCTCTTTATATTTCTGATAGTCTAAAAGAAGTGTTCACTACACTCCAACGAGACGTGGCACAATGGATCTCTCATTATATCTCAAACGCCGGCCTTTTCCGCACAGGTGGGTAAATCCTGATAAGTCTTCCCACTGCAGTACACGTCACACATTCAGAGTCATCACAGTCAGAGTGGATGTTTACTTTCACCCGATGGAGGAGAAAGATGTGGTATTTCTGTTGCTAACTGAGAAGTTAGTAAATTTGTCTGGAAGAGACCGCCACCTTTTCCAACAGACTGTGAGGGAACGGGCTCCACGCTGTCCCCAAAGATTGACTTTCTTCATAATTTTGTTGGAACGGTTGCAATGTTGGCTGTATTCTCTCACAGCCTCGGCCAGCAGATCTCAGCAGACGGTGCTCAGAGATCAGCTCACTGCAGCCACTTTACATAAACAAACACACAATGAAGGAATTACAGCAGTTCTGACTCGGTGCAATGCACAAGACGGGGTTTCAGCAGGCAGTGAGAGTAGCCAACTACACAAAGCACCCATGTAAGTGAGACAGGAGAATGGACCTTTTCATAAGACTATAAATCAGTCTGAAGGCCTTCCCTCTTTCAGATACAGTTTAGGCTCCAAGGCTCCCTCCTTCATGGCTGATTTATACCTTCAGCCAAGTCGTAGGCAGGCTGACTGAAGAGGAACAGCCCCACTCACTGCAGGAACTGTTACAGTGAGCTTTCCTTACATTTGCATATTTTAAATCAGTGTCAGATTTAAACTGAATGAAACAGAATTCTTAATGCAGAACATACTCATGAAAAATTACAGATTTTTTTAACTACTTAAAAGTACAAGGTAGAGAAAAATACTGCTTAATTTCTTTAACATGAGTACATTTATTTCCTTACTTTGCTTTTTACATCACATGCTGTCTGTTCATGTTTTGACTCAACGTAAAAGGAATTTTAAAACATATAAAACCAAAGTGAGTGTAACAGTACCTTTCTGCTCTCTGGCAATTTTCCTGACATTCTCTCTGAAGTCCGACAGAACTGTGAGATACGGCATTACCGTGCTCTCCAGCTGCAAAGACAGGAAAAATAAAGACACGTAATAAAGTCTGCCACTGATCAGTGTATTAGAAAACTTATACAAAACTGAACATTTCACACAAACACGAAACTTTTCCAACAAAAGAAGAGGAAAACTCTCTACTTACATCAATACTCTGACCTTGTCCGCCCACAGGGAATCCTATGGACTCTGATCCTTCAACTGCACCAAATATCTAAACAACAAAAGCCTCATTTCAGTGGGTTCAAAAAGTCTGGATCATTGGGAGGAAAATATAAAGAAGCTGACAGTCACTGAACCCCACACGGACAGAAGCTGACCTTCAGCATATTGGTGAGGTACATGGCGATACTTTCCAGCAGCATACGGTTGGGCCTCAGCTTGGCGCTCTTCCGGTTGGCAATGTAAGAGTTGCTCTGGCTGACCAGGACCCTCATCTCCTCTATAGCAGTGCGAGTGTCCACGTTGTCACACAGAGCGTGGTGGACTGCAGACTTCCTGTCGTAGAAACTAGACCACAAAGACTCCTAATTAGGATTTAATGCAGAAGGTCAGGAGAAAGAAAGTTTAGGATTTATTTGAGATCTTTAGATATCCTGAGCAATGCAGTGAACGTTGTCAACAGCTGTGTGCAGTGTTTATCACAACAAGCAGTAAAATTGGAGTGAAAAAAGTTGAATTGTGATGTGAACTAACAAGCACATGCAGCTCTGACCACCTCATCACAGCACAGCTCCGTTTCCTGCTTTATGAGATTTCAAAGACTGTATGAGCTGAAACAGCATTCATGAAGGAGTCTCCTGAATGTTTCCAGAAGTTCATGGTGGTTCGGTTTCCTCACTTGAGGCACGGAGACTTGCAGTCCTGCTGCTTGAATCTTGAACATGTTTTTGTTTTTTTATGCCACAGGATGTTTAATTTAGTCACAAACTAACTTCTGTGCCATTTAAACTTCCAGCATTTCTCAAACTATACACTTGTTTTACAGTTTATACATCTAAACGTTCGCAAGATGTCAGATTATGAGGATGCAAAGTTAAAATCAGGTTATGACATTTTAATTTTGTGGCTACAAGCATACATCTTATTTTAATTACCACATCATAAATCCTTTATATTTTAACTGTGGAGTTATGGAATGGGGCCAGTGGGGGTCAAAGTTCTCACTACAGCTGACTGATTCTGGAGTTTTTTGCACGCTCAGATGACAGACTCTCTTCCTGGAAGCTGATTGGCAGAAATTATATACACCCCATTTTTGATTTCACTACTACCACAACTTTCTCAGACTAGAGTACTTCGTTGTATCTGTGACCAGCAGCAAATAATCTGCCACAGGAGAACTTCTGCATATTTGACGCATCACTTACTGTCTTTGTTGTCTCACCTATTGTTCAGCTCCGCCTCTGCAGCCTCCCACTTCTCAAAGCGACCAGTGATGTCTGTAGGAGCGCGCAGAATGTCCTTCACATTGAGAAAAAACTCCTGGAGATAAAAACAACTATTAGAAACAACCTGAAGAGGACTCCTGGATTGCCGCACATCTTCCTGGCACTCACGTTCATGAACTTCTCGTACTGGACGGCTGACTCCATTGTGTTGGAGGAGTAGTCCAGGGTATCCTTCCAGGAATGCATAAGGAAAGCCAGACGGAGCTGACGAGCTGCAGCAAGAACAGCAGGAAAATCAAACATGAACCTGTGGTGTGTTCCACTTTTTAAATCAGAGGGACAGCTAAATTTGTATCAGGAGTCTGATTAGCTGTGCAGAGAGGGGAAAATCTTTGGTTGTGAGCTGGAATCAGTGGTCGTTCATTGTGGCAGGATGACTGACAGTTTAGAGTCAACCAAGAGAAAATATCAAGCAAAGTCAGCAATATTGTAAAAACTCTGACCAATCCCTGCCATTCAGTCCGAATGGCAGGGATTGGTCAGATGCTTTCATGACAGATGGGATTGGCCAGATGCTTTCACATCTCGTCCTGCCCACCCGCACATTTCACCAATACCAGAAATATTCAAATCTTTGAATGGTGGGGACAATTTAAGCTTTAGAAGGGCCTGAAAAGCGATCCAGAGGTTGTTGTTTTTCTGTTGGACTGGTAATTATTTTATAGTAGTATATAGTAAACAGTATTATTTTGCTTCAGTGGGGATGTGTTATTTTCATGAGCTATGTCATGTTGTCACGTCGGCTCTACAGAGCATTGACGGGAAGGGGAGGAGAGGTGGAGCTTAGGAGCTGCCGCTTTCAAATCTTGCTAGCTCTCCAAAGTTACTAGCCTTCGCTTTAATAATTTTATCAATTTGATAAAATGATAAAAATGACATGTATCAATTGATTTTTTTTTTTTTTAAAGAACAGCAACAGTTAGATAACCAGTTCTAATGTGACGTTGTAACAAATCTTGAATTGAATTGAATT
>JAVKLF010000038.1:26313118-26327146 GCA_034783495.1 Millerichthys robustus
CATTATGAAAATGAGTAAATTACTAAAAATTACAAATTATTAATTAAACCAACAGAAGCAGATCAACATGAGTGACATAAATTTAAACTAAGGTTGTGTGTAATACGGCATGCATGCATGAATAAAATACTTTTTAATGACACTTGCAAATTTACACATCATCCAAACTTTTTGCAAATTGGATTTGTTTTAAAGAATCCCGTGTGATTCTTCTGAGTGAGCAAAGCTTGACTTCCTGCTGAACCTGTACAGTCGAATCAATAGTATAGATTTCTGAGTCGGGTCACCCTGCTGCTCGGTGGATGCCTCGTCTGTCATTTCCACAATCAGAGACAACTCCGACATAAACCCAAGGTGTCTCACCTGAATGGTGTTCATCACACCGTTGGCCAGGACGGCCATCTTTCCTGCGACTGTCTTCACTCCCTGCTTGAACTGTGCCATGTCTGGTCCAGAAGGAAGCACACTGTCAAAGCCTGAACCTGAGGAAGAGGAGAGGCGTCAGTGAGTTGGTAAAACGATCCTGTTTCAGTTCAGGATGGGAGAGAAAGTTCAGTAACTTCTGTAAGATTCAGCTTTACACATCCAGAGTATCAACCCACTGAAGAAAGTAGTCCTGTTAATAATCTCCTTAAAAAGGTAGGACCTATTTAAGACAAATAACTAAATAGACCTTAAGTGAACAGTTCTCTGATGTGCAGTTTTTCATCCTGCTCCGCCTCCTGCTAAACATGAAATCTGGACTCTGGTAACAATTTAAGACCAACCAAAGGATGACATTTAACAAAATAATAACAATATAAATACAAAGAACAAACAAAGAAGCAGATAAATAAAGCTTCACTGAGGCTCAGGGTTTGTTCTCACAGACAGTTATCTCTTTGTGGAGGCCGTTTTACAATCAGCTGATAAGACTCTCTGATGAATTACAAAATAAACTTCTTTTGAAAGTAATTGAAGCTGTTCCTACCTTTGTGGTTGTCTCCATCTCCAAACAGGTCAGCTGAGCTAATGGAGGTGCTGGACGACAGACTCTCCAGCTTCGTCTTTGCATCATACTGACAGGAAGAACACAGTTAACACATCAGTACAGGGTTTCTACACGGTTTGGGTTTAAAACTGCAGACTTTTCCAATGATAAATAATAACTGAAAAACCGATCCAAATTTGCATATTTTGTGTTTCAGTGGAGAAAATCAGACATGTGGTGGTAGCCTCCAAGGTGGGTTTAATGAAGGTGAAAGTTGGCAACAAACAAAAGTGTACAGCCTGAAATACAGTTTTTCTAGCAGTGCACACAAAATCAACCATAGAACGAAGGTTGCAAACAGAATTCAGCAAGAGTGCAATGAAAAAAGTATTTATTTTCCTCCTAATCTTGTGTTGTCAGCTCGTCTGTCGCAGCTCCAAACCAGAGGAGCACAGAGAAGACCAGGACTTATGCACAATGTGGAGCCACAAGAGAACATGATCCTCCTATGATCACAGTGCAGGTCTTATTGTTTGACTTCCACACTGACCATTTCTTTGCTTTATTTATTGCTTTAGTTCAGATACTGCTTTATTGATCCATTTATTTCTGATCAACTATTCTACTTACACAATACTTATTTTAGGCTTTATCACTTTATTCTCGGCTAGTTTTGTTGCCATCAAGTTCTGGGTAACTGTTTTTCATTCTTACCATGTCATGGTTTGAATAATAATAATAAACTGAGTTAACTCGCAATGTCAGCTAACCTAACAGAAGCTACCAAAACCGAGACATCTGGACATTCATCAGATTATTAAAAAGCAAAGTAATCTCACTGTAGGTATATGTGTGGCTTCAAAGACAGTCATGAAAATTATCTTAAAATTCAGACAATAAATAAGGTTTACTAAAGGGTTATTCCGATTTACTGTCAAACAGTGTCAAACATCTTACTGTCAAACATCTGCTATTACCATCTCAGCTGTCTGAACTGTGACTGAATCACGAGCATAAAGTTTCTCATTCCTAGTAGTAGCTGTGACTCATCCTGCTAAATCAACCCAGCCTGTTTGCTGGTCATCTCCTGCACCACTGGCTGGATTTAAATAAAGTAATCATTAAATTTTCATTTGATTACTGTTTGGAGCCATCTCTGTGAAAACGGCTATAGCTCAGTCAATTCTGCAGATATCAAAATTCATCTCAACACATGCTCCAGCAGAAAATGTGTTTTCCTTTAAGGAATGCTAGGCCGAACCAGACGGCGCCGCTCACCTCGGCGCTGCTCTCTCGACCAAAGAACATATCAGAGGAGATGGCCTTGGCGTTGGCAAACTTCTGCCTGGCCTCACTGGACTCTGAGGCCGGAGCGGACACCTCAGCTTTTCTCCTGCTGGGAAGTCTGAATTTAAGAACAAAGGTCAGAATCTGTCCTGGGTCAGAAAGTCAAACCTGAAGCTGCTAGTACCTCTCTCCAATTGGCTGAATACTGGAGATGGTGACCTCCTCTTTAGGCTCTTCTTTCTCCAGGGCCCAGGAGGTGGTGAACGAGGCAGTTCCCCCATCAGTGTCCCACCGAGAGCTGAAACTGTCTCCCACTGTGAATGGGTTGTCTTTATATCTAAAACATTAAGGTCAAGAATTGAAGCAATGGGTCTTCACTTTGTTTAGGTCCCAGTGACAGACTACAGGAATACCAGCAAACAGTTGGGATCAAAGCAAACTGGTAAACATGTTTGGTTAGAGAGGTGTGTGTGGTTCTGCCTACTTTGGGGGTCCAGAAGTGAAGCCGGGCTCGTCGAACATATCCAGTTTAGAGCGGGATGAGGACTTGGCTCCCACCGGTGTTTCCTGCTCGATCACCTGCATCTCTGACATCACGGAGTGAGACACGGCACTGAAAGAGGACCAGAAACACCTGTGATGCTCACCTGAGTGCAGACAGGAAGGAGGGTTCTGCTGAGGACACGTTACCTCCTGTTGCCGAAGCCCATGCCCAGTCTCTCAGCCTGCTCTCTCTTCTTGCCTTCCAGGTTCTGAAGTTTCTTTTCCTCCAGTTTTCTATCGATCTCCAGCTCCTTGTAGGCCAAACGCATTGAGGCCACGCTGTGACAAGCAGGAGGTGTTACTGTGGTCTGAAACTGAACGTCGAGTTAAAAATGGAAGGAAAGTTTCTTACATGGACTCTTCAGCTTGTTTCTTAGCCTCGACTGCTTGCTCCTCCCTTAGCTTCTCAGCCACTTGTGCTTGTTTCTCCACCTCAGAGAAGCTTTTGCTGCTCACCTTCTGAGCACCCAGGCCTTTCTTTGCACCGAGCTGCTTCAACATAAAACAAGAGATGAGCAGACACTCAAAATCACTCCTCAGTACTACACTAACAAATAACTGCTGTTGGGACTCAGACGTCAGAGTTCAAGACATTCCTCTGAAAACGTTTAGGTGCGAGGACTGAAACTGAGAAAAACCCAAAGGCCTTCAGAAAGTCTGAAGAACTGTTGCTCCAGACCTCTAAAATACTACAAAAAGTGATGAGGACTAAATTACGAGTTTGATGCAGGACCCGCTACTGAAAAGAGGAACAATAATGTTTTTTCAGTGTCTGCCCATTATCAAAGTATTTAACAACAAATTTTAATGAAACTCTGAAAATGTAATCATTCAATGTAATGAATCAACTGATTAATTCAAGATGGTTGCCACAACTATCTGGCCTTCAAACTGCTATAACTGTCAGTTTTACAGATTACCTAAAATGTGGTATAGCCGTAGCCATTTACAACGTAAGTGTAACTCACCATGCACGATCTTGGATTAAAACTTTAGAACACTTCGGAATCAAGCCTGTTTGCATGTTAGCAAAAAATCTCAACTACTGGATGGATTTTCATGAAACATTCAGAAACTAATCATTAATGTAGACCTACATCTGACTAGCTTTTGGAATCAATTCATTTTAAGAAGACCACCACCACAGCCAACTGACCCGAGAACTAAATGTGGCTACAAGTTAGCCAATTTTACAGACTCAGAGCTAAAACTTGGTGTTTGTAGCCGAGAGGTCAGAGGATCTTCAGTCCAGGCAGCAAGCTAAATTAAGGTCATTGGTACAGACACTGAACCACCCCGTCACTGTTCTCTTATGTTGAGAAATGCTCTTTTGCAGAACCTGAAGAGGTTAAACACGCTATATCAGAGTGGAGCATTTACCATTTATCAAGATGATCTTCGTTTAAAACTGTGGCATAAAAGATGACGGGCAAAATGCAATCCTTCAAGGAATGTTTTTAACTGAAGAAGCATCTGAAGAGGATGTTTTAATTGGAACCCAAAGACTTGGCTTAAAAAACAACTGATAATACCTGCTGAATAAAAGACCCCGAATCTGAGTTTGATTCAGGTGAACTTACCCCTTTTTTGGCAGCCATGGGCTTTTTTTTCCCAATGATGGAAGACTTTACATCTGCAACACAAGAGGCACACGGTAAAAACAGAAGTCTAATTTTTTTTTTCTTTAATCATTAAAACTCATTTGAAGTTAAACTAAAGCAGAAAAACAAAATAACGCTCACGTTGCTTTTCGCAGAAAAGCTTTTATGGTTAATTTTCAACAAAACAGCCAAGAAGTTATGAAAGGCAGAAGGTGTGACACTGTCACCTCAGTCACAGGGTTTGTTCTTAGTGAAATCAACATGTTGAGAAAACAATGTAAAGGAAATAAGACTTATTTTACACACGTCTGATAATTGTCAGAGTTCTGTCAGCTAAAGTCACAAATCCGACCCGACTACCTGCAGCTTCACAAAGAATATTTTATTTTTCACAGTGTTGTGCTTTTGATTGTGACTGAGAAAAGCCAGCTTTTTTGCCACAAGCATTTTGTCAAACAGCAGCTCCACACCATAAATAACACCCTAACCATTACGGCCTCTCCTAACACAGATATTTTTATTTCGTGAGAAGCATAGAAGTGAAGACGTGAGGACATGTCAGTCAAGCAGGACAATCATGCAACTGAGCCTGAATTCTGCAGCCAACAAGTATTTCACCTGTAGGTGTCTGTCCATCTTGAGGCGACAAGCGCATGGAGTCCTCTACAGGACAGGATCACAGTTTAAACACTCAACATGAGAAGAACATGAGAGCCCATATTTAACTGCTGCTTGTCGTGTGCTTTAATTAAAACGAGTAGTTCAAATACTGCTTCTAAACTTTATTCAGTCTAAGTTGATTTTATATTGTTGTCCAGAGCCATATAAAATTAAACCAGTCCTCGTCTCATTCTTCTTCTATGCCGTCAGACTTTCCTGTCATTTTTAAGTGGTTCTGAACAGCAGCTCACCAAACCTTCAGAAGCTCTTTCAGAATTCTTCCACTCAGTTACAATTTTTCCATATGACCATTTTTCGAGGAATGTTTTGAACTCTGACCACATTTAGATTTAAAAAGGGATGAACCACCTAAAGTTTAATTTGGCTCTTTGGACTCCTGGTTCTCAGCTGCCTATCTCAGACAGAATCTGTTGCTGTTCCTTTTAGCCTAAATCTTACCGAGCTGTGACAAAATAAAAACATGCTGGAGACCAGCTGATGAAGCAAGGGAGTCTTACATGTACTAAATGGACATGTGAGGTGAAGATAAACTCATATGATGGTCAGAAAATTAGAAAATAGATGACAGCTTGTGAAGAGGTGCACACAAGAGGCTGATGGGAGCTGATTTACTTACCAATGGAGCCTTTGGGTGACGTGCTCAGACCATCAATGCTCGGTCCTTCTTCAGACTCTACAGAAAACCAGACAAAACCCACTACATCGACAGGACATTCAGTAAACACAAACTTCTCAGACAACAACGGGTACCATTTACTCATATTAAAGGGTGTACACAGTAACAGGTTAATAATACAGCAGAAAATCAAAATTGTGAGTGTGTTAATGATATGATTTTGACATACATAGGACCTAAATGAGAAGGATCTTCCCCCAATAATCTAATTAGTCTAAGCTTTGATCATTGGACAGATCAACAGGGATGGTGAATATCCAAAGAATATTTTAAAATAAACAAATTCAAAGAGTATTTTTGCTATTCACATCTCTGTCCACTGTAACACTTTCCAGCTTCTTCTAGTGGATCCCAAAGTGTTTCCTGACCACAGACGATATATAATCTCTGCAGTAAGTTCTGGGTCTGTTTCCTCTCAGTGCAGTGAGAGATTGTCAGGAGGCATCTCACACCAGAACCAAGCTTGACTTCGTGCTGAGAATACTAGGTCTGAAAGGTCTTTAGAAGTGACCCTGGCACTCCATGCTCCAGCAGGCCCCTGACAAAACATCTAAGTCTTCTTCAGATTTATAAAACATGAGAATTGGGCAGTCTCAACAAATTGAATTTGTTATAAAATTGACAGCCAGAAATTGGTAAACTGGGTGTGCACCTGTCTGGAGGTTGGGTGCATGCTGGAGGTCATAATCGATCTTCCCTATGTAATAAATATTTGTTGTTGTTTAATCTCACCACCAGGTGGTCACACAGAACAAATGTCATCACTTCATCACATTACTGACAAAGCTGACATTCTTTCACTTGTCCACCATTTTGCCTCACTTTGTGGCACAAAGGTGCATTAGGGATGGGTTGGCTTTGACCCCACTCGCTGCCTAGACCCATTCAGAAATTGCATCGAGGCAACCAGGAAGTGTCTAAGTCACTGCCTGAAATGTTTTGTGAAAGTACTTGAATTTAAAAGCCAGCCTTGTGTATTTATACAAAGCTTGTGCCATTTTATTTCTGCTGCCGTCTCCCTTCAGTTAGACTTGAAGTTTAAGCACCCCTAAAAAAGTGACTAATGCAGAACTTTAGTCCTTAAAGAGGGAAATGCCTTGTAGAGAAGTCCAAATGAGACCTGCTGCAGGTTCACAGGAGAAAGATGAAAGGTTTCTGAACCGGTTTGTGTGACTATTTTCTGAGAAATTTGTCTGTTTTTCAACAACGCTCCCTCTTCTGTAGCTTGAAGCATCTGAATATTTGTTTGACGTCTTAATTGGACACATTTTAACCTCAGCACCAAGAGGCTGTTGAACTTTGTGGTACCAGGACAGGTCACAGGTTATTGTAACAGTGAAAGTCAGAGCTTAGTTTTAATTACGGTTGTCATCCTGGGTTTTAAGCGTCATGTCCATCAGCTGTGGGGTCACAGCAGCTCCATTCTGCTCAGCTGGTGCCATGTTCCATTCATTACCAACCTGAAGACAGAAAAAAAAAGAGATGAATGTTAATGTAAGTCTGTTAATGTCTGTAATGTTAGATTTCAGATTCAGCATCTTTAGTCTGAATGAAGCAAAGTTTGAGTCACAGAAACATATGTGCACTTTATTCAAATAACGACCCCATTTGGTGACGAAAACAAACCTGTGTCTGTGTGAGTTCTGTGAAAAAGTCATCCTCTTTCTTATCAGGAGCAGCAGAAGTTCCTGCTGCAGAGGAATCAATGTACAGCTACAGGAAGAAAAGAAGAGTTGTAGATGCTAAAAAAATATTTCATTTATTGTCATCACCTGAGGTATTTACTGTTAATGATCAATAAAAACTGTACATCATATCCAACCTGTGTACTCTGAACCTGCCAAAGGCAGAGATAAACCTTATCACCTATTTGTAACATGACAAAGATCCTGAAAGCACCAGTTAGCGTGGTGGTAGAACATCACAGGACCAGCCACGGGCCATAGATTTAATACTTTATTTAAAAGGGACAGGATACAAGCTCTGAAACAAACCTTCTTAAAGAGAGTATTTGCTACCATTATATGCAGTCTGATACAGTTCTTAAAGGGTGAATATTCTGTCATTTTACATTAAAACAAGTTATCGTTTATTAGCAACCTACAAAGACATTAGCATTGTATGTAAAATAACTTATCATTGATGGGATGGTATCGTTTGCATTAAAAAGCATTTACATTTTCCTGATTTTGGTCTTCTGCTACATGAACTTATAGAAACTCCTTCGGTACTCACGTCTGTTCCATATTTACACAAAGCTGCATTTGCCAGCTGACGAATCTTTTCCCTGTACATCTGGGCTGCTCGGCTGTTGTACTTGGCGTTGGTGTCATTTGTGGAGCAGCCATGCTGACGGAAGAAGGCTGTCTTCAAATGGACAGACAAGCCAGAAATGCAAATCATTAAACCACAAAACCCAACTGATCGCAGCACCTAGAACAAACATCAAAACATCTTTCCTGACTGAACAATCAGGTTCTAACTTACTGCATTGGCATTGCCTCCAACCTGCATACATCTCAGCTGAAACCAGTTCCAGTTGGAGTCTAACTCAGTGGATCTGCAGGACAGAAGAAGGAACGATTTACACTACTGAACAACGTAAAACAATCCTCAGACTGCCGTTAAGGGGTTTGGTATTTAAGGGGTTTGGTATTTAACTGCCGAGGGCTCTGATCATCAGAAGGTATTTTACCGGATGAAGCTGAGGTGCACGCCCAGTGACCGGTGGATGCCAGAACAGTCGATGCACAGAAACACGCCGTACGAGATGCTCGCCCAGCTTGGGTTTTTTGCAGCACAGTCAAAACAAACCTGTATAGAAATGGTGCAATAACGGTTACTGAGACATCCTAACAAACATCTTCAGGTTTTAAACCCAAACAGTAATATCACAGCTCTTAGTTGGCATAGTCAACCTCATTAATTATATTAATCTGTCAGCATCGATGTCTTTTTAAAGACAACACATACAATATATATATATTTTTAATCTTTTAATTTCTACAACATTTCACTGAAATAACAACAATTGTTCTCCACACAGCCATTATGCACCGCAGATTTAATGATTCACATGAACTTGTTTTGGTGATTTTTACATACAAACAAATTGTTTTTTTTAACAACCTTTAGTTTTACATAGGTTATCCTCTGACTGTTAGGAACATCCTTTATTGCAGACGTGGGGCAAAACGTTTTTGTCTGATTTAATAATATGTACTGACTAGCATTTCTATCAAATCTAAATAATGGTTACCGATATCAAACTGAGTTTAACTGATGTGCTGACCTAAATTTAACAGGTCATGTTACCATATTCAGCTTCACGAGCTAACAGTACTGTCTGTTGAGTTGACCTTGCCCCAACCAACATGGCCGCTCTCTCCATCCAAATAAATGTCACATGATAGTGCCTCTAATCAACACACTTCCTTGGGTATTACTTACTTACTTACTTTTCAGTTCAGTTCAGTTTTTATTACAGTTGTGAACAAGCTTCTGTAGGAAGAGGTTTTGGAATGACGACTGAAGTTATGTCAGCTCTTTTTAAAAAGTGAGGGTCCGTGCCCCTGGTGACAAAGATGTCACAAGCACCAGCCTAATTAAAGTCCTGTCACACTATAATGCTTTAGACAACTTAAAACTCTGTTCAACTCTGAAGATGGAATTAACTGGAGATACACATACTTCAATGCTAAGGAGTTGCTGGAAAATATAACCTATTAGTGATGTGCCATCCTGAAATATCAATACCACCGATATACCAGATCTTTATGCTCCAAAATCGATTCTAAAATCAAAATACTTGATGATTCTTGAGTCATTTCATTACATGTACATCATCATAAAAATTTTCACTAGTCGGCATAAGTTGTCTGAAACGTCAAAGTGTGACAGGGCCTTAGGGCCGGCGTAATTGTTGTTGAGGCGATTCCCACTTAGATCCGAAACAAATGCTTCACATTTTAAATGTTTTATATTAAGAGTCTATACCTACAAGTAGCAGCATTTATTTTGAAATACAAACTTTAAAAATATATATTTAAATGTCTCTCATACATATAAATAAACAGACAAAGAACTTTGAATTCATAATTGCAAATATTTGTATAATGATTGTTTATTACTGTCCAAATCGGGCCAACCCTAAAAGGAATGTGAGAATGAATGAAATTGGAAAAATGTGGCTTGTACTACAAGACCTTTTGGGTGCTTGACAAGGCAACACCAGGTGTTACTGCTTTAACGACGTGTAATCACGTAATCAGCATTTTTCTGTGTATTTAGTTAAGATTCATATCTTGTATATTTCAACTGGTTTATATTTGTGAGCAAACAGCGGTACATGTTTGAGAATGTGAAGTATGACAGAGCGATGCCACAAATGCCGCATAGAGCTAAAGCCGAAGAAACATCAAAAAGTTTCTTTTAGCCAGCTGAGGAAACGGTAACACACGGTTTGAGGACATATTTACCAATCAGTACAGCGAACGCAAAAATTACATTAACTTTGATTAGTGTGACCTAATCAACTGGTTTTCACTAAATAATTCTGGTTCTGTCACTTAAAGCCGAGGATCTTCTCGGGAACCACAAACCGTTTACGTGGCCTTTCAGACTTTAGTGCCGCACCGGTAGGCTAGCAGCTGTTAGCCGTTAGCTGCTGTTAGCATCCGCGGCTAACTGCTTCTAACCAAACACAAAAAAACTAACGGACAGTTAAAAGTAAAACCACATAACGGCACATAAACATCAACAGAGTCGTGTTCACTCACCTTGTTCGTAGGAACTGCTCTCAATCTTTTGAAAATCGTAAGAATTTCAGTCTTACTTGGTTCCGTTGCCATCTTGCCACTTTGACAATTTCTATATACTGACGTCACTACGGAAAGTCGTGGGTACACTTAACAAAAGCGAAAGCCGTTCTGTTTTTAAAAAAGTACGGAAAAATATTTGTCTCAACTGTATAGCTACTAGTAAATGAAACACGGTCTATAATAATTCAGTTCTTTTTTTACAGTTAAATGTTAACATCCTTTTCACACAGAACAATAAGCTGCAACTGTTATTATTACACACGAGTGGCCAAAATGTGCAGAACAGTGAACTGGAAAGAAAATGATTCACGTTATTAAATATTTTACAAATAAAAATTGAATACTGAACCGGCATTTGTGGCATTGCTCTGTGCGTAATTTAATCTGTCTGAATACTGCTGCTCTGTGAAGGGCTCTGAGGTTGGTTACAGATTATCAGTGACCAAACAGCATCATGAAGACCAAGGAACAAGCAGACAGGTCAAAGATTAAGTTGTGAAGAAGTTTAAAGCAGAGTTGGGTTATAAAACAACATTATAAGCCTCTGTTCAATCCATCATCTGCAAAGAAAGAGTCCAGCACAATGCGAACAAAACACGGCCGTTCACCTAAACTGGCTGGGTGAGGAGGGCATTCATCTGAGGAGCCTCAAATAGCCCCACGCTATTTCTGGAGGAGCTGCATTGACCCACAGCTTAGGTGGACCATCTATCCACAGGACAAGCCACACACCTCGTCTTTATGGAGGAGAAGAAAAGCTTTGATGGAAGAAAGTTTGACACAAACCACGTAGGAGACTCAGCAAACATGTGGAAGACAAAACTTTAGGTTGTAGATTATGAAAAGCTGCTGGAGATTTGCTTCTACTGACTCACTATGGTGAATCTAAATAAACATCACACTTATCTTGATTTTCCTTCCTCTTCATCACTCTGTGCTGCTCTGTGTTGCTCTGTGTTGGTCTGTGAGAAAACCTCAAGAAATCATCTGAAGGTTGTGACCAAATGTGGAAATGATCAAAGGTTGTTTGCTTAAAATGTGACTTTGAGCTCAGAATCTGTTTTAAATATTTTTGCCTTTCAGGTGTCAATAACATTAGTCACTTTTTAAAAATGCATTAGAAATAGCTGAGCTCAGATCAGGTTTAACCTGTCAGGTAAAATCAGAAGGACCCGCCTTCGCCTCCATCTCCAGCTGTGATGGGAAACAGTTCAGAACCTGTGAGCCATCATGGAGGCAGGTGGAATTCTGCTGCTGCTGCTCGGACTGCTGGCAGGAAGTTCAGCTCTCAGCTTTTATGGAGACAGCATCAGTTTCATGCCTCTAAAGAGGAAAACGCATGAAACATTTCAGGTAAAACATCTTTATTCACTTCCTCTTAACATTTATTTTTATGGAATCTTGTCAAACAAATTACAGAAATCCCTAAACACTGCAGGGTTTAAAAACACAAAAGAGTTTTATATTTTTGAAAAGAAAAAACAAGCTGTTTTTAAGCAAAAATTCATTTTTGAAAGTAAGAGGAAACAAATAAAAAAAAACAGCTGCTGTCAATGATTTTTCAGCCTGTCTTCAGATCATTTCAACTTCAGTTTATTTGAAGTGGTTTTAATCTTTACAGACTGCATTATGATTAAACCTTTCCAATGAATTATTGTCTTGTGCAAAAGTCTCACTCCAGTCATTATATATTTCTTTATTTTATATTTCATCATTCAAATTTCTATTTTTTCAGCTGAAAACATGTCCCATCTCAGCAAGGTGTGTTTTATAACACCTTGACTCACGGAGAACAAAAACATTCCAATCTTAAAACACTCTTTAACAAATAAACAGGATTTAAAAGTCATAAATAATTAAAGACCTACAGCTTTTTGAAGTAATGTGCCCAACATTTTTCATCCCTCAGTTTGTAACTAAGATAATCTCACTTAGAGAAATGAAGGAGTTGTTCTGGTAAAAATTGAAGTTTCCACATGATTATGTAATATTGTGTTATCTCACATTGTATTTGAAACTGTTTAGTAAATAACATCAGAAATACAAGAAATTGATTATAAGTGATCTTTTCTTTATTATTTTACAGCTGCAGGAGACTTCGTCATCTCATCACATGTTAAACATGAGGTGGAACAAAATTACGTTGTCATGGCCCCCAATGAACAATACAAAAGAGACAAATAAAAAACAAGAGGACATTTTTTTTTTAAATAATTAAGTGTCAACAACATGAGCCACAGTATGATTTTATATACTGGAGCAGTTAGCCCTCAGAGTAGAACTTGATGATCAGGTTTAGCTTTGGTGATGGTCAATAAAGAAAATAATCCATCTAAGTCCAGAACCAGGACCTGAACACTGTCTCATTTTCTCATCTAAAGGTAGCAAAAATGTAAAAAAATAAAAAATGCTAACAGAAATAAACAAAATAATACATTAAACAGCAAAAGCAAAACTATAGCTAAAAGCTAAAAAATAGCAAAACTGTAAATAAAATCCAAAATTAACAGAAAAAATGTTTAAGGTAAATGCTGTAAAACAGTTGATGCAGGTATAATGAGCAAAACAGTAGCTAAAGGTTAAATTTATTAGCTCAGAAGCTTAAAACATTTAAAGTCTGTATCACTGGAGGAAAAACATACAGACGAGTGGACCTGATAAGAAACTTTGCACTTCATAAAAATGTTATCTTTTTCTGTAGGTTATGTTCTACCACAGACAAAACGGCAGAGCCAGTTGTCAGAACCAGTCATCCTTTACATGTGAAGATGGGGCGTGTACCAACATTGAACGGTCCGAGGTTCTGCAAACCAACCAGGACCAGTCGGGCCAAGGCCGGTGGTGTCAAACAGAAGAATACACAACTCTAACAGTTCAGGCTAACAGAACCACTTTAACTGTGAGGTATGACTAACAGAACCACTTTTATGTGAGGTACACAGACTAACAGAACCACCTTAATTACAAAAATTTAATTTAATATTTCTTTTTGAAATAATTTTTTTGATTGAGTAATATTCCAGAAAGTAATAAATGATAATCAGGCTATTTAGTATTAGGGTTTATATGATAAACAGTCTATTGTTTTTAAAAAGATTAAATATTCCATTTCTGTGCACCAAAACGAAACCTCATTTTTAAGCATATGAACAATTACAAACCATAAGAAATCCGATCCGACCGGACCTGACTTATAGCCCCTCCCTCTCTGATCACATTAAAATAAGTTCATTTTACAGCAGCAGGGCAATATTTTGTCATTTCCTGTGATTCCATGAGGAATCATTAAAGATTTTTTAATGAACCTTCATGTTTTTGGTGGGGGGTGGGGTGGTTGGGGGGTCCAGGGGGGCGGGGAATGGGTCTTCTGGGTGTGGGTGAGGTCGGGGCTCTCCTGGTCTCCGCTCCATCGGATGTGGGGGCTGTCGTCCTGGGAGGTCTGGCTGCTGG
>JAVKLF010000042.1:3619-13697 GCA_034783495.1 Millerichthys robustus
ACACCACCGCCGCTGCACACACACACACACACACACACACACACACACACACACACACACACACACACACACACACAAATGATGTGTTTCATTGCAACAGCAATCATTGAGCCTTATCAATACATTAATCTGTACCCAGGTGTGTGTACCCAAGTGTGTGTGTGTGTGTGTGTGTGTGTGTGTGTACCCACCCAAGTGTGTGTGTGTGTACCCAAGTGTGCGTACCCACCCAAGTGTGTGTAACAAGATAAATACCGTAGAGCAGCTGAGCGAGTTGCTGGTCCAGGATCTGAGGAGCTTTCTGGATGATGTGTTCAGTTATCAATGTAGAACAAGATCCGACCGTCTCTACCGTAACAAGACAGGAAGGAGCTGGGCTTCTTTCCAGGTGGTGGTGGTCGATTACTCGTACCACTGCCCCCTCTAGGTCACTGTCTGAACTGCATGAGAGAGACAGTCTGATCAGTGGCTGCAGTGAGCTGATCTCTGAGCAATGTCTTCAGCTGCTGGCCGAGGCTGTGAGAGACTACAGCCAACATTACAGCTGTTCAGTAAAAATGATCAAATAAAATAAAATATAGGAACATAGTAATAGAACTCATACAGGCAGACTGGCCAGAGAACCGGCTGCCCCCTGCCTCGTCAGTTGGAAACCGTGTGATGCGCTGCAGTGGGAGGGGCTTACAGAACTCCTCACCTGGGGTTTCTCTTTGCAAAAACTGATAAGCGAATGAATGAAGTCTAACCAAGTCTTAACACACACCTGTCCCTGCAGGTGTAAATCACCTGTAAAGGTAACATGATCGAGGCTGTGTGGTCAGCTCAAACACCTGGTCTGCAGGTGAATCTGCACCTGCCACATTTACACATACCTGAGCAGCAACAAGAGCATATGCTTTTTTCCCACCTGCTAAGTGTCAGGGGATGTTACCTGGTAGTATTTACAGCCACCTGTTGGGTG
The DNA here is from genome assembly GCA_034783495.1 of Millerichthys robustus. Taxonomy (NCBI): domain Eukaryota; kingdom Metazoa; phylum Chordata; class Actinopteri; order Cyprinodontiformes; family Rivulidae; genus Millerichthys; species Millerichthys robustus. Next base: position 4,581 of record JAVKLF010000042.1, read on the forward strand.
TCTCACCTGGGCAGAATGTTGTGATCCACCAAAGTCAGCTGCAGTCGCCCAGCTCGATGAAGGGCCCTGAGGTCCAGCTGGTCCCTGAACAGGAGCTGGTCTGGAGACAAGCCGTTCTGCTGCAGCAGGAAGATGTTGTCTGAACGCAGCACCAGTTCTGACTGACGGATATTGAGCAGCGGCAGAGCGAGCGTCTCGCCACCTACTGTCTGATGGAGACAGACAGGTGTTAAACTCTGAGACCACAGAGGAGTACTGGTAGCCAACTAGACAGCTTCGTACCGTAGACAGGAAGTAGGCAAAGACCAGAGAAGACACCATGGAGTCCAGATCACAGGCCTCATTCCCGAGAACGACATGAATCCCTGGACCAGTTGGTCCCACGTTCTCCTGGAGAACACAAGACATCCCACAGTGGAATGGAAACTTGTCTGCTGACGTGGAAATAAAAACTCACCTGAAGAACCTAAAGTTAAAAGTTTCACTAGACCTAAACCTCTTCTACATTTTTTAAAAAAACCTTACACTTCATGAGTGAGAAGTGTTCTTCCTCAGTGTCTGTAATTCCTCTCTTCTGTTTTTCCTGGAACTCGTGACAAGACTTTTAATTTGAAAGGAGTATGACAAGATATTTACTTTGAAATCTTTGCTTGTAACAAGCTTACCTGAAGCCAATTTGGCACCACGTGATTAAAAGAAATACCCGCGGAGAGATTAAAATTATCAGAAAACAACCTGCTGATGTTAATTTTGTTAACGAGCTGCTTTAACTCGACAGTAACTTCCGGTACCTTCAGGGCCCGCCGGCAGCTCCGCAGGAAGTCCTCCATCTCTTCACTCCGTTAGCCGTTAGCTCACTAATGCTAACGCTCTGGGCCGCCGCTACAGTAACGGGACCGTTAAACCGAGACAGGTGGACCCACCGGTCCGCGGGCTGCCAGTCTCACCCCTGACCGATAACCGAACCGAGCGGTCGACAGGAGGAGGTAGTTAACGGTAACGTGCTGGGTGAAAGGTCAGGACGCCTTCACGGCCGCGTCCGAAGCTCGGAAAACACAAGCACACACGTTTCTGTCCGCTCAGCGCTAACAAACCCGAATTTTTGTTGGCCCAGAAAAACGGAACATCAGGTTCTGGATCGTGATCTAGGAGGAGAAGTTGGGAAGAGTCCAGAGCTACCGGATGTAATTCGTTCTAAGAGGTTTTGAGAAGTTTGTAGGCAACATCCGGTTTTACCTGGCGGTTCAGTTTGTCTTCAGGATTTCTGCTCGTGTCATAAAACAAAATGTGCCCGAGGAGGAACTTCACACAATGTTTATAGTTTTGTGAACATTTTTATCCAAAGAAATGTTCTCCTCAATCAGAATATTTAAAACCAATTTAAAAATCCGAGTCAAGAATTCAGAACTGGACCTGAAGTCCAGAATTCAGAACTGAAGTTCTTCTGATGGTGAAAAGCAACGTTCTCCTCAAATACCCTTTAAATCCTTGTTCCGGGATCTGGTTCTAGGATTTGGATCTGGTTCTGGCAGAATCAGGGCTTTGGATCTGGACTTTCTCAGACTTTAATAGAGCTCAAAGCCCATGTCGGGGATAAAACTGTAAAAATTTAAAAAATAAAAAACTATGAAACGTTTGGATTTCCTGTTTAGTTTTATTTAATGTTTGAGCGAAGGTAAAAGTTAAAAATATGACATTTAGTTTTGTTTTAAATCTCCATAATTGTTTAATTTCTATTTCACGAATGTTCTGAAGACTAGAGCCTGAACGGGGCGTTGGTAGAACTGTATCATATGTTGCCGTTAGGCCTCCATGACAACACTGATGTAAACACTGATCATGCTCCTGTTGTAAAATATCAGAGGCTCAGGAAGCAGAGCATGACCGACAGCTGTCACTTAGAGATACGAATGATTTCAGTTAGTCTTCTCTGCGAGCTTTAGAGACCCCCGTTCCCCGCCTCGGCCGCAGGTGACCTCCGACCCTTCAAAAAAGGTCTAGATTTTCTCCACGTAGTTTCCAGGGAACATCCCTTCTTTTCCCCGCAATCGTCCGTACCACCAACCGGACGAGTCTGCAGGAACACAAAGATGACGAAGAGGAGGTTCAATCCGAGAACACAACTCTTTGACTGTGTAACTACGGTACCTACGGTACCTACAGTAACTGTGTAACTACGGTACCTACGGTAAAGACAACTTTGTACATAAGTATAGTGAACAAGTTTTTTTAAAGATACTAATGCTCAGTGTCGGTATTTTACGATGTACTCTAGTCCAGATGTATTCATGTGGACCTGTATATCCTGTTTGGTACTCAGTCTGAACAGTTTCAGCTCTGTGGTCGGTCTGCCACATTTCACTACCACAACCTGAAATACTCCTTAGAATCATTTATAAAAACATTTGTACATTAGAGTCCAAAGAAAAACGAGATATCTATGAACGTATTTGGAGCGAGGTGCCAGATTTGACAGAGTATTAGTAAACTGACGAAAGGGGAATGTAGCAATGTAAATATGTTGGTGTACATTCTCAGGACCTGGTGAATCTATAAATGGTTCAAAAAACAAAACAACAGGGCTTCTATGCTGTGGCTTTATGGATTCATGTCTGCAGTGTGTGAGGTTCTTCACTGGATCTATATGCACTTTGTACAAAACTCTGTACAATCCTAAATTTTATACGTAGTTTTGGCAACGTAACTCTACTGACCAATTACCAATGTTACCTTCAGATATTATCTCGATGACATCATCAGCATTGAAGCTGAGCTCATCGGTGTCCTGAGCATCGTAGGCATACAGAGCTTTGCACTGAGGAGAACGGGGCTTCGGTTTGGGTCGACCCACTCCTGGAACTGGTTTCACCTCCTTTGAAAGGCGTCGATGCAGCCTACAGACAAGAGCAGGAAAAAGGCTCACCATCTCAGGGCAACAAATGCTTATTGTTTAGGTTTTATGTCTGTTTGTGTAAAGAATTAGAGGTTAAATGTGCTGTGTACTCAGAACTTTTTAACCCAATGAGCCAGGAGGAAATGAGGAAGAGGAGATGCTGTCTCTCTTTATCAGACTTTACTGGTTCCCCTGGTTAATGGGTCCGACTTTACTGGTTCCACTGGTTATTGCTACAAAGTGTCTTACCCTGCAGCACCCTGATCTGGGACCTTCATAAAGCCCATGTCCTGGTTCTGGGGACGCTGGTGTTCAAAGCGGTGCTGGTTCTGTAGACGGGGCAGGGTGGGCTGCTCCATGCTGGTCTGCTTCCTGAGTAGGGAGCCTCTGGAGGAGGTCTGCTGGCCTCGTTGTGCCCCGATGCCTCTGAAAGGAGGTGCTGAAGAAAAAAAATAGGTGAGCAATAATAATAATCCTGACATTCACACATAGATCTTCATACACCTGAAGGTGAGCTACATGTACCTGAACTGTTCCGCTTCGTGGGCGGAGTCCGGTTGCCCACGTATTGGCTCTTACGGTTGTCTTTCCTTGTTGGTCCTGCAGATAAGACAAGAAGTCATGTCCAGCAGACACAAAGTTCTAACTCAGTAAAAGAACCCCGTTATAACTTACTGGAATTTTTGGGAAGACCTGGTCCAATGGAGACCTGCAGGACCTTCCCACTGGGCCTCAGTACAGCCTCATTTCCCTGACCCACCAGGAACTGGATTTGCCTGGAACCTGAAGAGCTGAATGGACCCCAGCTGCCCTTCTTCACCTTAAACTCCAGACTGGGGGTAGACAGGTGGAGGATGGAAACATAAAAGTTCTGAAAGTCCAAACTCAGTGTGTTGGTAAATCTACAGGATTTAACACCTGAGTCAGTGGTGCTGGTACCGAGTTCTGACCAAACCTTCTGATTTAAGAACCGGACAATTTTTTAGTTCTTCTTAATGAAACTAGAATCAAGCGACAATGAGATGTTTATGTACAAAGGAAGGCCCCAAGACAGAATATTGTTCTGAGCCCGGTCTACTGTTCAGAACCAGGTCCACTGTTCTGAGCCTGGTCTGGTCAGAACTCAAAGACACGATTCTGTGCCAGGTCACACGTAGGTACTTCCTGGTTAGCATTAGCAGCTAACACTAAAGACCTGCAGGCTCTGCTACATTAAAATAAAAGAGAAAATTAAACATTTTATTACAACAACTCGCCCCAGACGGAGACATGTGGGGGTTAGCACAGGTGAGGACAGATGCTAAACGACACCAGACAGGAAGTGAAACAGCCTTTTATACTGACAGGTTGTTGAATTTGAGAGGCAACTTCTTGTCGGTTCGTTCCTGGAAACGTTTCACCATCAGGCTGAGGAACTCCGTCTTAAAGACGCTCTGAAGGACGCTGTCGTACTCCGCCTCGTGGATGATGAACATATCGTCCTGCAGAGTACTGACAGAGAGACAGGTGGGTCAGAACTAAATAAATACAATTCTAACTAAAACTATTTATCTGCAAACTTTTGTTTCTTTGGGTGATTTTGTGTTTCAGTTCTGGTTCTGATTCGGTTCTGTTTTTTGTTTTTCTTACTTTATCGCTACTTCTAGTTCTGACCCAGGTTCATGATGGAGGGCTTTCCTGGTTCTAGTTAAGGTACTTGTTCTTAGTTCCAGTTCTGGTGGCGTACCTCAAGGAAACAGACTGGACCTTGTTGACTTCAATCTTTCTCTTCAGAACCTCTTGGATCTGACCTTTATCTGGACCCTGCTTCACCTTCTCTCGACCAATCATGTACAGGAACTTAGGTGTGAGGATGAGGTCCCGTTTCACCGTCTGCAGAACAGCAGGAACGTGTCAGAGAACCACAAGGAATCCGATAGCAGAACAATCTGGACCAACAGAACCAACACGTTTGAACCACAGCTTTATTAAGAGCTTACAGGTAACTGCACCTCCGTTGTTGCCTTTGTCAGTTAATATGTTTCTATTGAGATGAGAGATGCATTTGTTAGTCACTCATGAAGGGATTGCTCCCCATGAGCGAGACAAAGTTGAAATATTTTGTACTATTATGGTCTGTATCCCATCATCAAAACACAACGCCAAGATGGAAAGACATCAGCAATGACCTCAGAGAAACATCTCTTGTTGCCCATCAATCTGGGAAGGGTCAAAGGTCATTTAGAGTTGATCATTCTCCAGACAGAAAGTTTATTCATAAGAGGAAACATTTAAAACGGTCGACAGATTCACCCCAAAGGTCAGACCGTGCTCCATTTCAGACTCTTCAGGCCTCAGTTAGCAGGTTGAAGTTCAAAGGTCATAAAAGGACATTTAAGAAAAGACTAAACCAGGTCCGGTGCTACAAGAAACATGTTTGGGTTTCGGTTGGTGGAGGTAAGAGAAAACAGGACATAAAATCCAAGTCTCCGTAAATTTGGTCTGTTGGTTGTTTGAGTTTTGTTTTTACCCGAAATCTTCGGTCAAATTTCATCACAACATCAGCGAAGTCGATTCTCTCTCTGCGTCCGATGAACTGCCTGATCTCAGGGTGGTTGTCCGTCCCGATGTAGTCGCCCACAAAGTTCCTGTTGATGCTGTTTCTGCGGCGCTCTTTCTTGTTCAGCAGGACATCAGAGGCTGGTAGAGACAGCAGAGCCTGCTCAGACTGAGGCTGGGGCCGTTCGACGGGACTCCCCGGACTGTCTTACCTTCCTCCCGCATCTTGACGTATTTGCGGACAGCGATGTGTTTGCGCCAGGCCTTCTGGATGACTCGAGCGTAACCGTTAAACTTCCTCTCCCTCATCTCCTCCAACAGGAAGAGCTGCAGAAATGAAACAACCAACCGGGGCAGAACCGGTCAGGTCAGGTCTAAGGATCATGGAACCTCTGTGTTTCTGCCAACAGGAACTTTAGTTTGAAAACAAACAAACAAACACTTCCTGAATGTTTCCTACCGACTCAGGAGCTTTTATGAAGATTTTTGTTTTTCCCAGCTGGAACTGATCCTGGTCCATGTTGACTGATTGGATAAGGTGTAGGACTCCCTGACGCTCCTCGCCCCTCCACTGAGGCCAAGTCTCCTTGGTCAGGATGGCATACCTGCAGAAAATGAGTCCATTAGAACTATTGAAGCAGCATCTGGTTCTGGTTCTGTGTCTGATGTCATACCTGTGCAGGAACTTGTTGAAGACTCGTCGGTAGGCGTATCCAGCTCTGCGGACTCTGATGTTCTCTCTGAGGCCCAGGTACTCGACTTGGTGTCTGACCCGGTTCTCTTCCCAGTCCCGGGGCTTTTTGGTCTCGTTGGGTTTAATGCAGCGGATGTAGTGGGGGGTGCACTTCATCAGGGTCTGGACCAGACTGTTGGCCTGTTTCTAAAATGGAGTGGGAGTGGTTAAACATGTCGGACCCAATCTGAACTCATCCCTAACCCAATCCCGGTGGGTCAGTTCAATGTTTTCTCAAATTAACAAATGAATCATTTATTAGGAAGAAAAAAGGTTTCTTGGTACCTGTCACCATCTGTCTCACCTTGATTTTACTGCTCACTGTGGTTGGTCGCCCTTTTTTTTCTGCCTCCAGGTTCTCCGGGAACAGAGCTCTGATGAACGGACTAACCACAAACATCACAATTATGATTCAACAGGAAGTTACACACTTTTACAAAAGAGCAAATTCTTTCATCTCAGTTCAATCAAAAACAAAGAAACAAATTCTCTCTGATCTTTATAATAGTTTAATTTTACTTAAGAAAGAGAAAATCAACCGAACATCCAGTTACAGACTGGTTCATATGAAAAACAAGTAACCAGCCAGGATTCTGGCTCCTACAGACTGACTCATTACAACCAACCAACCGTGTCAACCAACCTGTCAACCAACCAACCAACCAAACATGTCAACCAACCAAAGTATAACCTGGTTTTAAGGTTTTGTGTTCCGAGTACTCACAACTCGCTGCTCTGCATCAGCTCAATGATGTCACTAAACAACACGTCTCTGTTCCGCTCACAGAACCCGCCCACATCATATGACACCTGGGGACACAGACAGCTGAAATTACAGACAAGACACAGGTAAACGGGTGGACAGGTAAACGGGTCTGTAAGTATACAGGTATAAACTAATGGACAGGTAAGTGGGTGGACAGGTAAACGGGTGGACAGGTAAGCAGATGGACAGGTGTAAGAAGCACCTTGCCAGCGTAGTGGTGGACGATGAAGCCTCGGTTCCAGCTGCTGAAGTGCTCGTGGGATCCGATCTGTCCCTGCAGTTTCTGCAGCAGAGTTTGGTCCGCCCCCTCACCTTTGGCATGCATTGTCGCGCACACATCATCCAGGATGCTCATGACCCCAGGAGGATTCTGGGAAACAAACCAGTAGACAGGTATATCTCAGACTGAAATGAAGTGAAATCATGTGCCGTTTGCGAACGTTCTCCAAACGAGATGAAAAAGATTTTTGTCAGAATATAAGATTGCAAGCCTTCATTTGATTGGCAGTTTGTTGCTGATGGACCTTGAGTCGTGATCTGTGATTAGTCAACTCACCAGTTTGGACTCGATGAGGTCACAGACCACTTTGTTGTTAAAATACTCAATCGGAGTCCATCTGATTCCTTCCTGAACATATTCTTCCTGCAGGAGCACAACACCATGCAAACAAACAAATAAACGTCAGCAGAGAAACAAAAACAAACACTGTCCTTAATAAATTTGTATTTTTTTGACAACAATATCTGCAAGAACTTAAAAACCTTTTAAATTCTAAACATCCCACAAACTGTCATCAAAGCAGGGTCAGACCTGGACCTGAGACCAGATCCAGGTCTGACGAAGTCCGCCAGGTGAGTTTGAGCTGAAAAAATGTTTACCTGTTCAGCCTTCAGAGTGAGTTCAATAAAAATCTGCTGCAGCTTCTCGTTCACAAAGTTGATGCAGAACTGCTCAAAGCCGTTTTGCTAAAAAAAACAACAAACAAATAAAAATAAAAATGGAATGAATACCTGCAGCACCTGTGTCCACCTGTAGGGGGCAGCAAGGTTTATTTATTTGGGTCTGCCATCATGCAATGCAGTGCCTCAGAGTGATCAGTTTCTCTGTGATAACTCAGCAAAATCTCAAAAAAGTCTATTTTTTACTCATCATATGTCGGACACTAAATGCTCGAAAAATCTGACATAAATCACGAGTAGACCCCCATCCCTTGTGGCAGTCACAGTTCAAGAATTATTCCAAAAGACCTTATAGTTTTTACGCAGCGCCTGTTTGTTCGAGGCATGGTCTCAGGCGCTTTCAATGTCACTTAAAGACTGAGAGAAAAAAAAAACAAGAGTGTCGACGGTATGGAACTACATTTGTGCCAAAACGACTGAGAAAAACTCTTAGATGATAGCTCGAATATTTATAACACAGAAAGCTGAAACTTAGAGCATGTAGCTGAGAGCTAACCCAACACAATATGAATGCTTAACTTTAGCTTTTGCTAACAGATAATGCTAATTTTAGCTCAACCAAAAAAAATAGCCAATTTTAGACTTTTAAAGCCAAAACCTGGTAAACTAGTATCCCAGAACGTGCTTTGACAAATTCTGAACGTTAAATAAAAATTCAAGATGGCCGCCAGAGCTATATTTAAACAGCAATAATTCGTCCATCTTAAGTCCATTTGAGCTGAAAATTGCTGTGGTGGTAGCTGGGAACAAACACCATCACCCACTGAATCTAAATCAAAAATCCAAAATGGCTGCACAGCTAAAATGTCATTTTGGCCGTATCTTGGCCATCGTGGCTCGTATTGAGCTGAAACTTGGCACGGTGGTAGTTGACGGGTATCTCGTAGCCGGCACGTGGCAATCTGACGGGCACATTTTGGCAGACCCGGTTAAATTTCTTCATGAATTTTCTAGTTTTATTATTCATTTCATCAGCACCTCTAAATCTGAGTCCATGGTCCTCAGTCAAAACAGGGTGGATTGCTCTCTCCGGGTCGGAATGAGGTCCTGCCTCAAGTGGAGGAGTTTAAGTATCTTGGGGTCTTGTTCATCAGTGAGGGAAGAATGGAGCGTGAGATTGACAGATGGATCGGTGCAGCTTCTGCAGTTCTGTGGACTCTGTACCGGTCTGTTGTGGTGAAGAGGGAGCTGAGCTGTAAGGAGAAGCTCTCTGTTTACCGCTCGGTC
>JAVKLF010000042.1:36044-49079 GCA_034783495.1 Millerichthys robustus
AAAAGACCTCCAACCAACAACCAAACAAGACCTCCAACCAACAACCAAACAAAAGACTTCCAACCAACAACCAAACAAAAGACCTCCAACCAACAACCAAACAAAAGACCTTCAACCAACAACCAAACACAAGACCTCCACCCAACAACCAAACACAAGACCTCCACCCAACAACCAAACAAAAGACTTCCACCCAACAACCAAACACAAGACCTCCACCCAACAACCAAACACAAGACCTCCACCCAACAACCAAACACAAGACCTCCACCCAACAACCAAACACAACAGGATCTCCACCAGGGAGTCCAGGACAAACATCCTGGACCCGGGACTGTCAATGATTCAAGTCTTGTGTGTGTCCAGGGAGTCCAGGACAAACATCCTGGACAACCTATTGTCCCGCATGGAGCAGTACGCCAACAACCTGGAGGAGCTGGTAGAGGAACGAACTCAAGCGTACCACGAGGAGAAACACAAGGCTGAGGCCCTGCTGTACCAGATACTACCTCAGTTAGTACTGTATTACTTCAGTATTCCCTTAGTTAGTACTTTATTACTACAGTACTATTACCTCAGTTAGTACGTTAATACTACAGAACTACTACCTGAGCTAGTACTTTTATACCACAGTACTACCTAACATCTACCTGAGCTAGTACTCGTGTCGTATCCTGTCTCTTGTTGCAGTTCTGTGGCGGAGCAGCTGAAACGAGGAGAGATGGTTCAGGCTGAAGCTTTCGACTCGGTCACCATCTACTTCAGCGACATCGTTGGATTCACAGCTCTGTCTGCAGAGAGCACCCCCATGGAGGTCTCTACTAGCTGAACCTCGTTAGCCTAGCTTAGCACAAAGACAGGAAGCAGAGAGACCCTGTTAGCCTAGCTTAGCACAAAGACTGGAAGCAGAGGGAACCTGTTAGCCTAGCCCTTGCTTAGCACAAAGACTGGAAGCAGAGGGAACATGTTAGCCTAGCTTAGCACAAAGACTGGAAGCAGAGGGAACATGTTAGCCTAGCTTAGCACAAAGACTGGAAGCAGAGGGAACATGTTAGCCTAGCTTAGCACAGACTGGAAGCTGAGAGAACCTGTTAGCCTAGCTTAAGACTGAATGGAGTGGAATCTGACACCACTGTTTCCACAGGTGGTGACTTTGCTCAATGACCTGTACACCTGTTTTGACGCCATAATTGATAATTTTGATGTTTATAAGGTAAGATTTCAGGAGTCACTCTGCCACCATTTTCTCCCAATCAGAGTCGTTTTAGTCGGCCTGACCAGACAGTATGGTCTTGTGGCGCCCCCAGGTGGAGACCATCGGCGATGCCTACATGGTGGTGTCGGGGCTGCCGGTGAGAAACGGGAAGCTGCACGGCCGAGAGATTGCCCGCATGGCGCTGGCCCTACTGGGCGCCGTCCGGACCTTCAAGATCCTACACCGACCTGAACATCAGCTGAAGCTGAGGATCGGGATTCACAGCGGTGAGGAAACGTCCACCCAAGTCTGCCGTGTCGGTGCAGTACCCCCACCATGCTCTGTGTGTGTCTGCAGGTCCGGTGTGTGCTGGCGTGGTGGGCCTGAAGATGCCTCGGTACTGTCTGTTCGGGGACACCGTCAACACGTCGTCTCGTATGGAGTCCACCGGAGAAGGTGACCCGCTCAGGCGTCAGATGATGTTCAGATCTTCATTGGAAGGGTTAAATGATTGCTTGTGTTTGTTTGTTTGTTTGTGTGCAGCACTGAAGATTCACGTGTCTGCAGAGACCCGGAACGTCCTGGTGGACTTTAACTGCTTCCAGCTGGAGCTGAGAGGACTCGTTGAGATCAAAGGCAAAGGAAGGATGACCACCTATTGGCTGCTGGGAGAGAGCGACAGCCAGTGGCGGCATGCGGAAGGACATGTAGACAGGAAGTGACATCATCTTGGACTGTGTGTGTTCCGAACCAGTCCAGGACAATTTGGGTTAAAAAATGTAAGAATTTTAATCAAGAAGTAAAGACAGAAAGCAACAGAACCTTAGATCTAGAACCCGGTCCAGAACTGTACATGTTTAAACATTAAAACATTTAGGTATAAAAACAAAAACATGTTCTGTTCTTCAGACGTTCTTCAGACGCTCTGTAGGTTCTTCATGTGATGAACTGTCAGCAAACAAAAACAAAACATGTTTAAAAAGTCTTTAAAGACAAAACATTTATTTATAACTAGACCTGGACCTCCTACAAGACCTGGACCTCCAACTAGACCTGGACCTCCTACAAGACCTGGACCTCCTAAAAGACCTGGACCTCCTAAAAGACCTGGACCTCCAACTAGACCTGGACCTCCTACAAGACCTGGACCTCCTACAAGACCTGGACCTCCTACTAGACCTGGACCTCCAACTAGACCCGGATCTCCTACCAGATCTGGACCTCCAACTAGACCCGGACCTCCTACCAGTTCAGGTCACCTAAGCTTTGACCTTTGACCTCTGTTGATGCAGCAGAACTCACAGCTTTGACTGTCTGTTTGATGAAGTCCTTCCTGCTGCTCAGGTCGTGTTCAGGATACGTGTCAAACACCTGAAACACAGGAGGTCAAAGGTCAGGTGTCGTCTGAGACAGGTGGGACAGGTGGGAGCTTCAGTACCTTCTGACAGATCTGCTTCATGGTCATCTGCTCCAGGTCTGCTTCCTTCAGGAGACCCTGAACCGTCCCCCTCAGCTGATCGTCGCTCGGAGCTTTTTTTATCATCCTGATGAGCGGCTCGTCCTCGTCCGAGCTGTCCTCCACTGCAGAGACACATCAGAGATGGGGACAGGATCAGAGACAGACACACTACTGGCAGGTTGAAAGAGTAGGGGAATTATTAATGATGCGCCCGCTTTCCAAAACAGAAGTCCAAGCTGTAGTTAAGATCCCCTTAAAGCCATCAGCAGAAAGTAGACCTCCCCTGTCAGCCACTCACTAAAACACCAGAAGACACACAGGTGAACCTAAAACCACAACAGACACCATCAGAAACCGACAGGATCAGAGACAGACACACCATCAGAGACAGACACACCATCAGAGACAGGATCAGAGATATAGACACCATCAGAGACAGACACACCATCAGAGACAGGATCAGAGATAGAGACACCATCAGAGACAGACACCATCAGAAACGGACAGGATCAGAGACAGACCTATCATCAGAGACAGTGACACCATCAGAGACAGACACACCATCAGAGACAGGATCAGAGATAGAGACACCATCAGAGACAGGATCGGAGACAGAGACACCATCAGAGACAGGATCGGAGACAGACACACCATCAGAGACAGACACACCATCAGAGACAGGATCAGAGATAGAGACAGGATCAGAGATAGAGACAGGATCAGAGATAGAGACACCATCAGAGACAGACACACCATCAGAGACAGGATCAGAGACAGACACACCATCAGAGACAGACACCATCAGAAACGGACAGGATCAGAGACAGACCTATCATCAGAGACAGACACACCATCAGAGACAGGATCAGAGACAGACCTATCATCAGAGACAGGGACACCATCAGATACAGGGACCTGACCAGAGACCTAATCAGAGGGACAGAGACAGGATCAGAGACCTGACCTGTGTTTGTGTTTTTGCTGCTGCTGCTGTCAGCCTTCTTAGTTTTGGCGGCAGATTTCTTCTTTGGCTGTAAAACAAAAGACTTCCTGTCAGACTTCCTGGTTCTCAGTCAGAACCTCAGAAGAACCTTCTGGTACCTTGTCATCAGGGTTGGTGCTGCCGTCAGAGTCTCCTGAAGTGTCCCTCCTGGTCCTCTTCGGAGGAGGTCCGGTCTTCTTCGTTGGTGCCCGGGACCTCTTCAGAGGAGACATCTTCTTCTTGCCTCTGCTGGACTGAAACCAGTTTATATGTTGATTTAATGTGAACAGAACTCTGAACTGGTTTCAGTCTAATCGGCTGCTCAAGTTTCCTGTGGAGTACGGAAGCCCAGAGGGGACAACTTTAGGTTTTTGTCCTTCCTTGGCTTCCGTACTTTTGGTTTTAAAACTTCTCTGGTGTTTGTAAATGTCTCACCTCTTCCTCTGCAGACTCCTCCTCTTCCTCAGACCCCTCCTTCGGTGAGCGGGTCTTCTCGCCGTCTGAGCCCTCAGCCTCCGCTGAAGCGCCCGTCTTCTCCTCTTCCTCGTCTTCGTCATCATCGCTGCTGGAGTCCATCACTATGGCTTTGGATTTGCTTCCTGGTCTGGACTTTTTGGGACTGGAACTGTGGGCTTTGGGTCTGCTCCTCTTGGATTTGGGCTTCAGGTCATCACTGGAGAGTTTCTTCTTGGACTTCTTCTTCTTCTTCACAGGAACACGCTGTGAAGAACCGGACAGAAGAACCGTTGAAGATCACGTTCTGCTGGGATCTGGGACAGAACCCTCCACAGATCACCTTGCCGCTGTTCTTTGGAGCGACGAGGAACATCAGGATCCGGTCCACCAGATCTGAGTGGGTTCCTTTCTTCTCCAGATCCAGAACACTGCAGACGACCTTCAACTTGGAATTGGTGAAGTTTGAATTCCTAAAAAACATCAGAGAAAATAAATGTCTGGATTTAAGACTCGAGGTTCGTTGTTTTTTGTCAGAACCAGATAGGACCAGCAGAAACGTACCTGAGTAGTTTTTCTCGTTTCTTGTTGAAATGTTGGCTGTTTGAGTCGAAAGGGAAGCCGTTAAACAGCCGAAGGTTCTTCTTTAACGAAGCCATCTGAAAGATAACGGCAGCGTGATTGAATCATGTTTCTGAAGAAAACGCTCAAAGGAACTGAAATTATTTGCTCTTCAACTTCACGGTACAGATGTGTTTCTGTAAAGATCGGCTGATCGGACCTTCCCTGGTCGGTCGAACAGAATGCTGTGTAGAGGCTTCAGGTCCGCCGGCTTCATCCGACTGATCTGGTAGTTGGTGCGAGGAATGTCTCCGAGCTTGTCCCCAGCACCTGAAAACATCCGGACCTGTCAGACGTTTCGCCAACATGAGACGTCTGAAGACCAGCGCTCATCTACCGTCTCCGATCTTCAGCTTCTCCTTCGGTTTGGGGGCCTGGAGGTCCAGCCTGTCCACTGTCTTCTTCGCTCGCTTCCCCTCCGGGATTTCAGCCACAGCTGCATCATCAGAAGAAGAGGCACTCAAATGACTCAGCATATTTCACATCATCAGAGATGCTTTAGCTCAAAGTCATGCTGCTGTCATGACTCAGCATATTCGCATCATACATGTTGTATTTTATTTCAAAGTCTTTGTTTTATTTTGGGATAAACTGTAAAAGTTGAAAATAAATGCAGGAAAATATAAATTTTGGTTGTGATTTTAACAGAAAAATTATTTGAATAACTGATCAATTAGTTCCAAATAAAAAAAGCAGGTAAAAAGCAGGCCAGCTGCTGATGAAGTTGTGACAGCTCAGGTGTTCAGACCAACAGATGAGTCAGCATCACTCATTCTCACCAAACATCTTAGAGCTGCTTCGGTCCGGACGTCCCTCCTCCACCTCCAGCTGGTCCTCTTCCATCGTGTCCTCCACTACGTCACTCATGTCTGCTCCGCCTCCACCTGACAGGAAATACAGGTTAATCAAGCTCCGCCTACACCTGACAGGAAACACAGGTTAATGAGGCTCCACCTCCACCTGACAGGAAACACAAGTTAATTGGGCGCTCAGGTGCGTCCAGGTGACACATGAGGATTTTTAGTAGATTTTCCTTATATCAGAACTTCTTGTTTTAGTTTTGGACCAGGAAAGTCTTGGTCCAGTTGTTGGATTCTGGTTAGATAAACATTTTAATTAAATTAAGCATTAGTTTAGGAGGGTTAGCCCAACGATCACTGAGATAGTCTCTAAAAACAGCAGAAACTTGAATAAACTCTGGTGATGAGAAAACTAAACTTTTACCTCCCTCGGCTAACGGTAAGTCTGTTCATATGAAGCGGAATTGTGGTTTCTTTTTGACCATCACGTGCACGCGGACTGGCGCGCAGAAACTGCAGATTTCAAACCTGTTAGCTGTTAGCTCCTCATTCAGACAGAGGAACTCCATCGTTTACTCGACCTTCTCGGTTCCCGCCGAGCCGGCTGCTTGGTTACCGAGTGGTAACTAGTCAGAGGTTCAGCATGTTAGTTAGCTGGTGTTAACCAGTCAGACCCTGGAGTTACCAGACAAACTATCCCTTAACTTTAAGCATCAGGAAACTGCGCGCGGTTACCCGCCGCTGCTAGCTCCGCGGCTAGCTCCAACACGATTTACCAGCTCACACCGCGCCGTTTCTGGCTGTTGGGACAGTCCCAACAAGCTCCACTTTCAGCCGCACAAAAAGCAGCTCTCTCACTGGCAGGAGGTCTCCAAACAACTGCGTAAAGCTTACCTGTTCCTGGAGAACCGAGCGAACCGAGCCGACACTCAGCTGTCACTCATGAGGACGTTTTGTTAAGTATGCGGGACTTCAACAGCGATTGGGTGGTTCCTAGTGACGTAACATTGTTCCGTTAGAAATCTCACTAGGCTGAGCCCCGCCTACCCAAGCAAACATGGCGACAGCTCCCAGCGATAAAACAAGTGTTTGATTAACAGCAAGATCGACCGGATCTGTGTCACAAATTATCTGTAATATTTATACAATAAATTAATAGAATTGTTCCATTCATGGTCCTGAACCGGACCAGAACCTGACCAACAGGACCACCAACCAATCCAGAACCTGACCAACAGAACCACCAACCAATCCAGAACCTGACCAACAGAACCACCAAACAAACCAGAACCGAATCAACAGAACCACCAACCAATTCTGAACCGGACCAATAGAACCACCAAACAAACCAGAACCTGACCAACAGAACCACCAAACAAACCAGAACCGGACCAAAACAATTCTTATGTTAGAAAAGATTTTTAAATTTCATTTTTGTTTTTGGACCAGACCTCAGACTGGATGGGCTGTGACCTGATGTGGATCCAGATCCGTAACTTTAGAACCTCTGCTGTTGGTGAGGGGGCGGAGCTTGTTAAAAAACACAAATTAGATCAAATGAAACTCTCACCTTGTCCTGTTAAATGTAACTGGGTCATCCTCCTCTTCCTCACTCTTCTCCCTCGCTGCCTCCCACCTCCACTTCAAACAGCTGTGCCAACCAGAACCGGCAGCTCCAGAACCTGTGGCTCCAGAACCAGCTCAGCTGCATCTTCATCAACATGTTTTGGAGGAATTACTTCACTGCAGAAGGATCCTGCAGGACCAGTAGGGTCCGGGTCTTTATCTAAAGCGGGTCAGACTCAGGAGGATCTGGCAGGACCGGGAGGGTCCGGGTCTTTATCTAAAGTGGGTCAGACTCAGGAGGATCCGCAGAACCGGGAGGGTCTGGGTCTTTATCTAACATTCACTCAGATATCGTAAGTCAAAGTGTTTGTCTTCCCTCCACAGCGCCCCCATCCTCCACAATGAGCGTCCCCCCCAGTCCCACGCCGGGGACTGAGGTCCGCAAGGACAGCGTCTCTCGGGTGTCTCTGGACTCCAGCGTTTTCTTCAGTGACAGGCCGGCATCCCGCCTCGGGGTCTTCATCATCAACGTGGGGGGGAGTCAGTACAAAGTGTCGCAGGAGCTGCTGGTGTCCCACCCCGAGACCCGGCTGGGAAAACTGGTCCGCTGCAGCCGGGACTCGGTCCTGGAGATCTGCGATGACGCCGACTTCCTGAAAAATGAGTTTTTCTTTGATAGAAACTCTCAAACCTTCCAGTAAGTTTCTCCTCCCTGAGGAACAGGCCCGCAGAGAACCAGACCTGATCCATGACCGACTGGGAGGAGACCCCGGGGAAGACCCAGGACACACTGGAGACACTATGTCTCTCAGCTGGTCTGGGAACACCTTGGAATCCTCCCAGAGGACCTGGAAGAGTTGGCTGGTGAAAGCGAGGTCTGGACCTCCCTGATCCAGCTGCTGCCCCCGAGACCTGACTCGGATTAAGAGGGAGATGATGGATGGATGGATGGATGGATGGATGGATGGATGGATTTCTGTTGAACTGAATACAGTCTGACAGACCTGCTCATGTTCTTCTGCAGGTATGTGATGAACTTCTACAGGACGGGTCACCTTCATGTTATGGAGGAGCTTTGTGAGATCTCCTTCCTGCAGGAGATGGAGTACTGGGGCATGGAGGAGGTCCGGATCAACTCTTGCTGTCGTGACCGTTACTTCCACCGCAAAGAGCAGAAGGAGTCCCTTGATGTACGCCCAGAGTTCCAAGAGGACTTTGGCGGTGAGGACTTTGTGGGTGCCTTCTGCCCAACCCTCCGCCGGCGCCTTTGGGACCTTCTTGAGAAACCTGAAACATCTCGAGCAGCTCAGGCCTTCGGCTCGCTCTCGGTGTTTTTTGTGGCGGTGTCCGTCGTCAACATGGTGCTCATCTCGCTGGACCTGGAGGAGGACTTTGGCGTGAGCTGGCTGGGCGTCGGTGTGCCGCTCCTGTTGGACGGCGTGGAGTATGTGTGCATCGTGTGGTTTACGCTCGAGCTGGCACTTCGGTTTGGGTGTGCCAGAGACAAGTGCCGCTTCAGTCGGAGCATTCCTAATGTGATTGACCTGTTGGCCATCCTGCCGTTCTACGTGACGCTGGCCGTGGAGAGTCTCCACGGTGGATCCACTGAGCTGGAGAACATGGGTCGGGTGGTACAGGTTCTCCGCCTCCTGAGGTCTCTGCGAATGCTGAAGCTTGGCCGACACCTGACAGGTAAACAGGTTTGGTCCATTATGGAACCCTTGAGTCTTCCTCTGTTCCTCCTCCCTGGTTAATATGTCTTCTGCACATGTCCAAAACATCTCTAACCTTGTGTCCAAACCTAAAGTTGTCCCCCCATTTTTTTATGTTGATTTTGTCACTTTTTTAACTAACCACCTCTCCGGGCTCTGTGAGATCATGTGGAGTGTTGGTTGGTTTCTATCTCAGGTTTTTCAGAACTTCACACCAGCTTGTCTTTAGTGGAGGCAAAGTATTTTAGAGGAGACCCCGCCTCCTCCTCAGACATCATGATGTGGCGTTTTCCTGACAGTTCTGGTTCTGTTTCCTTCTGACCCATTCAGGGCTGAGGTCTCTGGGGATGACCATCGCTCAGTGCTACGAGGAGGTGGGACTCCTGCTCCTCTTCCTTGGTGTGGGGATCTCTATCTTTGCCACCGCGGTCTTCGCCTTAGAGCACGATCTTCCCAGCACCACCTTCACCAGTGTGCCAGCTGCCTGGTGGTGGGCCACCACCTCCATGACCACGGTGGGCTATGGAGATGTCCGACCCGACACGGCGGTAGGGAAGGTTCTAGCCTTCCTCTGCATCCTGTCTGGGATCTTGATCCTGGCGCTGCCTATCGCTATCATCAACGACCGCTTTGCAGCCTGCTACTTCACTCTGAAGGTGAAGGAGGTGGCGCTGCGGCACGGCGAGACGCTGAAGAGGCTGGTCCGCGACTCCGTGGGGGAGGCGGGGCTTGGAGGAGCTCTGGGGGGGATGAACCTGAGGGACGCCTATGCACGTGGTGTGCTGGAGATCCTGCGGCTGCAAACCCGAGAGCGTGCAAGCGCCCGGAGCAGCGGCGGGGACGAGCTGTGGTGGTAGGGCTCCGATCAGGCTCACGGGATGGACTGGGTCCTGAGGGACCGGGTCCACAGGATAGACTGGGTCCTGAGGGACCTGCAGGGTTTCTAGACCATTAAAGTTCTTCAGCGGAACCTCCTGAACATGTGATGTTTACAGGAATCTGTTCTGTTTGGGTTGGAGGTTTTGATTCTCTCGGAACCGGTTCCCGTGGCCTGCAGACCTGGTATTGTGTCATCTTAACTGTACACCAGTGGAATTCTGGGTAAAAAACAAAAATCATTCATGTCAAAACTGTTCTCTGTATTTGTCCCTGAACCTCCACAGCAGAACCGACGTGTTCTGAAGATTTATTTTAATTTGAGGACCATTAAGCCCCTCCTACTCTCCTGACCCGGTTCTGTCTGGAAACTGAAGCAAAACATTTACATTTTTATGTGTTGGAGAAAAAGAAAAAGGTCATCGAGCAGCGAGAGTCTAGAGAGCACATCCAGGGTACAGTTTAACATGGTCCAGTTGAAGTTACACAACAGAACAGAACCTCCAGGCAGCTAACATGCTAATATGTAGCTTCATTTGACACCAGATTTAGACGTAAAGTTCTGGATGATGATATTTTATTAAAATTTAATCTAAAAGATATTTGATCAAACTGTTGAAAACATAAATCCTGATTTACATTTTTCAATAAATTTATAGAAAAATTTATTTTTGAAATGTAAAAAAACAAATGTTTATGTTTACATGTTTACTGAGGCCGTCAGCTGATTTTTTTTCAATCCAAAACACACAAACACGATTATAGGCTGGTGGTGACGTCACGCATTACGTTGTAAGCCCCGCCTCCGAAAGCTGCACTGTGTTTTGGAGGGGTCAGGTTAGCTATAATGCTAATGAGCTGTTAGCAAGAATCTTCTAAATAAAACTAAGTCAACGTCTGGCCCTTTGGTCCACCCCTTAAGTATTTGATGATTTTATTGGTAAACAGTAAATAAAAGATTTGGATCAGTTTAAATGTTTATTTATTTCATACCGTTAGCAGTTAGCATGTGTTATTTATGATTGTTTTGGTTGTGGGTTCTAAAAAAAATGTTTTTATGTGGAGGAAATTGTTGTTTTTAAAGATGTTTATATACAACAAACAACGAGGCTGGAAAACAAGTTTGTTTATTAAAACAACAAAAAGTCCTGAAAACTCAGGGAACAGAGACGCTCCGCTACGAAGCAGTCACGTGACTATGAACGCAACAAGTCCAAACGTCAGGGTGTTCAGGGGCGTGGTTTCAGGCCCCGCCCCTAAAACAACCACGAAATCAATGATCTTTCACGCACGCGCCTGTGCTCCTCCCCACCCCCCGCGCCAAACATCAACACGCGCTAACAGTTAGCATCAGGGCATACATAAAAATTAGAACCGTCCCGTTTGATCCGGTCCAGGACCGGGTCTCTGTTATGAGCAGGGCACGTTGTCTGAACCCCGGTTCCGGCTGTCCTGGGTTCGGTTCCAGCTGAAGTCTCCACAGTCCAGTTCGGAGAACTGCAGCCTCCGAACCGCCTCTTTGATCAGGTTTCCGGACAGAACCAGGTCCTGCAGAAGCCGGTGCGGGTCGGCCTCTTCCGTCCGGACCCGTTTCCTGTTCCACGGTCGGATCTGGTCCCAGTTCTGGTCCTGTTCGCTGCGGGAAGAGGGCAGCTGGTACGGACTTCCCCGTTGGTTCCGCTGGTTCCGAAGCCGCAGGCAGCAACTGTGGGTTTTGTGTACCGGGCCAGCCGACACCGTACCGGACTTGTGTACAGTTGGGTTGTTGTGGAGCTGCAGAACTCCTTCGATCCGTGAGACCAGCGCGTCCACGTCCTTAGAGTCCACTGAGACGGACTGCTCCAGAACCAGGAAGTTCTGTTTCAGGCACGGCATGTCGTCCAGTACCGGGATCACAAACGTCCGGGTCTCAGCACGCGGCTCTGATCCGATCCAGTCCAACCAACAGACGGTTTCATTTGTAAACAAAGGATGACGTCATTTGGATCGTACCATCTCAGCGCGGGGGGCAGGCGAGAAGAACTGGACCGAGCCGCATGGGCCAGGAACGTAGAACCGAGCCAGTACCACTTCACTCGTTTACACAAGCACACCCAGTCCTCCTCAGACCCGGTCCAGGTCCGGGCCACCAGGTCTGATCCAGGTGAGCCAGGTTATGTACCCACGAATCCCCCGCTGCAGTGGACCGGTCCGTCCAAACCCAACATTGCAGACATTACATAACTGGTGCCGGCCGAACCGGAACACAGAGTCCAGAACCAGCAGAACCCGTCCGCTCTTCAGACCCAAATAAAGCTGCTTGATGTGAACGTAAAGAACCAGAACCGGCTCCTGGTTTCTGGACATGATTTCAGAAGCCCGCGAGGCGCATGCGCGTGACCGCGCCAGAACTCTGTGTTCTCTGACTTCTGAGAATCCGGTCCTGAACTCGCTGCCCCCCTTCAGAACCCGAGAACCATAAAAGGAGCGAGAACTAAAACCACGTGGTACCTACCGGGTCCGTTACACGAGCCGAGCTGCACGTGCGTGCGTGAGCGTGAGACAATAAAAGACCCACAAAAACCAGACTCGGTTCTGTTTGGGTCGGAATAAATCCATACCCAGGACCTGATCAGAACTAGACTCAAGCAGAACAGATGTCGTAGTGGATCCCTGATCTGTAGACCAGGTCTGATCCGTAGACCAGGATCTTTCAATTTTTGGTGATCCGGCAGGTTCGGGTCACAGAGTTTGTTTGCTCCTCAGAGTCCATTTATAATTCTCACACGCACGCGCACGCTTTCACGCGCGTGCACGGACAAAAGCCACGTAGCTCCGAGGAATAGCCTCAGAATCTAAAACGGGTCAGAACCTGTTCCTGGAAAACCCTGATCCGAACCCCCATCAGACGGTTCTGATCTGATTCTGTGTTGTGTGTGTGTGTGTGTGTTGTACTTTGTGTAGTGTACAGTGTGTTGTGTAGTGTGTGTACAGTGTGTGTATGTTGTGTACAGTGTGTGTTATGTACTGTGTGCAGTCTAGTGTGTGTACAGTGTGTGTATGTTGTGTACAGTGTGTTGTGTACAGAGTGTGTTATGTACTGTGTGCAGTGTAGTGTGTGTACAGTGTGTTTATGTTGTGTACAGTGTGTTGTGTACAGAGTGTGTTATGTACTGTGTGCAGTGTAGTGTGTGTTATGTACTATGTGCAGTGTAGTGTGTGTACAGTGTGTTTATGTTGTGTACAGTGTATTGTGTACAGTGTGTGTTATGTAGGCTACTGTGTGCAGTGTAGTGTGTGTACTGTGTGCAGTGTAGTGTGTGTTATGTACTGTGTGCAGTGTAGTGTGTGTACAGTGTGTGTTATGTACTGTGTGCAGTCTAGTGTGTGTA
>JAVKLF010000042.1:158409-170089 GCA_034783495.1 Millerichthys robustus
TCCCGACCCGTGGCTCCCTGAAAACAGAAACACACAGAGCCTGAGGGTCGGTCCAATCAGGAGTTTCCGGAACACGCCCGCTCATTTCCTCAGCGGTACCACCACCAGATCCGGTCTGATCCAGTTTGATCTGGTCTGATAGGAGGGGAAGCTTCTGCTGATACGGGTCAGAACTCTGCTGCAGAACTGCTGATTTCTGATCCTGAAGAGTTTTAATCTGAGTTTGTTTTGATTTACTGGTTCTGGTTCTGATGATCCATCATCATGGTTCTATTCTCAAACAGAAAGCAGTACTTTTATTTTGAAAGTCTCAGATTATCTGTGAACTCTTCAAACAGAGAGAAGGAACAGCCTCAACAATGTCAAGAGCCCGGACATTTGTTGAGTTAAACTAGGGTTGTAGTTAGATGGTGATGATGATGGTGATGGTGATGATGATGGTGATGATGATGGTGATGATGGTGATGATGATGATGGTGATGGTGATGATGACCGTACCTGTTCTCCGTCGACTCCATCCAGTCCGTCCTCTCCGTCTTCTCCCTGTAACATGAAACCACAGCTGGTGATGAAACCTTACGGGGTCCGGAGCTGGTACAGAACCTCTCGGTCCGTCCGGCCGGTCCGACTCACCCGGTTCCCCCGGAGGCCTCGGTTCCCCTGCGGAGACAAGCAGCTGCAGTTAGAGCAGCTCAGCTTTTATCAGAGCTGCGTGTTTGTGAGCTGTACCTTCTGTCCTCTGAGTCCAGGACAGCCTTGGACACCTGGAGGTCCATCGGGTCCATGAGGGCCCCGGTCTCCCTGCAGAGACCCAAGTCCACCATCAGAACCGGACTGAAAGACTGTAGAGCTCTAATACTTGACAGATGTTGGATTCATTTGAATAAAACACAATAAAAACGGCTGCTTTGGGGGTTTTGGTCAGACGTTGAGGCTTAAATCTATAAACAGTTATTTTACAGAGAAATGACCTCATTTTATTTCCCAAAATAAAAGCAGATTAAACAGAATGTGGATGAAACGTCGGACAGAAAATATAAAGTGAATCTCACAGGGACGCCCTCCTCTCCGGGGAAGCCGGGGTAACCCTTCTGTCCCGACACGCCCTGTTCACAAAAACACAAAAACCAGACAACGTCCAGCGTTTATTCCTCTGAGCTTTAATTAAAACTGTAAAACTTTTATTTCTTTAAAGCCAGACTCACTTCTCCTCAGGTCCAACAATTCAAATAAAATACTGACTCTGGAGAAATATTTCTGATTTTCCAGATTCTTTAGTTTTATAGAAATAAAAAGATGAAACATTAAAATGGAATAACTCGATGAGCTTCCTGTTTTATTGTGAAAACCTGGATTCAATCAGACATTTCAGGGGAAAACTCTTCAGGAGGAAAATAATTTCTCTCTTTGTGAAACTGTTGACCTTTGACCCTGGAATCCATAAAAACCAAGACCAGTTCTGCTTCTTTGAAGTTTAAACATGTGTGCTGCCGTCACCTTTGACCCCGGGGGGCCCCGGTACCCTCTGACGCCTTCGTGTCCAGAACATTTACACATGACGCCGCAGCACTCGCGGTCCGACACGCCGTCCTGCGGAGAAACGGGTTCATTCCTTTTATTTTAGACTCTGAAGGCTTTGATGTCAGAGTTCAGCTGAAAGGAGGAGAACCTACAATCTGTTTGAGGACGGCGCTGCCGACGCTCGGCATGCCGATGCTGAGGGGAAGTTTGTACTCGAAGCCTCGCCCGAACTCCACCATCTGCAGCGGAGCGGCGTCTCGGACTCCTTCCAGAGCCACGACGAGCAGAGCGCTGACCCCTGCACACAAACATGCCTTCAGCGCCACCCTCGCACTCCGGCCCGCCGCTCGGGTTACGGTGCTTACCGGACTGTCGCAGGAGCTCAGAGTCCTCCTTCAGAGTCGTCACGTCTCCATCCAGTCCGTCAGAGAAAACCACCACAACCTGAGGACAGGCGTCAATTTAAACCGTCAGTAAAAAAAACAGAATATTTAATGAGTCGGCCTCTTTAAAAATCGATCCAGACCCAGAAAATCCTCCAGATGTTTCCATTATTATCTGAGCAAACAAGTAAAAATCTGTTAAAGCAGTTTTATAAAGAAGAGATTTTCTGAGCATCAAGTTGTGTTTAAAACAACTAAAGAGTAAAACTCAACAAGAAAACAGACACAGCCTGATTAGAAACGAGACAAAAATGTTAGTTCAACGTTCCTGGAAGTGAAGGCATTTGTGTTGCAGATAAAATAATTCTGCAGTGAGTCACGACTACTCCTTCCTGATAAACGTCTTCGGCTGCATGTCAGCTGAAAACAGACCGGGCCGGGGGAGAGGCTCACCTTCACACCAGCTCTGGACTGGGACTGGAACTTCTCCTGGAAGGACCTGAGCAGGGCCGTGTTGAAGTAGGTGGGCTCGGCTAAATTCAGGCTCATGACCTTCCTCAGCACGTCCTCGCTGTGGCTCTCAAAGTTATAGTCGTACAGGACGGTCCCGTCGCGGCTCACCAAGCGGTACGCCAGGTTGGTGCGGATGGGCGAGTTGGTGCAGCACCGGGGTGGGACTAGAGAGAGGTAGTGGGCGATCTCTGGGAGGAAGGCCTGCAGCTTGTTCTGACCGCTGATCAGCATCTCTCCGGGAATGGCTCGTTTTCGAGAGATATCGAAGCCCATGGCGATGTCGATGGTGCAGTCTGCGGGAAAGCAGAGTTCTGGTTGGAGGAGTCCCAAAGAGACAAGACTGAAGTTGAAACTTCACTCACCGGTTTCATCGACAATTGGTTTGGACTTGCAGATGGTGTCGATCACCTTCTTTTTGATGGTCTCCAGACTGCCGAAGTTCTCCACAGTGAACAGCCTCCTTGGATCGCCGGTGATCTGCAGCAGCTCCAGACTGTGGACGTTTCCGATGCCGATGGCGAAGATCTCGATCCCCAGAGATCGGAGATGAAGAGCCTGATCCTCCACGTCGTCCTCAGATTCTCCGTCGGTGATCAAAATCAGATTCTGGGAGACTCCTTCAGATCTGCGGCTGCCACGCGAAGCCTCAAAATATTCCTTGATGGAGTCCAGGGCGAGTCCGATTTTGGTTCCCCCGCCCATCTGCCGCATCTTATTCTGGATGTGGTCCGACACATTCTTCTCTGTGTAGAACTCGTTCAGGTAAAACTCGTCCTGAAAGGTGCTTTCAAACTGGGCCAGTCCAACGCGCACAAAGTCCTTGCTGACATTAAAACTGTTGACCAGCTCAATGGTGAAGTTCTTCATGATGGCGTAGTCACTGTCAATGATGCTGCCGGACTGGTCCAGAAGGAACACCAGGTCGGCCTGCTGCTTCTCACAAACTGAGGAAAAGACAAACTGGATCAGAACATTTAAGCTTTTTCAGAACACATAGTTATCCAAGGACACAACGACTGAGATGGACGGAGCAGGGAATCGAAGAGTCGACCCACCGGTCGCAAGACGACTCCCTCAAACCACTCTTCCACAGCCGCCCTGATTACTCAGTAAAGCAGCGTAAACATGTCAGGCACTAGGACCACACGTCCCGGCTCCTTTCTGCTGACTGCAGCTACGTGCTGAGAGGAGGAATCTTTTTAAAAGATTTAACCAAATGGCTTCAATCATCTTATCTTATCATCACCTTAAAAGGAGAGATCATGAATCTGGTGATAGTTGGCGGGGGACGTGCATTACTTTAAGCTTCTGCTTTGTGTTTTGACTTTTGAACAAATGCACAAACATCTGGTATATAATTTCTTTGCATGACAGATATTAAAAAACAACCCAAAAATAAAAACTGTAGACTTGGTGAATAAAGGTCTTTCTCCACCATGCTCAGGGGACCTTACCTGGCTTGGTGTAGTCGCAGAGCACCTGAGAGATGTTCTTGTAAAGAGTTTCCAGAGCAGCGAAGTTGTCCACGTAGAAAACTCTGGATTTGTCCTGACCAGCCATGATCTCCAGCTGCATCACGTTGGCTCCTTCGACTCCAATACTGAAGACGTTCACTCCTTTGGTCCTCAGCGCCAGTGATGGCTTCGCCAGATTGTGAAGGTCGGTGGCGTCTCCGTCGGTGATCACCATGAGGACCTGAGGCACCTGGAGGTCTGCCCGACCTCCGTGCTCTGCGTTAAAGTACTGAAGACAGTACTCCAGAGCCTTTCCGGTGTAGGTGTCTCCTAATGGAGACTTTAGGTCTGATATAGCTTTGAACACCTCATGTCTGGTGCTGTACTTGTCCAGAGTGAAGACAGACTTGGGGTTGGTGGAGTACAGAATGACCCCAATGCGGGTCAGGTCTTTGCCGACGGTGGTTTGGTTCACCATGGACAGCATGAACTTCTGCATGCTCCTGAACTTGGGCAGGGTGATGCTGGTAGAACCATCCACCAGGAAGATGATGTCTGCTTGTTCTGTTTTCTTACAGTCTGGAAATAAAAAGAAAGTCTGCTCAGACCAAAAGAGGTGAATTAAATCTGAATCCTCTTCCACCTTAAGTCTGCAGTTCCTGTTCTAACTTTAAAAATAAACCATAAATTCCAGATAAAACTGGAATTTGTACTCCCCATCAGTGATGACCACCAAATACTCCGGGACTTTGTGGCCTCGAGTTTTCACGGCATTCTTGAAAAGAGGACCCATGTAGTACATTAACTGTCACTAATATGACAGTGTGGTTCATAAAAAGTTACTTTTTTTAAAAAAGGATTCATTTCTCACCTCTTCCTGGATCACAGAGCTCCAATGACACCTGTCTCTCCAGGTCCTTCAAAGCATCAAAGTCCCTCCCAGAGTACATCCTGTCAGGTGATCCACTGATCTCCAGCAGCTGGGTGGTGTTGGCATCCACCACTCCAATGGCATATACTAGGACTCCCTTGGCCCTCAGATATTCAGCAGGACCTTTGACTTCATCTTGGGCCTCACCGTCAGTAATCACCACAAGCCTTTGTCGCAGAGCTGGACGTCCTCCTTTGTCCGGGTCAAAATACCGAGACACCTCGGTGATTGCTTGTCCTGTCAGCGTTCCTCCGCCCATCTGCTTCATGCCGTCGATAGTCACCAGCATCTCATGTTTGGTAAAATGGAGGTTGAGGGGGAACGCAAGATCCTGCTCGGTGCTGAACTGCATGACACCAAGGCGCACCTCGTTCACCCCGATGAAGGACGTGCTGACGACAAATTTCATGAAGTCTTTCATTTTGTCGTAGTCATCTGATTTGATGCTCCCGGAGCTGTCAATCAAGAACAGGAGGTCGCCTGGCAGGTCTTTGCAAACTGCAGACAGACGATCACAAACATGTTGGCATTCTTTGGTTTGTCTGCACGTCATCATTCACTTGGATCATTTCAAAGATGAGTACGGTACAAAACACAAAACCTAAAGCAAGTCAAACACCTTGCTAACTCACCGTCTTCAGTACAGATGTCTGTGATTATGTCATCTTGGATCAGGTTTAGGGCATCAAAGTTGTTGACAAAGAAAGTCTTCCTAGGGTTACCGGAGATTTCATGTAGCTCGTCTATACTAGCATTTTTCACACCAATGGCGTAGATGGTGACACCCTGCGCCCGTAGATCCTCTGCAGGAGCCTTGACCTTGTCGGAGGACTCCCCATCAGTGATGACCACCAAATACTCCGGGACTTTGTGGCCTCGAGTTTTCACGGCATTCTTGAAAAGAGGACCCATGTAGTACAGAGCTTTCCCCGTCTCTGTCCCGCCTCCTGTCTGTTGGATTTCCTCCACAGCCTTTTTCACAGTCTGTGAATCTGTGTGAGTTGTCAGATCGAACTCTAGCTCTGGTGAACCTGAATATTTTACAATCCCTAAGCGAACGTATTGTGGTCCAATACGGAAGGTGTCGATAAACTGAAGAATGAACGTCTTCATGTCGAGGAAATCCAATGGGTGAATGCTTCCTGAGTGGTCAATGAGGAAAAAGATGTCTGCTTCACTTGTTTGTACGCAGCCTGCAAAAGAAACATAAATGTGAGATTTGTTCTCATAATCTTACTGAATCTTTGACTGGTACCAAATGCTGAAAACTTAATTGTAGATGTACATAATTTATTAAACATTAAATCTGACCTTCTTTGATGTTGGCTCTTCTTGTAACAACAGAGACTGCCTGCTGTATGATGTTGTGGCAGAGCGTTTTCTGCAGATTCTGCTCCAGCGCTTTCAGTTTGGTGAAGCTGTCCACGGTGAACACGTGTTTCTGCGGAGGGTAGGAGGATATCTGCTGCAGCTCCGCCTCGTTGGCATTTTCAACTCCCACTGAGTAAATGGTGACACCTGCACGACGAAGATCAGCTGCTGCTCTAATGACATCATCCTGAGACTCTCCTTTTGTGATCACTACCGCTACCTGCTGGACACCCTTATCCTTCCTGCTTCCTTTTTCTTCGATGAAGATATTCTCCCGAGTATAGTTCAGGGCAGCGCCGGTATTTGTGCCCCCTTCCCGGTAAGGAAGGATTTTGACAAAGTTCAGCAGTTCGGTTTTGTCGCTGAAGGTGTTCAGGTAGATTTGTGCTGTCGTTTCCGTGTTGTACAGGACAATACCCACTCGGACCTTGGTCGGACTGATCTCCAGGCCGTTGATGATTGAGTACAGGAAAGTTCGGACCAGTTGGAAGTTGGAGACACCGATGCTTTCGGACTCATCAACGATGAACACAATGTCTGCCAGGTTGGCAGCTTTGCAGTCTGCAAACAGATGCAAGAATTACAACCTAAAAGGTCTCAAAGAGAGTTCAAAGGCTGTTTCTATAATGTTTTGTTGCAGGTTTTTTACACACTGGTTAATGAAAACATCCATGGAACAGGTGTGGAAGAAGCACTCTGTGATTAAACTTTATAGTTCCTGTGTAAGAAAACATGTCCAGATGTGAAAACTCTAAAGTGTTTGTTCTTGTATTCTGTAGACTCTAGGTTTATTTGATGAATACTTTAGCAGCATCATTACTGGCACTTGAAGGTTGGAAGATTATCCTCTGTGCCCGAGGGAATGTTGTCAGCCCGATAACTCTGTGTTCTGATGACAGAGAGTTTGTGTTACAGTGGGTGATGTGATGTGTGCTTTCAACTTCCAAGTGTTTACAGCTCAGTCATTAAAGACATTCCAAAGAGATTATTAGGCCAGCAGTCTCATCAGGATTCAGGTGATCAAGTACTCAACATACATCAACAATAGCGCCTAACGATCCAGGACAGAAACAGGTGGGTCACTGATCTGCATCTGAATTGGAATGCGCTCAGGAGGCTGGACTTCCATGTCCCTAAAATCAGAACTTCACCAACACTTTGTTGCTCAGTGCGAGCTACCAGAACTGACAAAGACTCCTAAATAGGTGTTAAAACTTTTTCAAACAAGAACTGATCTAAGTCCGGTTGCCTCTGATTTAAACCTGTTTGCTGTTGCGATGACCCGGATAACTGAAAATTTGCACAGGCACATGTAATAAAATGAAAACGGAGTAAAACCATGTGAAAAAACTTACAAATACAAGAATTTAAAGGTTCTTTACCTTCAGTTCGAAAGGTCGCTGGTTCCTCGGTTTCAAAGATTTTCTTGAGCAGAAGTGTTGCCGTGTTGTCGAACATGTAAACATGTGACCCGGAGACTATCGCACTTAGTTCAGTCAGAGATGCACCAAAACTCATTCCCACCACGGTTATTCCTTCTGATTTTAACAGACGGGCCTGTTGATACACAGAATCATCTGAGTCTTTTTCACTCACAACAACCAGGAACTGTCGGTAGCCTTGGTCCGCTCGACCTCCTGACTCTCGAGTGAAAAATCGGGTGCTGGCGTACTCCAAGGCGGCGCCCAGGTTACGTGGATCAGTGGGTGAAAATCTGAGTGAGCGGACATTTTTGAGGCCGGCCATGATCTCAGCTTTGGTTTGGTGCTTATTGAGGAGAAACTCCTCCTTCACCTGCTGACCGTACTGGGCCAAACCGAGTCGGTACGCAGAAGCTTCAAAGTTGAGCTGATTGGTCAGTCGGTTGAGGACGTTTCTGACCAGCACGAGCTGGCTTTGCTGGATACCTCCGTCCACAAGGAAGAAAATGTCTGCAAATCGTTGAGCCAAAGCTGAAAAGAAAAACAAAAATCATTTTTAAAATAAAAAATTTGTCTTTAAACTCTCAACCTGCTAATGGTCCAAATGTCAGAACCAGAAGATATTTGTATGAAATCAGCTGTATGTTTTAATTAGGACTATGAAAGTTAGCTGAAACCTTTTGAAAGTCTGGTGGATGAACTAGCTGCTGATGGATTGGTTTTGTCCAGCAGCTCCTGGTCTCACCTTGTCTCTGGTTCTCCATGGAGATGCAGACCGTCTGCAGCAGATCTTTTGTTTGACTCTGCAGGGCCTGGTAGCTGTCGATGCTGAATAGGAAGCGCTGTGGAGGACGGTTAGCAATGGACTCTAGTTCCTTCATGTTGGCCTGTCCCACCCCGATGGCGAAGATGATGACCCCCTGCTTTCGCAGCTCCTGGGCAGGCACTTTGACCTCATCTCTGGAGTCCCCGTCTGTGATGATCACAGCGATCTGAGGCACTCGCTTATTGGTTCGGCTCCCGGCCTTCTCTGTGAAATACTGCGTGCGCAGGAACTCTATGGCTTTGCCCGTCTCTGTGTCTCCAGTCCGGTAGGGAAGGTTGTCGACCGCAGTGAGCAGGGACTGGGTGTCCGAATGGTCATTCAGCAGGAACTCTTGATGGGGATCATTACTGTACTGAGCCAAACCGACTTGGACTTTGTCCGGGCCGATGTCAAGGCCTAAGATGATATTTCGCAGAAACTGTCTAACTTCCTGAAAGTTAGTGTGGCCGATGCTGGACGAGCCATCAACCAAGAAGACGATATCGGCCACGGTGGCATTGACACATTCTACAGAGGAGGAAGATTAAAGTTAGTAAAATTTATGAAACAAACCCATATTTACTAATAAAATTTTATTAACATTGGCAACAACTCGTAAAATTACTCTCTAAAAACTGGACCTGGAGTTCATGGAAACAGAATGGAACTGAGGGTTTACGGAACCAGCAGAACCTGTTCAGCTTCTATCAGAGTCATGTGGATCCCTCGTGTGATTTTGCTAAAAAGTCAAATGTTTTTCTCTAAAATCACAAAACATTTCTACTTGACAGCCCTGAACAAAACAAGTGAATGGTTCAGTGAGGTCTTCGAACTCGGTCTGAGGAAGCATAAGACCTGGCTTTCGAGAGAAGAATAAGTAGGAAGGTTTCTGGACCCGTCAGGAGTTCCTGTCCTACATGGGCTGTCCACTCTCATCACCTAGATGATGTCCCTCTTCAGGACAACAGATTGTTGATGCAGGTTTTCCTTCTGCCTGAACCAAGGTTCAGGAGGTTTCAGGAGGATCTGGGTACCCCCTGAAGGTTTGACTCAGCTGACTGTAACTGTACCTAATGTTCTTATGTTGCCTAAATGTCTTAAAGTTCATCTTTCAAAACTAAACTTAGAGTTTATAACGTCCATCTGTGAGAAAGTAACCGTGTGATTCTGACTCGTGTACCGACTAAACACCTAAACCTGGACTCGTTCACCACTTGAATCTGACCAGACTGGTCCACAAAGATGGATCAGAACCAACTGTGGATGAAGGAAATCTAAATATCTGAGAATCAAAGTGACAGTTCGGCATGTGCTGAGTCCTCGGGTTCAGGAATGATCTTTAGGTGCATTTGGGGTCAAAGTTATGTTCGCAGGTCGGAACTGTAGCTCTGACCTCAGAGGAGGAAGACCTCGAGGAAGAACAGGGTTAGTAGAAAGAACTTCCTGCTCTTAAACTGAACCATTCACAGATGTTTCATTTGGACCTCAGGACCCTGGTCACCCTGCAGCTGGTACATTTATAAACTTTACTTTAATGAGTGGATGACCTGATATGGACTCGGACCACCTGCTGTGAGATCTGCCTTGTGTTACCTGGGGACAGGTGCAGGACTTGTCTCTTGGCTTCCTCTACAGTGGTGCACAGCGTCTGGATAATGTTCTGAGATAATCCCTGCAGAGCCGTGAAGTCCGACACGCTGAAGACGTGCTGACTGTGTGGTTCATTCGCTATTAGTCTCAGCTCAACGTTATCTGCCTCCTTGATTCCGATGGCGTACAAAACGATGCCCCTCTTCCTCAGCTCCTCGGCGTAGGGCTCCACATCATCCTGAGACTTTCCATCAGTGATGACCACAGCGATCTGCGGCGCCTTCTGCTGGGCCCGACTCCCAGATGCTGTCACAAAGTGATGCTTCAGCATGAAGTCCAACCCCTGCCCCGTGTAGGTCCCGCCCCCTTGGTAAGGTAAGGACTTGATGTATGCCAGGATGTCCTCTTTGTTCTGGTAGGTGTTGAGCATGAACTCGGTGCGCGGAGCCGTGCTGTACTGGACCAGGCCGATCTGAACGTGATCCGGACCGATGTCAAAGCCGTTGACCAGCGTCTTCAGAAACCCACGGATCTGCTCAAAGTTTTCTGAGCCGATGCTCCACGAGCCGTCCACCATGAAGACGATGTCAGCCACAGTCTCCTGCGTGCAGACTGAGAGGACATGGACCGGTCTTCACAGAAGAACCGGACCACCGAGCAGGTTCTGGTTCTCAGAAAGCGTGGCAGCCACAGGTGAAGGTGTGTCAGTGTGATTTAAAGCTACAGAAGGTGGAATGTGTGAGCCAGCAGCTCGATTCCTGCTGCTATCTGGATCAGAACCAGTTCTGGACAGCAGCAGGAATCTACGGTGAATTAAAAAGCGTGAGGAAACTGAAGCTAGCAGGTGGTGCTCACATTCTTCAGAAAACTGATGAAACAAGCTCCTCTGGTAAACTGCATACCTCTCTGATTACTATAACTAAAGAACCTCCTGATTCTCAGCAGGTCAAAAATGTTGCTTTCAGTAAGAGACTCGTTTAATTCTTAACATCAGAATCGTCTTCATCACAAAGTCTGGAGTCAAAGTTCAGACTCGACTCTGGTGGTTGAAACGTTGACCGCAGCAGACAGACGATGAAATGCTCAGCCAGAGCAAATATTCACCATCTAATTTCAAAATACCAGACTTTTTCAACTTAAATTTAAAGGTGTTCAGACTTTCTTAGATAATTGTACAAAATATTTACAAGAAATCCACAAACTAATCCCCACCCCCACCCCCACCCCAAAAAACTGGAACTGGACTCTCTGAAATAAAACCTATTCATCATCAGTTTTCTCTATAAGTTCAGGGCTGTCCGGTCCTGGAAGACCATCCTGCAGGTTTTAGATGTTTCTCTGCTCTGACACACCTGACCTGAAGGGATGGATGATTGACTATCATCTGGGACCAGGACCAGACAGACCTGATCAGTCAATAGTTGAGAAAGTTTTTCAGTTTTTGTCTGCAGACAGGAAGACCCCCATCTAAAGACCAGAGTTAGTAAGTGAGCTGCAGGAGATTCAGGTGAAAACTTACCGCAGTCTGCATCTGTGTGTTACCTGCTGGGGGGGACCCACTGTGTCTTATGGGGACAAAAGCCCAGTCCCCATCGAGGGAAATACTGTTGTTGGGTTAGGGGTTTGGTGTGGATGAGTCTAAGGTCAAGTATGGACCTGTGGGATCAGGGTCAGGTATGGACCTGTGAGGT
>JAVKLF010000042.1:380010-391208 GCA_034783495.1 Millerichthys robustus
GCTACACTTCAGCTCAACCTCTGAGTTGCAGCCATTTTTGTTTCAAGGTTTCGGCTGTGGCGGCCATCTTGAAAGTGTTTAATTAAAGGCACTCATTGAAAAGGTAAAAAATAAACTAAATCTCGGCGAGTCTTTAAATTCTAACTTTGTCAGCAAAATGAGATGTATTCTTAGTGGCAGATTTTAATCTGAACATGTCGGGATTACACGCTCGTCAACGCTGGACGACTGAAGCGTTTGGTCGAAGGAGCTGAAACTAAAGTTGCCAAAGGTCAGCTGAAGGCTAGGTGAACTGTGTGTGTGAAATGTAGCAGAACAGCAGCTAAAGGTTAAATGCTATTTAGCAGTAGGTTATTGTTTTTCTGTTTTTATTCTTCTGTACATTTTTCAGTCACAAGTTTTAAAATATTAATTCCTTCGTCTAGCCTACTTTTAGCTGCTGTTCTGCTGCTTTTAGCTTGCAGTTGTTAAAGTGAAGTGACCACAGCTTAGAGTTGAATGTTCTTGTAAGTCATTTAATTTAGCTGCAAAATTGGATTAAAATGTAATTAATCTTTGAGTAATAATTTAAGTGTAAGCAGGTTTAAATGAAGGTTTATTCTAAACAAATTTATTTTGGCCGGTCAGGAAACTCGGAGCCCTTCGTGCAGCTCCAGCAGGTTTTCCTCAGACTTGTGATCCGGATCACGGTGGAACATCGGAGCACTGAAAACCAGCGGGGAGAATCACCCTCTGCCTGCCCTCTGAGGCCCACCGCAGCCTCCTCTGATTGGACCCCCGTGACATCATCAGACCCACGGCCCGCTCCCATTGGCCGGAGGTGATGTCATCACTCTGAGGAAGGATAAATGGCTCCTGCATCGTCAGCGTGTCTCTTTGTTTACGGTTTCCATGACCTCGCTGTTGTGTGTTTATCTCGTCCGACCCGTTTGGAGCGGAAACATGAAAACAGATTATCTGACTCCGTGTTCTGGTTCCAGATTTTATCTCACAAGACTCTGCAGCTAACGATCAGTTACTCCGGTCCGCTCTGATGGATCCGGACCTGAATGTAAATTGGCTGAACGGCAGAACAGAAAAAAACTCGGCGCTGACTGATGGAACGGGCTGTTCTGATCCACTCGGCTGCTGAGAGGCTGGTCAGAACAGCCCGTCAAATTAACGGTTCTCAAACAGAAAACAGAACGGGTTTTACTCCCGGAGTCTCACACGTGCGGTTCTGAGGTGTGGGTCTGCGTTCAACATAAACAAATCACGTCTGAATGAAAACCACTTTCAATCACCCAATTTCTGAGTTGGGTGATTGAGATAAATGACGAGTCATGTTGGGAAATCATTAAAGTGCAGAAAACCGTGAGAATTTTCAGCTGCTGCTTGAGTCATGTGACCTTGATGACTCAATGGGGGGGGGGCATTTTCAGTCACTTCCTGTTTCCGTAGATTAACTCTTGTGGTTGTTGGCATCTTGTCACACATTTTGCTGACAAATCTTTAGTTTAGTTTACGGACACACGAGGAATATTTTTCTTTTTACTTTTTAACCTGAACTGCAGAACTTCTTTAATTTTCAGTTCTGCTTTCAGCCGGGTCATTTGGGTCGAGTCCAGGACACTAACCTGCAGCTGTCCCCGTCTGAGTCTTTGTTCAGCAGGCTCTTCAGAGACCAACGAGACCGCCGGCTGGGGGAGGGGCTCCGGGACCAGGAGCATGACGGCGGCAGGAGGTGGTCATGCGACGGGCCGTCCTCGCCCTGTACTCCCTCCGTTTGTGGCGCCCCAGAGGTGGAGGGGCTTCGCCGTAGAACCGAACCCCCATCTGCAGACTCCTCCACTAGGATCAGTGTAGTCTGACCCTCCTGCGGGACAGAGACACAGACCCGCTCCCCTTGGGTTCGTCTCTTGGTCCGGGTCCTGCTGCAGTGGGACCGTTTGAGGTGGCCGGAGCGTGACGCTCTGGGGCTCGGGGAGCGGGACCAGGACTCTGTGTCCGAGGACGGCGGCAGGACGGTCAGCGTTGGGACGGGGATGGGTTGAGCCAGAGTGAGACCCTCTGGTCTTACGGGAGGAGACGTGGTCATCCTGTGAAGGTTCCTCTGTGGGTCAGAATCCAAACAGCTGACCCGTTTGGTGTGAAAACCATCTGAAGAGAACTCTGGGAACACGCCCTGCGAACGAGCAGCGGTTCAACTTCCTGTGGAGTAAAACCAAGTTTTGACACATCTGAAGAGGAACGTTCCACCAGAGGTGTTTCAAAACGAGTGGGCGTTCCTCCACGCCGACACGGAGTCGAACCGGCGGTGAGCTCGGCTCCTTTAAATCACCACAGACGCCCCGGCATGACTTGATTCACCAGAATCAGATCTGTGTCCGCGGGCTTCTACCTGAGGAGCAGAGAGATCAGAGACTCTGACTTCAAACAGCTGTCCCACCTGAACCTTCTCTAAAATACAGCTGAATGTTTTCCGCTGACTCAGATTATTTCTGCCGCTGCTCCGGTTCGTGTGATGACGTTAAGCTACCGTTACAGAGGCCATCGATTAGATTTATTTCATGTGGCTGCTTTTATGTGAGCTGCATTCTTTATGGACTAAAACTGAATCGCTTTGATGTTTGTTATAAAACTCCCATAAATGAACTCAGTAGTTGTCAGACTGGTCACTGTGGCTTCAGAGATGCAGAAAAATAAATAAAATGGAGTTGTTTCTTTTTTTAATGTTATGCTCCTGTTGAAAAACTAAATGAAGTTAAAACTAAATAAAGTTCCTGTAAAATCAGCAAACATAAATACTGAAAACAAACCGTTTCCAACCCACTGACAGTAACTGCAGGGGAGGAAAAACTAAAATAAATAAATCTTCAGACTCTTCCTCATCTTCTGACTCCTCCCATTTCTGGTTTTAGGTGAACTCACCTGCTGCCATCTGATTGGTAGCATGTTGTTTTGTTTAGCACACGCGTGTCCACACACCCGGTGGAGTGTTTAAACCGTCGTTTCACAGGTGGGGTCATTGGAGACACCAGTGCCTTGCCTTGACAGGAAGTGACATCATGATTTCTTTGGCTTGAGACATTATTTCAAACTTGCAGGGTTTTCCTTCGAAGTTTTTCAGTCAACTTGTAGATTTTTTTTAACTTGTAGAAACCAAAGTTAAGAAACAGACATTTTTATGAACTTATCCAGACTTTCCCAACAAGTTTTTAAACCATGTGACTAAAGTAAATAAAGTTTTGTAAATCTGGGCTGGTGTTTAGATCTTTGAATGTAAAGTTTTATTAATTATGGAAGTATTTTTTGTTTAGTGTGTAGTAGTAAAAGTAATAAAAGTTTATGGTTATATAATGGGATTGCAGGAGAATAGTTTAAATTACATTTCTTGTAAAAGTGAATTTTCTTCATAATCCAGCAATAATCATGGAGTTCCTCAGGGTTCAGTGTTTGGACCTGTCCTCAATAAGGAAGTCTCCCTCAGCAGACAAAAAGCAGTTTTCTGGATGTCGTTAATTTGGCCTCCAGTTCAAACGTAAAGAACCTTGGTGTTATTTTTGACAAGAACCACTTTCAGTTTGGTGTCAGCATCATAAAAACATCACACACCCCACAAAAACTGCGTCAGAACCCCAGACTGGACTGCAGAGGAACACTTGAGTCTCTGCTTCAGTCCACCGTTTGAAGTCTGAGCTTCCAGGGACTAGTCTGAGCCCGACTCAGAGCTTCCAGGGACTAGTCTGAGCCCGACTCATCTGTTTGAACAAGAATCTCAGTCTTGTTTGTCCAGACTAATCCAGCCATCATCCGAGAGCAGCCCGAACTTTTTTATGTTCTGTCATAAAATCCAAACGACGCCGCTGCAACACAAACCGACCCGATAAACTACCAGAACCGGGCCAAAAGTTAACTTTAAAGCCGAACCTCCTACCTCCCATTGGATGAGTTCCCTGCGGTCCTGCCGTCCTGTTCGGCCTCGAAAACCAGCCGGGCCACGGTCCGGGACGTGATGTTGAAATCCACTTTTTCACAAGAACACATCAACATTCTTCTCGGATGAAGGAGAAGGAATCTGCCGGCTAACCGTTAGCTCTCGGCCGGTTAAGAGTCTTCCACGACACCGAACCCCCCCCGCCCCCGAAGGCCCGCGACTTCAGCAGCCGAGCTTAACTTTTACCACACACACATAAATACACACACTCTTCCATTTTCACTTTACAGCATCCTGTTAAAAACACGCCGGTAAGATTTAACTTGAAGACACGGACCCAGGTTATCCCGGCGTTATGCCGAGCTAGCTCCGTTTAAAGAGCCGAACAAAAGCGGTTTTTGTCGAAAAGTGAAAAAGAACGAAGTCAGTTAAACGGCCGAGCGAACTCCGGAGGAGGGGGGATTAAAGAAACTAAACATTTACAGGACAAACTGTACGGGTTCAATTTGAATAAAAGTCAGATTCAGATACACTATTTGGACATATATTAAGTACTAAAAACATAAAATATTTATTTTGTTCGTTACAATAAAGCTGTACTTAAATTAAAAAATCCAAGAACCCCTCTGAGCAAACTTTATGGTAGAGTCCGGGAAAATAACTGTACCAAAGAAAGGCAGAAGTGTTTGAATCACACAAAATCCACTAAAACAGGTCAAAATCGATCCGGAATCAAATTTAATCGCCTGATAAACGAATTAAACAAAAACCTACTTGGAGCCATATGTATTTTGTGAAAACGCTATTTTTCTTGTCCTAATTAGCATACATTTTGGCGCTTAAATGAAGCCACACTGACCAGTTTTGACTCTGAATAATGAGCAAAGAATATAGAAAAAATACATTAATTTGTTTAATTTCTGAGTTAATTTAAAAGGAGCAAAATGAATAAAGATAATCAGAACCACGGCGACTCCTTGTGTCTAAAATATGTGCGTGCAGTCAATTTTACCCTCATTCTGCTCGTGTTTAATGATGTAAATAAAAATAAAGCCAATAAACTGTTGTCTTACGACCTGTTTCCTGCGTGTCCTCAGATGTCCTCACCGGGAGACAAACAGCAGAGACAGTCCCCTTCAAGACAGCTGGACTGAATACAAATAAAAAGAAAAGACTTAATTCAGACAATACAGATGTTAAGAAACAAAACTTTAAATGTCTCAGTTTAAAACAGATTTATTGTTTGTTTTATACAGTTTTGGAGTAAATGTTTTACCAATTAGTAATGTTTTATTCAGCTAGTTTATTAAATACTAATAAATGATGAAATAAAAATGTTCAGCTCACGTTGGACATCACAGCTATGAAGTTTGGTTTCTGTAACTTTGAAATATTTAACTTTATTCTTCACATTTTTACTTAGGCCTAATTTTAGCTGCAGTTCAGCACATTTTACCTTTTAGCTACTGTTCTGCTAATTTTAACTTTGATTCTGATGCTTTCACCTTCTGTTTCAGCTTTTTTTCAACATCACACTGAATTTTCTCAGAAATGTTTCTCAAGGTTTTTTCTTATTTTAGATGCTTTCTGTTCAAATTTACGCAATTGAATAAAATTGACCACATTTTAGCCGTTTAGACATCTTTAGTTTATGAATATTTTAATGACAACGTTATATTTTGCAGACCCAGAGGTGGTACCAGTGCTGTTTTCTGCAGTAAGTCAGAAAAACGCCTCGTTTGTGTGAACCTGATCCTGATATCAGCAGGATTTTATCAGATCTGCAGAGTCATGAAATCTTCCTGCTTGCAGCTGATAAAAACATATTTTTGAGCTTTTCTTTGTTGCGACATCATTTCTTCAAGCACTTGTTTCAGTTTAAAATAGAATTTCCTTCAAAATAGTCACAACTGGACTGAATCAGACATTAAAAAATTATTTTATTACTAGTTTGTGAAATATTGATGTGATAACTTTACCAAACTTCAACAAATTAATCCTCGAGACTGAAGTTGTGGATTTTAAAAAGCAACGTGTTTAGTCATTTGACAGCTAAAATCACAACCCTGATGGAAGTTTCCTCGAACATTAAAGACATAAAATCAGCCGATGAAGCAGTTTTTACCTTCCTGCAGCTGTTTCCTGTCCAACCATCAGCAGCAGAACATCACAATGACTCGGCAGTTTGAAGATTTTCCATGGAGCATCTTGTGTCCTGTGTGTCTCCTGCTGTCATCAGGGAGACGTGCAGCTCCAGTGCAGCTCTCAGGGAGATGTGCAGCCCCCAGCAGCTGAGCCGGACCCCTGGAAACCTGAGCTGAGCTAAAAATAAAAGAAACACCTACAGCCTGGCGAGGGAGAAGGCGTTTCAGCCTTTATCACATGTCAACATTTCCTTGAAGTCCCCCACCCCCACCCACAGGAGATTTCTGTTTGTTTGTTTTTTTCCACCAGCCTGATTGGTCTCGGTGTTGGAGGGCCGACACGAGGTCAGACTGGGCTCTGAGGCTCCAGAGTCACATGTCTGCATCATTTACAGCATCCCTGACCCACAAACCATCAGAACACCCAGAACCACAACATGTTTCCTTTAAACCCCTCAGGTTCATCACGTCAACGACACGCATGTAAAGGCCTTCAGGCTGTGTTTTCAGCCCTGACGTTCCCTGATGGCCCAGTTGACACCGGCCCAGATGATACCGGCCCAGATGGCACCGGCCCAGATTCCTGTCCAAGCTGTGGATTAGGCTACAGATTATTTTAACACAGAAATGATAAAATATCTAATTTAAAAACTCAATATTCAAACAAGATGAACAAACTTAGACAGATAAATCTCAGTTAACTCTAAGGTTTAGGAGAAATAAATATAAAATAAATTGTTTTCAGGTTTTACTGATGATTTTTATTAAAGTCATGAATCTGAAACAGTATTTCCTGTTTCTGCTCAATTAAATGCTTTTTTTAACGTGTTGAACATGGTTTTAAAAATGTTCAATCTCAAAAACAGGCCAAAATCACCAAAGGTGTCATAGAAGGTCAGACCCAAGAATGCAGACGGAGCTCAAAGATAATAAACAAATTAAAAAAAACATATTTAAACCGGAACTCTGTAACATTAAACATTATTTAATTAACATTGTGTGACATGTTAGTTACGCCACAAAGCATTCTGGGTAAATGGTGACTCCTACTAGGTGCTCCGGTCCAGCTTCAAGGTTAATTCTGAACAAAATCTGACCTTTTAAATGAAACGGGAGCACGTGGACAGTCAGCCTGAAACTGAAGATGATGACAAAGAACCACACATTTAGCCTGTTAGCTTTGGCGTTAGCTCCCGAGCTAATATGTTTTCCAAAATAGCATTAGCTCCCGAGCTAATATATATTCCAATATAGCATTAGCTCCCGAGCTAATATATATTCCTATATAGCATTAGCTCCCGAGCTAATATATACGGCAATGTAGCATTAACTTCCGAGCTAATACATCACACATTTATTAGTAATGCCATATAATAATAATTAGATAGATAGATATCACTAATAAATATGTGGCTATCTATATATTTATGTAGGCTATGTATTAGTTAAATGCTATATTTCTTAGCTCTGAAGCTAACGCCACCACACTGCAAGATCAGCTCGGGAGCTAGCACCAAAGCTAACAGGCCAAGTGTAAGGTTCGCCATTGTCTTCAGTTTTAGGCTGATTCATTTCTACGTCCTCCTCTTTCTCCACACACTCCCGTTTTATTCAAGCTGGACAGAGCTGCACCTAGTAAGCCTTTATTTATGTTTAATAAATAATGTCTGATGTTAAAAGTAGTCAGTTAATTTGCTGCAGCAAGACCTGAAACTGTCCAGTTTGATCCCATTGGGTCATTTTAAACACATCTTAAAAGAAATGGAAAAAACATCATTTGAATCATGCTTATGCTTTTAATCCGTGCCTCAATCTATGCATTTAATTCTGTGTTTAACTCCGCTTTCCCCAAATTGTATTGATATTCATGATCTTGTGTAACTGATGTGTGTTACAGGTCTCTCTTGTAAATGAGACTACACGTCTCAATGAGATTACCTGTCTAAATAAAATAAAGAAAGAAAGAAGATAAAGAAAGTCAGAGTTCCCTCTAAAAAAACGATACACTGACAGTAGCTGAAAAATCGCTAAAGTAGCCAAAGCATACAGTAGCTACAAGCTAAAAGAGAAAACCTGAGGAGCTGCTGTGACCTTTAACCTCCAGAACTATGTCTGTGTTTACAGAAAACAATAAAACCTGCAGACGTGCTGCAACGTTTGTGTGATTTTTTCTTTACTCTGCACATATTTGTTTAACAAATCATGACTCGGCAGTTTTACATGACTGTCCTGCTGCTTCTACAGAATCAAATAAAAACATTAAAATAATGAAAGTCTGGATTGAAATGCTCGTCTTTTCTAAACTTCTGTTTGTTCATGATCCAGAGTTCTGCTCCGGGTGGTTCTGTTCCCGTTCTGGACCTCCTCGGGTTTCCTGTCGCCTCTAAATTTAGCTGCTTTAAAGTCGGACAGAGCCGAAGAGGAGAAGTTCTGTAGAACCACTTCTGAGAAGCGCCAATTGTTGGGAAATCTTCTGAGGAACATGGTGGAACCAGGAGTACTAACGCCAACCTGCAGAACCTCCTCTGGACCGGGACGTCCGCCAGCAGAAATTATGCACTGGTTGTGTTTTTTAGCTGCCTTCAGCTGTCTCGGTGAGTTTCAGCTGATGTGTTCAGAAGCTGCACGAAATGTTTGTTTTGTTATAAAAACTCGTCCAAACAAAAAAACAAACAACATTGTTTACAACATTTTCATCAGAGATCATTTCCTGTTTGATTTATTTCACCAAACTCTGAATATTTGATTTGTTTGAATATTTTAGTTTGAGGTTCGGGTCCAAATAAAGTCAGAAATGAAAACAGTGAGGTCACAGGCTGGTTTAATCCGGATCCAGCCTGGACCCACAGAACCACGTGGTTTTAATCTGGACATGTCTTGGTCTGATTGTCCTGGTTCTGTCCGAAGCGTCTCCGTGTCTCGGCGGCTGCGCGGAGGTGGATTCCCAGACCGAAGCCGTGGCGGGAAAAGGCTTCCTGCTCGGCTGCATCTCCTGTAAGAGAAGGGAAGAGGTCCCGGCCCGGACCATGGTGGACTGGCACTTCAAACCTCTGGACGAGGACCAGTTTAGGCATGTGAGTCCAGCAGGGACCCGGTCTGGGTTTGTGTCTCCGGTCCAGCTGAAGGTTCTGCTCGTTCTCCTGCAGATTTTCCACTACGACCACCCGACCGCCGACGTCCTCCACAAGGACTTCAGGGAGCGCCTGAAGTGGCAGGGGACCCAGAACCGGGACGTCCAGGTCGGCGCCGTCTTCATCCGGAACGTGACCTTCAACGACTCGGGGACGTACCGCTGCACCTTCCACCGGACCCTCTTCCTGCCGGTGGCCGACGAGCAAGTGGTGGTGGAGAAGGAGGTGGAGCTGACCGTGGTGGCTGCAGGTGGGACGAGGGTCCGGAACCGGTCTCAGTGGACCTCATGGGGTCAGCAGGAAGGTTCTGAGAACGAGAAAAAAACATCAACTTCAGAAGAAATCTGTTGACCAAAATCTTAAAAATTATTTTGAGCTTTAACGTTAGCATCACCAACCACTAATCCGCTAAACAAGAAGCTTAGCTTCGCTAACACTAAATGGCTAAAATATTAAAAGCTAACGCTAACCGCTAAGAGGATTGTCAGCTGAGGACTGATATGTAGCTTTGACTTAACAGATATAAAATATATTTAACGTAAAATAAACTTTGTTAACCTCAACATATATGTTTGTCAGTAAAATATTTTAGTTTTACGTATTTTAGGTATAACATAGACCTACAAAATATCCTGGAGTAGAGAACACATAAAACTAGACTTCTGTGAAATAAATAAAAAAAGACAAAGATAAATAGTTTGGTTCTTCTGGGACATGAATCCAGGTCCAACATGAACGTTTCTAAACTGTTTGAAATCTTTTCCTGTGTTCTGACAAAAGTTATGTTTAAAAAATGTTTGTTGTTCTCAGCCAACCGTGAGCTGGTCTCGGTGGTCTCGGAGATCCTGATGTACGTTCTGATCGTGGTTCTGCAGCTGTGGCTCGTCGCGGTCCTGGTTTATTGTTACAGGAAGATTTGGGACGAACACGAAGCTCGAGAGGAGAAGAACGCTCAGAAAGAGTAAAGTTTTACTCCTAAACT
This sequence comes from Millerichthys robustus, assembly GCA_034783495.1. Taxonomy (NCBI): domain Eukaryota; kingdom Metazoa; phylum Chordata; class Actinopteri; order Cyprinodontiformes; family Rivulidae; genus Millerichthys; species Millerichthys robustus. The sequence continues at coordinate 390,184 of JAVKLF010000042.1, forward strand.
CATTTATTTGATCTGATTTCTGTTCTCCTTATTTGTTGTTTTTGTTTTTCAGACTGTTACAGCTGAAGGACAACATCACCTGACTTCACTTTAATATTATTACAGGATGTCTCAGGTTTTAAAACTCATTTTATTTTGGTTAATTTTGATTTTCATCCATTTAGGATTTTGTCTCTGCAGGAGAATTCTGTTTGTGAAATGATTAAAATGTACGTTTTTAATTTTTTATGTGATATTTCAGAGTCTAAACAGTAAAACGATTTGCGTTATTTAAAATAAAATAAAAAAACAACTTTGTGTCTCTTTAAAAAAATAATTTTGACCTCAACTTGGTGCCAAAGGAAACCTGGAACCCGGTCAGGAGGCTGAAGGACCTCAGAGCGACAGGAGGAGCCGAAACTAAACCTGGAGGGTTAAAGAAATAAAACAAGAGAAACAAGGAGAGATGGATGAGCTGAGTGGGCGTGGCCAGGACAGTGGGGGAGGAGCCGAAACTAAACCTGGAAGGTTAAAGAAATAAAACAAGAGAAACAAGGAGAGATGGATGAGCTGAGGGGGCGTGGCCAGGAGGACAGTGGGGGAGGAGCCAAAACTAAACCTGGAGGGTTAAAGAAATAAAACAAGATGGCCGACAAGGCACCAAAACACTCACAGCAAAACTCTATGAAACACTGAGGGGAACCAGAACAAATGGACCGGAGGAGTCAAGAGAGAGAGCTGAGCAGGGTGGGCGTGGTCAATGAGTGGGCGTGGCCAATGAGTGGGCGTGGTCAATGAGTGGGCGTGGCCAATGAGTGGGCGTGGTCAATGAGTGGGTGTGGCCAATGAGTGGGCGTGGCCAATGAGTGGGCGTGGCCAGGGCTGTGGGGGAGGAGCTGACCTGAGAAAGAAACAGCTGATGACGCTCAGGAACACAAAACCTGACATCAAATAATCTGGATATTTGGGGGAAAATGCTGCTTATGTCAGTTTGAAACAAAGATTTTATAACAGGAAGAGTGAATAATCACACACACACACACACA
>JAVKLF010000042.1:645207-655851 GCA_034783495.1 Millerichthys robustus
CCAAAGACTCCCAGCCAAAGACTCCCAGCCAAAGACTCCCAGCCAAAGACTCCCAGCCAAAGACTCCCAGCCAAAGACTCCCAGCCCTGCTGCAGTTCCTCCTCCACAAACATTCTGCTAAAATAAACGGAGTCGTTTCCCGTGGCTCCTCTGAGACAAAGAACACAAACGGAGGGATTGTGTTTGATTGTGATGACTAGTTTGTGCCGGGGCGGGCAGGCGGGCGCACACGCACACACACACACACACACACACACACACACACACACACACGCGCACACGCACACCTCTGTGTTTTAGAGCGGGACACATGCAGAGTGTGTCCGATGAGCTGCAGACGGACGCTCGGACAGAAAACGGGATTTCATTCGGACTCGAACACGCTTGGTGACACGAGAAGAATCCGATCTTTGTCTCGCTCTTCTACAGGAGGATCAAACGAGCCCCGCCCACTGCTAGCGTGTGTTAGCATGTGTGTATTTACACAGGACACACACGGAGGGGCTCCTCCCTGCAGGCTTGTCTGATGACTCAGAGTGAGTCAGACTCCGCCGGCTGCTCCGCTTCTCATCTCGACTTACTTCAATTGTAGATGAACGGTTCTGAGCAACGCTTTTTATTAATCTTTACAGGCTCCTACTTCGTCAGCAGCATTCCTGATCTCGTTCCAAGATAAGAATGTGTTAATGTTTCCCTAGAACCCAACATTCTGATCAAACCCGATGAACGTGAAAGGTTCCACTGAATAATAAATAATTTAAAACATGACACAGATTCCTTTTGATTGTGAAGCTCTGATGAAATAGAAGATGGTTTTTAAGAACAGGTTAAGCTGCATCACTTAAACACTTTTGCTTTGAGTAAAACAGGAACATCTTTCTGCTACAGTTCAGTTTCAGTTGGAGCTTCACATTTTTCCAAACCAGAACTGTGTTTAATCCAAATTAGCATCAACAACACAGCCCCCCGATGGGTTTCAGACAGATCGTCTCCTCCAGCCTCAGGAAACTGATGGGACTGTTTATGCTAAATAAAACCCATGTGGAGCTTATGAGACTGATGATCTTTTCTTTGACAAGTAATGAGGAAAAAAACGTTTTGTTGCCTGGAGTGGAACCAAAGTGCGGCTGAACGAAATGAGCCCATTGGCTGGGAGGTCTCGTGCAAAGCTGCAGAAGACTGGCATCGAACCCAAACTGACAGGAAACACCGGAGAGCAGCCGGGGAGCGACAGGATGCAGGAAGACGGCACACGGTTGGCGTAAAAACTGGGCTTTGCAGCACGTGAGCTGGAAAACAACGAGCATTCTGCAAACGTCTTCACTTCTGCTTCCACACCCATCTGGTTACAACGACTCCCAAGATATTGTGGAACACGTCAACATATCATTAAAGTGGGCCGGCACAACTGGGTCCAAATTCTCACATTAAATAAGCTTCATAAACTTTAAATTATCCCAATCAGGCCCGAGAAAAGAAGGGTTCTGTTGCATTTATAAGGAAACCACATCAAGATGCTAGAACTTGGATCTCAATCAGTTTTCATAAACAAAAGCAACACTTAATGCTGAACATGTGAGGCCGCTCACAAACTCAGAACCGGGTTTGGGTTAAACAGAACGCCTCCGAACGTCGGCACGGGAGCTTCAGCAGATCTGGAAAAAATCTAACAAACGTTGAACATCTAACAACTGAGGCCAGGTCCAGTTCCTAAAAATGGAGGCCTCTGGGTACAAAGCGGGCCCAAACAAAGTCCAAACTCTGGAAAGTGGGAGGAGCCTGAGGAGTCCCACCATCTTAAAGTGATTTACTCCAACCTTCAGCGAGTGACTCACTGGGAGCTTGGAAAACTCTGAGATGGAAACTATTTCCATAAACTCCACATAATCAGTACTGCAGCCTGCCAAAACCCCAGACCGGTACCAAGTTCTGCTGAGATCCAACTGGCCTCTCATTCCCTGCCCACCAATAAAGCAGACGTGGACGGCTCCATCCAGACCGTTTCGGGTCCTGCATGCATCTGTTTCCTGTTAGAGAGCGAGGACCAGCAGCAACACGAGCGGCGCTCCGGTCTGACACAACTCCCCGACCCGGTTCTCTCTGAGCTCCGGTCATTCACCGGGACAGACCGCTGACAACACCATCGTGAAGAAACAGAACCCTGCAGGCAGGCGGGCGGGCAGCGGAGATAAAAACAGACGAGGCATGATGATCAGAAAAGCTCCAGATCAAATCTGTGCAGTACAATTAAAAAGTACATTTATCGATCTTTATGAAAATAGAAAACAAACGAGCAACGACAGAAACAGGAGCAGACTGCTCGCTGGTCACTCCTCCCCATCCCAACACTCAGACGCTCCATCAAAGCTTCGATCCCACCACAGAGATCTGCAGATCCTCCTGTGAAGACCGGGACCAAAGCAACGATCCTCGGAGGAGGAACTGAGAGGAGCTGCAGGCGAAATGAAACCACGCTGATCTGATGGATGAAGCCATCCCACTTTCAGTGTCAGAGTTTGTTGTGACGACGGAAACCTCCGTGACGGCCGTTTTTACCATCGAGGAGGTTGGATTACCCGCCGTCGTGTGAAACGATCGGTCTTCTTAATAAAACATCTGCAGAAAACTTGTCAGCTGTAACCACAGTTACTGATGAAGGAAATATTCTTGTTTCGGTCTTATTTCCCGGCAGACAGACGTTCTGACAATGAGGCCTCAGCCAGAGAGCTTCAGCTGATCTGAAGTGGACCGCCGGCCTCAGCTTCTCCGTTTTAGGAATAAAACAAACATTTAATCTCAACAACCCTGACAGGAGCAGCTTGGACGGGAGCCGTAACACGACGATGTTTGGAGCGTTACCTTAGAGACGTGGTTAGAGTTTCCTTCGGGTTAAATATAGAAACTTAACTCACTGAACAACTAGTTGGAACTAATATTAGACCACTTCTAATCACATCCACAACTTCCCCTTTTCTCCTCCGCAGGTTATAGAGTGTGACTCGACGCCGACACGTTTCTGTTTTCAGACGGCTGCAGGAAAAAGGGAGGAACTCCCGACAGCAACAGCAGTTGTTGTGAATTTAAATGAGAAGTCGATGAACGACGTTCAATAACGACGGCTCTGAGGGGGAAATATTACCAATCCAGGAAACGTGATAAGTCCACTTCCTGCTGATAGTTGGGAGGCGCAGCATCTCACCCGGTACACGCAGACAGTAATAATATTCCTCTCTTTATTCTTCTGCGTGATGTTTTTACAACGAGGCAGAACCAGAACGTGTCCGACCAGGTTCTGTCTCCCAACGTTCCAACAGAACGAAAGAAAATAAAGAATTAGCTGCAGATCTACCTGGTGCCCCACCTGAAACCACAACAGGTGGGGCGCGTCGTCCGGACCGGGTTTGTCTGCTCATCTTCAGCGTTTTATTCCCTTTGTTTACAGCAGACTTAGTTTTAAAGAGTTTCTGTAGCAGCGATTCAGGACGATGTGAAAGAAAACAAACATTTAACAAGTTTTTACCTGTTTTTACCTGTTGAGAAATTTAATGTGTGATGAAATTTATAGACACGTGTTTTCACATGAAAGATTTAGTTATTTAGTTTAGTTACTTCATCTGTTTGTTTCTTTGGATCAAGTTAAAGAACTTTTCTGAAAATAACTTTAAACTTATTGTTTGAATTTGATATAAAAATCAATTTGCAGATTTGGTCACAAAAAGGAAACTTTTTGAATCTTGGAAAAGTTCTTTAAATAAACTTTACTTCATAAAAACAAACTAAAACAACATCCTGAGTCGTAAACAACGAGTCGTAAACAACGACCAGTAAACAATGAGCAGTAAACAACGGGTAGTAAACAACGAGCAGTAAACAACGAGTCATAAACAACGAGCAGTAAACAACGGGCAGTAAACAACGAGCAGTAAACAACGGGTAGTAAACAACGAGCAGTAAACAACGAGTCATAAACAACGAGCAGTAAACAACGACCAGTAAACAATGAGCAGTAAACAACGGGTAGTAAACAACGAGCAGTAAACAACGAGTCATAAACAACGAGCAGTAAACAACGGGCAGTAAACAACGAGCAGTAAACAACGGGTAGTAAACAACGAGCAGTAAACAACGAGTCAAACAACGAGTCATAAACAACGAGTAGTAAACAACATTCAACATCCTCCTGTTACGTGTTTCTGTGTCGGACCTCGAAGAGCGGCAGGGACGATGGTGGGCTGCACCGGGGGCCTCGCACCTCCCCGCTCCTGACCGAGGGCCTCGCACCTCCTGACCGAGGGCCTCACACCTCCCCGCTCCTGACCGAGGGCCTAGCACCTCCTGACCGAGGGCCTCGCACCTCCTGACCGAGGGCCTCGCACCTCCCCGCTCAGTTGAGAGGAGCAGGATCCACAGACGGATCTGGGTCCATCTCCGCCTCCTGCAGCGAGTCCGTGTGTGTCAGTAAAACTTCCAGTCAGCTCATTCCGGGGGCCGTGAAAAACCTCAGAGTCACCACCACCTCGTCACGTCACCACGGCAACCGAATACCTAACACCGCAGCACGGCGGATAAAAGCAGCCGAGGCTTCAGGGAACAACTCTGTTCCACGACAGAAGCCGAACATTAAAAAAACAACCTGAATCCAGTTCTTTCAACACCCGGAGATTATCTGTGGTGTTTCATCGTCAGACACCGACTGATTTCAGGACACAGCTGTCATCGATTTAACGGTGAAAACCAACAGAGCAGCAGCTGCCGGATTAAAATATATAAAAAAACAAAACATTTAGAGAAACTTTAACCTTCAATCCAGCAGCAGAGTTCTGCTCATCACCAACTCTCCACTGACAGACATTTAGTTTCAACCCAAACAGAGAAATCTGTCAAGAGAAGGAGGGGCGGTTTGTGTAGAGGTGTGCCGATGTCCCCCGTCCCCCGTCCCCCCGTCCCCCGTCCCCCCGTCCCCCGTCCCCCGTCCCCCGAGGCGTTGGGAAACCTCCCGTCTGGCTCGGCACCGCATTCCTGCAGGAGAACGAGGCGGTTCTGTTCTCTGGGTGTGAACTGCAGGCTGAGCAGCTAAATTTATTTTAGTTGGCCTCGAGGCCAAAACGGTTCAACAGAAAACTAGTTCTGGATCGAAGGCGGGCTTGATGAGCAACAGCTGGGACAGGAAGTAAAAATGTCTCTGTAAATATTTAAATCTCCACCTGTCAGATTCTCCCAAACACCCGTTTCTGTTTGGATCAAACCGTCTGACGCCAACATTCAGCCCAAACTTTGGATTTAAAAGAAAGAACAGAAAGAGTCATAAAACAGCGACTCCGTGTCGAGTCGTTTCAATAAACTAAAAACCAGTTCAAAGCGTCTCCAGTTGCATTCTGGGAACGCCCCCTGCACGACGCTCCTCCTACCTGGCCTTCAGCTCCTTGTGCTCCTCCCTGATCTTGCCCAGCTCCAGCTGCAGCCGCGCCCGCTCCTTGGCCACCTGGTCCAGGGTTTTCCGAGCGTCGGCCAGCTCCGTCTCGTAGGTGGCCTTGATGCCCGACAGGTCTCGGCTGACCGTGGACTCGGACTCGGAGATCCGCAGCCGCAGCGAAGCGTTCTCCGTCTCCAGGGAGCGCACCTTGTCGATGTAGACGGCCAGCCGGTCGTTGAGGTTGCACAGCTCCTCCTTCTCCTGCAGCCTGGTGATGCGGGCCGGGGACACGGCTCTGCGCCCGACGCTTTTTTGGCTCGGGGTTTCCATGGCGATGATCGATTGGATGAGAGGTGCAGATGGGGGTGAGCTGCGGGAGAGGAGGAAGGGTAAAGGAGAGTTTAACTAAAATGAAAATGTTCCTCTTAGACAAAGCTGGATTGAAACATTTGCACAGTAAAGAGGACCTCAGTGGGTTTTTAAACTTCATCTTTTGCAGCTCAATTTAAAACTTGGTGTGGTAGTAAATATCTGACCTGTGTCACATGTTTGGACAACAAGCCAGTAGGTTTTTTCTGTTTCGTGTTTTAAGCGGATTGAAACAAAAGGTTTCACTATCAAATTAAAAGTAGAACCAACTGAAGTTCGGTCTGGAAGAAGTTCTCACTTTCAGCTCTTTCAGAATAAAATCTGTTTTCAGCTGCTTGCTCATCACGTCTCTCGTACACTCCTCTAGATTCCTTCATAATTACTCATAAAGCTGCAGACACAAACCTCTCCCTCGTCCTCGGCTGAGTCTTCGGCAGAAACTGAAAAGCAGCTAAAAAAGATGCTAACCGCTTCGGCTCTCTTGAGATGAGCTGTATTTGTCTGACTCGTACAGAGATGCTGCAGGATGTCCTTATGAGGACGTTTCTCCTCTCTGGGGCAGAGATGATTACAGGAGCAGCACTGACGTCCGTTGATGAAGTTTTAATTTAATTTGTGTTTTTTTTAACGAGGAGTTTATTTCGGTTTCTAGAAGACATTTCAAGTCCTTCTGGTTAAATAAAAGCAAATCAAATGAACAACACAAAACTATAAGTATAGTCTGAAACAAGCTGACAGGATTCCAAACGAACCTTGAATAAAATAATCCGACGGTGGGTGGAAGCAGCAAACTCAACACCCATGTGGGTGGGAGCTCTCACCATCAACTTTAAATAAAGTAAGCTCCTAAAACCGAGACGTTCCCATCCTTCACAAACAGGCAGCTTTCTGCGCCGCACCTCTCCAAACTGAAAACAGCTCGGAGCTGTGTGAACGGGTTAAACCGGCTGTGAAGACGCCGCCGCCGGGGAGAACAAACAGCTAAAATCCTACCGTACTTGTGAGGACCTCCTCCCTGCTGAAGAGTCTGAGTGTTTGTGGATCTGAGGTCCTGCTCTCGGCCCGTGGGTGTGTTTGCCTTTGGCTCGAGCCCCGGACTGCTCGCCGTCTCTGCAGCACATGCAACTACTGCTGGAGGAGGAGGAAGAGGAGGAGGAGCAGCAGAGAGGGGAGGGTGAGGCTGAAGGGAGGAGTCAGGAAAACTGAGCTGCTCCTCTCTGGTCCCGAACTGCTCTCAGGCAAAAAAAAAAACGTCAACATTTTAAAAAATAAAATCACAATTTTTACCTTTGACTTTTTCATATTTTGCAAGTTGCAAATAAAAAAAGGAACCAAACTAAAGAACCCCATAAGGACAAACACCAGAACTCGAAGCTAACAGGCAGAAACTGGACCATGATGTAAATCTAAAGCTTGGAGTTCCGTTTCCTGCTCCAGCACCAGGCGGGGCTTCTGATTGGCTGATCACTGACCAGTAACCTTTAAACTGGCGTGGAACAAGAACGGACAGAACAGGTTCTGCAGAGGATCCTTCCATCTGTCTGACCCCCTCAGCGACCGTCGCCGAGCTGCTCCCAGAGTGTGAAGACAAAACTCTTTCAAAGTGGACGAAAACCAAACAGAAAAAACCTTCGGTTATTCTAAAGAAGGAAAAATCCACAGATCCAAGGCGAGGTCCTGCAGGTCGCCTCCAGGGTCTGGACCCAAACTGACTCAGGGCTGGTATTTATTTCTTCGGGGTGGAGTTGGTTCCAGCCCAGTCCTGATGAAGACTGTGGAAACGTCACCATGGAAACGCAGCATCACTGTGTTCGGCGCAGGGAGGCCTCCCAGCAGAATCCAGCCTCCGAGTCCCACATGCCCCGCCTCCTCTGTCACACTTCCTGCCTCCGTGTTGCTGTGGGAGTCGCACCAGGTGTCCTCTGGTCTCCGTCACATCGGGGCGAGCGTGGACAGTCCGCAGCTCCTTCTGCGTCCTCTCCCAGGGGAAAACAAAAACACCTCATCTCATTTCTGCATCGGATCGTCCGCCTCCCACCTCTTCCTGTCCCCCAATAAAACCCACATCCAGGAACCTGCTCCCTATTCTCACTACAGACGTCATCTGCAAACACAGCCGTGCTCTGAGGCTCGCCGCCTCGGGGGGCTCGGTTCTTGTTCCTGTCCTGATGCAGAGACCGACCCTCGGTCCTGATCCGGGAGGTCCTGCTCCATCCCGTCATCTCAGGAGCCCACCCAATCATTTCAGAATAAAAGCAGTTTTTAAATTCTTTGTGTTTTATTTCTCCTCTTCCGTCACTTCATCGGGACAAACACACTTTGACCTCTTCAAAAAAATAAAAAATATGCAGATGCAAAAGAACTTATGGAATTTTTCAGAGAAAATACTTTGGAATTGTTTTGCTTTGAAAACCTGAAGAACGAGATGGAGAGTCGTGCCTGAAATTGTTTTTTTTCCGATTAGCTTCACTTCTTATAAACTTTTCTCTCCGTTTAGCCCTGATGCTCATTAGTTTTATAAAAAAGAAACAAATCAAACAGGATTTTTCTCTGCGAGCAGAAAAGAAGAGCAAACCTGAGCAGAGAGAGGCTCGAGAGTTCTGACAGGTTCTGGTCCAGACCCGTCCCAGCAGAACCTGCGCATCGAGGCTGTTTATTCCTCAGTGGTGGTCTTACAGCTATTTAGGATTCTTTAATGATCACTATCAGGAAGATTCAATAAAATGCACCCAGAGGGTAATGAGATATTTTGCTAACACACACGTTGATATTAAAGCAACAGGGAGAAACTCTGACACAATGAGTAGAACTTGGAGTATTCTGAATGACACTCACCTACAGATACATCTAACTTCAGCCAAATATCCATACAAGTGAATTATTTACAGCCATGCTGTGTTTTCTAAAATGAGTTGGCTGAGGCGGACATCTTGAATCGACTTGGCTCCAAATGTAATCAGCCAGAGAGGAATATCCAGTGATTACAACCTGAAAGTTTCATCAAATTCCATGCAGAGAATCATGAGATATTCTGCTAACAGACACATTGAGTTGATTCAAACTAGTTAATGTCAAAAGTTAAACTAAGATCGTTTCGGTTAGAATTCAGAATACATGATGGGGTCCAGTCTCAGGTACTACCACACCAGGTTTTAGGTCAGTATATGTAGGAATGACTGACTCATGGACATTATTACATCTTTTAAGTTTTATTACCTTCGGTGGCCATCTTAAACAGACTTTATTCCAAAAGTTAATCGGCGATAGATTAGTCCCCAGTGATGACTTTCTGTGAGATGCATTAAAATCCGTCCATAGGTTGACGCGATATTTGACTAACAGACACAATGCCCATGATAACCCGGTTTCGTGATGTTGCTCCTATTGTGCGTCTCTCTGGCGCTCCCTGCTGGCCGCACCGCGCCACAGCAGGTCCGCTTCACATCCGCGGCGCCATCCTCCGGCTGGACAGAAACTAGTCCCTCAGATTGGGTCACGGAGTTCACGAACTGATTCAACTCGCTGTCTGTCTCTTTAAATAAAAACCCACGCGCCGAATCAAACATTTTATCTAAAACAACCTTCCCCACCCCGCGCGCGACCTGATGGAAATCTGCTCCTACCTTTTATCTCTGCCGCCGTTTACAGGAGGAACCGTCTCCCGGTCTTCACGGCGCCGCTGACCTTTCAAAACGTCCACGGTCCGGTCAGTCACAACATTATCCCCTGCTGACACCGAGCTTCCTCTCAGAGTACAGCGCAGCAGCGTAGTAGAACCGAACCGAGCCGAACAGAACCAGCAGCCACCTGTACAGCGGCAGAGTTGATGAGGCAGCTGCCAATCTCTGCTAATTAGGAAGCCCGTGAGCGCCCCCTGGCGGCAGCCTTAATCTCTGAATATTAAAGTAAACAATTCAGACAAACAGGAGAAAATACATCTAATATAATATATATTTACACGAATATTTGATGTACAATTGGCTAAATATATTGAATGAGTACATATTCAATACTGACCAGAAAAATTGTAGTATAAAATATTACGTATGATTCATATTATTCAAGTAGATAAAATCAACTTTAGTTCCAGTTGGCTACTTAACTTTGGATTTTACTTTTAAAATATTTTTTATTTTTGTGATAAGGAGGCATCTCTAAAACTAAAATAGAAGCATCTTCAGACATAAAAGGCCTCGCACAAGCTGAAGGAATGCATATCGCCCGCTGTCTTTCATGGCAGAGTTTGGACTCATGATGTTTTAGCTGATAACACAATCCCGTGTGACACCATGTGATCTGTGAGAGCTCAGAGTACCTGCTGGGGATCACTCTCAGCTACTACCTCACCAAACTTCAGCTTGGTGTCTGTAAAACTGGCTGAGTTCTGTGGTTAGGATTGTGTTGCCATGGCAGCCATCTCAGAGTCCCCCGTCCTTTCGGGGGAATAATTGGCCACACCTGGTTTAAGGTAACTCTTCGGGTTTGGTTCTGCAGTCCGTCTGTGTTCCAACAGATCAGAACACGGCCGCTCCTGTTGCTGGCGCTAACGGAGATGTTTGTTTCATTTGGGGACCCCCTGGAGAGCCTTCGGGGGGCCCTGAGCTGTGCTGGCATTCACATGAAATCCATCCACTGATAAAAATGTTTTTGTATACAAGCTTGTTTTATTTTAAAGAGCTTTAACCCCCCAAAAAAATCCTGTTAGATCAACATAAAAAATATTATGCAAATAGTGGAAGCGGAACATTTTCATCAAAGTCTGAAGAGAATTTATTTAGTTTGCACTGATTATTTGCACCCTGTGATGGACTGGAGACCTGTCCAGGTGTCTCTGTGATGGACTGGAGACCTGTCCAGGTGTC